>CM056051.1:546875941-547390941 GCA_029574335.1 Rana kukunoris | reverse complement strand
GTAGAATATATTTATGTAGTACCTGAAAAGTCCCAGTGTATTTCTACATATTCATAAAAGTTCAATAACAGCAAATAATGTGTGTGTATATAGAAAAATACAGCCCATCTCCAGGAAATTAAATAAAGTCCAGTGTTGCAGTGTGTGGGGGAGGGGAGAAGAGACTCTTTCACTTACCTGTTTCAATGCTACAACCAGCTGCAGTGTTCTCTTCTCCCACCAAAACCTCAGCCTCATCACGTACCATACAGGAACATTTACCTTGTATGGTATAAGGGGGCTGGAGTGTGAGAAACTGAGCATGGTCAGTTAAACCGCTTTCACACAGAAGGTATTTTTCAGGTGCTTTTGGGCTAAAATTAGCGGCTGTAAAGCGCCTGAAAAATGTCTCTACTGCAGTCTCAGTGTGAGAGCCCGAGCGCTCTCACACTGAGGTGATGTGCTGGCACAATGTTAAAAAAAAAAAACTCACGCAAGCAGCATCATTGGAGCGGTGAAGGAGCGCTGTATACACTGCTTCTGCCCATTGAATTCAATGGACACCGCTGCCAAAGCACGTACAAAGTGCTTCGGCAGCAGCACTACACCGGTGCATTTAACCCTTCATCGGCCGCTAGTGGGGTTTAAAGTGCACCGCTGGCAACCAAATAGCAGCACTAAAATGACAGTAAAGCGGTGATAAAACTAGCGGCATTTTACTGTCAACGCCCACCCACTCCAGTGTGAAAGCAGCGTAAAACATACACAGGCACTGTGGGGAACCAGTCGGCGCTGAAAGAAGCCAGCTGAAGCAAGGATTTAGGTAAAGTACACATCAAAATTCAGTTTAGCAGGAATCGGACAAATTTTGATCTCTGCGTAGCCAGCCCTCCCTGTTAGAAGAAAATCATTAGACCACCTTAGTATATTCATGCCATCCCACATACTGACTCCTACCACCTTCACTTCAAATCACTGAAGTGGTCATGGTGGTTAGAGTGTTGCTTTTTTTTTTTTTTTTTAGCTCTCAGAAGAAGTAAACCTGTGTATACTGATTCCATTTCATTCGATCATCCTCTAATTGTATTAAATTGGTGGGGGGTGCTCTCTGTATACACTAGCCTGTCTACATACCCTAGCCTCTTGGTATACCATAGCCTCTTGGTATAGGAACGGGCCAGGCGTGGGGCTGAAGGAGGGATCAGGGGTGGGGCTAAAGGGGCCCCATCATCAGGTAGGCTGTACAGGGCCCCATGATTTCTATCAGCAGCCCTGTCTATGAGTGATGAGTTTGTAAGTCGGACATGTTTTATTTCTACACTGAAGAACGTCTATCAAGTTACCAAACATGTCCCCCCGACTGATATGAGGTGTGGAACCCGTAGTAATTTTACTGGGTGCTACTTTACTTTTAATGTTGGGTGCCCTATGGTGAGAGAATTTGGGTTTTGGTGGGAGGGTAGGATCTCCTGACAGAAGATGGACCAATGTTTAGATAGAATTTTTTACATGTTGCGATATTGGGTTGGAACCTTGTGTTGTTACACCTATGGATGAGCCGAACACCCCCCACGTTCGGTTTGCACCAGAACCTGCGAACAGACCAAAAGTTTGTGTGAACTTTAGAACCCTGGTAAAGTCTATGGAACTCGAACGTTTGAAATCTAAAGCGCTAATTTTAAAGGCTAATATGCAAGTTATTGTCCTAAAAAGTGTTTGGGGACCCAGGTCCTGCCCCAGGGGAGTATTTGGGGACCCAGGTCCTGCCCCAGGGGAGTGTTTGGGGACCCGGGTCCTGCCCCAGAGGAGTCTTTGGGGACCCGGGTCCTGCCCCAGGGGACATGTATCAATGCAAAAAAAAGTTTTTAAAACTGCAGTTTTTTCGGTAGCAGTGATTTTAATAATGCTTAAAGTGAAACAATAAAATTGAAATATTCCTTTAAATTTCGTACCTGGGGGGGGGGGGGGGGGTGTATAGTATGCCTGTAAAGTAGCGCATGTTTCCCGTGCTTAGAACTGTCCCTGTACAAAATGTAATTTCTGAAGGAAAAAAGTTATTTAAAATCACTCGCAGCTATAATGAATTGTCGGCTCCCAGGAATACAGAGAAAAGTCATTCATAAAAAAAAATGTGTGGGGGTCCCCCCAAATTCAATTACCAGGCCCTTCAGGTCTGGTATGGATATTAAGGGGAACCTTGTGTCAAATTAAAAAAAATTAAGTGGGGTTCCCCCCAAATATCCATTCCAGACCCTTCAGGTCTGGTATGGATTTTAAGGGTAACTCCACCCCAAATTAAAAAAAAATGGTGTGGAGTTTACCCCAAAAACCACACCAGACTCTAATTGAATTTGGGGGGACCGCCATGTATTTTTTTTTTAATGAATGACTTTTCTCTGTATTGCCGGGAGCCGACAATTCATTATAGCCGCAAGTGATTTTAAATGACTTTTTTCCCTGTAGAAATGACACTTTGTGCAGGGACAGTTCTAAGCATGGGAAACAAGCGCTACTTTACGGGCATACTATACACCCCCCTAGGTATGAAATTAAAAGGAATATTTCACTTTTATTGTTTTACTTTAAGCATTATTAAAATCACTTCTCCCAAATAAACTGCAGTTTTTAAAACTTTTTTTTGCATTGATACATGTCCCCTGGGGCAGGACCCGGGTCCCCAAACACTTTTTATGACAATAACTTGCGTATTAGCCTTTAAAATTAGCACTTTAGATTTCAAACGTTGAGTCCCATAGACTTTAATGGGGTTCTAAAGTTCACACGAATTTGCCGCGAACACCCCAAATAGTTTGCTGTTCGGCGAACAGGCAATGTTCGACTCAAACTCAAAGCTCATCCCTAGTCACACGCTTCTATACTGTCATCCTTCTCTTTCACGGCTGGAACCAGGTATGTTAGATACGACTTTTCACCCACTTTAGGGGAGTAACCTTTTCCGAGAAACTTAATCTTTAACCACTTGCTTACTAGGCACATACACCCCCCTCCTGAGCAGGTGAAATTTCAGCTTCCGTCACTGGATCGCTTTAACTGACAATTGCGCGGTCGTGCGATGTGGCTCCCAAACAAAATTAACGTCCTTTTTCCCCACAAGTAGAGCTTTCTTTTGGTGGTATTTGATCGCCTGTGCGGTTTTTATTTTTTGCGCTATAAACAAAAAAGGGCGACAATTTTGAAGAAAAATACAATATTTTTTACTTGTTGCTATAATAAATATCCCAATTTAAAAAAATATATATATTTTTTCTCAGTTTAAGGCGATATGTATTCTTCTACATAAAAACATCGCAAAAAGCTACTGGTTTGCGCAAAAGTTATAGTGCATACAAAATAGAGGACAGAATTATTATTTTTTATTATTTTTTTTTTTTACTAGAAATGGCGACGATCTGCGATTTTTATTGGTACTACGACGTTATGGCGGACACATCGGACACTTTTGACACCATTCACATTTATACCACGATCAGTGCTATAAATATGCACTAATTACTGTATAAATGTGACTGACATTGAAGGGGTTAACACTAGGGGGTGAGGAAGGGGTTAAATGTGTATCCTAGGTGTGTTATAACTGTGGGGGAGGGGGGGTGACTGATCTGTGTCCCTATGTACAAGGGACACAGATAGGTCTCCTCCTCTCCAGAGACAGGACGCTGTCTCTGTGTAAAATGACAATGAGAGATGATCTATGAGATCATCTCTCATTCGCCGCACAGATCGCATCGCAAACGGCCACTCTGACGGGCCATTTGCCGCGATCTGTGATTGACCGTGTCCAAGGGACACGGCCAACACAGGGCTTCCCCGCAGCGCGCTCTGTAGCGCGCGCTGGGAACGCCCGAAGGGGCGGCCGTCAAAAGACGGCATGTTTGATATTCAGACCCGCGCTGTAGCCGTCATTCATCTATAGCGCGGGTCTGAAGTAGTTAATAATAAGCTTTGTGTGATAGAGTACTTCAGTAAGGTGCGGTTATTTCTGAGCCTACAAAACTGGCTCTTCGGAATGTTGCCGACTCACCTAGAAAGATAACAACTGGTGGAATGCAGGTATGGATTTCCCACCGTGGGCTTGAAATGGCCTTTTGAGATGATAATACGCCCTTGGAAGCTTTATTCTACTATACAACCCTATTACCTGCACTTAAGCCTTGTACACACGGTATGATTGTTGGAAGGAGATTGTCTGTTGACAGACTTTTGTCCTAAAATCTTACCGTTAGTACGCTCCTTTGTTGTCCAATTTTCAGCCAACAAATGTTGTGTAGCACTACCCCCGGAGGAGCTGCTGGTTTGTTTTGGGTGGCACATTTACCTTGTGGCTCTTCCGAATTCGTAGGGGTGTATGGTGCATCTAGCAGCAGTAAAGGAATGTCCACAACAGGTATCTTTTGCTGTGCTCTTTATTACCCAGCCGGGTAAAAACAATAAAACTTGTGGAGAGGAAAGTAGAGTTGGAAGGAGAAGAAACATAGCAGATTCAGGTGTAGTAATAGGGAAACAGTCCTGCTCCCACATGTACCACTTCTTGCGCCACTCCTGCTTGAGTGGGCTAAGCGTTCCTGGACAGGCTACTCTCACCGGCCTGGAAGCCAGAGTATCACTTGAATCTTTAAGGATAAGTCTCTGCCACAGGCCCTCCTGGAATGAACTCAGGGAAAGACCTCTGCTACAAACCCTCCTGGAATGAACTCAAGGAAAGACCTCTGCCACAAACCCTCCTGGAATGAACTCAGGGAAAGACCTCTGCCACAAACCCTCCTGGAATGAACTCAAGGAAAGACCTCTGCCACAGGCCCTCCTGGAATGAACTCAGGGAAAGACCTCTGCCACAAACCCTCCTGGAATGAACTCAGGGAAAGACCTCTGCCACAAACCCTCCTGGAATGAACTCAGGGAAAGACCTCTGCCACAAACCCTCCTGGAATGAACTCAGGGAAAGACCTCTGCCACAAACCCTCCTGGAATTAACTCAGAGAAAGACCTCTGCCACAAACCCTCCTGGAATTAACTCAGAGAAAGACCTCTGCCACAAACCCTTCTGGAATGAACTCAGGGAAAGACCTCTGCCACAAACCCTCCTGGAATGAACTCAGGGAAAGACCTCTGCCACAAACCCTCCTGGAATTAACTCAGAGAAAGACCTCTGCCACAAACCCTCCTGGAATGAACTCAGGGAAAGACCTCTGCCACAAACCCTCCTGGAATGAACTCAGGAAAAGACCTCTGCCACAGGCCCTCCTGGAATGAACTCAGGGAAAGACCTCTGCCACAAACCCTCCTGGAATCAACTCAGGGAAAGACCTCTGCCACAGGCCCTCCTGGAATGAACTCAGGGAAAGACCTCTGCCACAAACCCTCCTGGAATCAACTCAGGGAAAGACCTCTGCCACAAACCCTCCTGGAATGAACTCAGGGAAAGACCTCTGCCACAAACCCTCCTGGAATGAACTCAGGGAAAGACCTCTGCCACAAACCCTCCTGGAATGAACTCAGGGAAAGACCTCTGCCACAGGCCCTCCTGGAATGGATTCAGTGAGAAACCTCTGCCACAGGCCTTCCTGTTTGTGATTTTGGAGATGACCCTCCTTGATAGAATTATACCTGGATCTCCTTCAAGTTGCTTTCAGGTACCGACTGACAGGTGACCAGCCTCTCAGTGTCCGGGTTACCTCGATCCCCGGTGTTTTGTTGAGACCCTATTGGATCGCCAGCCTCTTATTGGCTCTCCTCAGATGGACTCCCCACTGAACAACTATGGATCTTCAAGTTTGGGAACCCAGTCGACCACTGGGCTCCCTGCCACAGCTCAATTGTCCCAGACCAACATGGTCCCGGAACCATGAACCCCGCATGGCCCGGTAGGCCATAACCCTGGGGCGCCGTGGTGCAGTCACCCTAAAGGTGGATGTCATACACACAAAGAAGGAAGAGCCAGAACCAATGGCGTCTGTCCCATAAACACCCTCCCCCAGCATGCACAGCGAGGCCCAGTCCTCCTAATTGGCTGCTGGGGACAAGTACTCAAACCTCGACTCCACTGCTGCCACCTAATGCCACCTCAGCCAAGCTGAGCCAGAGACCTAAATTTGAACACATTAACTGGATCAGAGTTCAATTAACACTCTGATCTCCCTCTAAATTTAGATAGCACCGGTACTTTGAAGTAACCAGGCGCTACAGTTGGATGACAGTCTAGTAAATTTTCCGCGATCGGCTCCACATCTGATTTTTGTACGGTCAGTACACAAATCTGTCACACAAATGTCGAAAGTACAAACACGCAACATGGGAAATGTTCCCCCAGTGGGGCTTTTTCGCAGCAAAATATTGGTGTTGGAAAAAGTAATTGATTAAAAAGGGTTCCTTATTAAAGATCAACACCATAGCAAAAAAACAAAAACACATTGATGTTAAAATATGAGCTCTGTAACACTGTAACAGTCAGAGGTTAACACCGTTTACAATATTCCATTCCGAACCCAAGACAGCTTATCCGGCACTCAGCAATCCGGCAGACGAACACGGCCCATATGGATTCCCCAGAAACAAATCACACAGCTCTGTTCTCTGGTTCAAAACGGATAGACACTTTAATGGTAAACTCAGGCTTTTATACAGTTAGAAACCCCAAGGAACAATGACTTAACTCCACCCACAACATGACACAATGAGCTTAATACACCTCTTTTAGGAGACAGACAATCTGTCTCCAAGATAATCTACATGAGCTAATTACTAATCATTTACCCAGAAAAGGTGACTCCGAGATAAGCTCTTCTCACCTGCTATACAATACACATTTATCATCAATAGAAATTCACACAATACAGTGTCAATTAGCATCACACAATGAAAGCTTCTTGAGAGCCAGACTAAGGTTCATTTACATGACAGTAGCAGACAACATTAAACAGCTTAACAGTCTGTGTTCCCACATTAAATAAGTCAGACCCCGTACATACGACCGAGAAACTCGACAAGCAAAACACATAGTTTTTCTCGTCGAGTTTCTCGTTCGGCTGTCCAAAAACTTGTCGAGCCAAAATTTCCCATTGCCGTCAAGGAAATAGAGATCATGCTCTCTTTTTGGCTCGACGAGTTTCTCAACGGTTTTCTCGGCGAAAAGTGTACACACGACCGGTTTTCTCTGCAGAATACATCTCCCATCAAGTTTCTTGAAGGATTCTGCCGAGAAAACCGGTCGTGTGTAGCGGGCCTCGCTCTTTCTATTGACCGGTTGGGGTTAGAATCAACAACCTGTAATATTTCAAGATATCCTGGAATACATTGTGAATTATCATCACTGTCCCATCTCCTGTAATCCAATATATCATTTCTCAGTCATCCTATGCCCCTAGTGGACATAGGATGACTTTAGACACAAGAGTCATCAGTGAAGCTGAAACAGGAGTACCCCACACCCTGCAAGAGCCTCTGGGTCCCACGGGCCCTCCCGTTACAGACTCTAACACCATTGGAAATTCTACAGAAATATGCAAACAATGAATGGTTCACAACATATGCTAGAAGTGTCTGATGTACAGATTTACGACGCGTTTCGACCTGCGTAGTCAAGGTCTTCCTCAGGGGATTAGTTTGCTGTCATGAAGTGTATATGTTATTATCTGTGTTTATTCACGTAGTTTCGTGAATAAACACAGATAACATATACACTGCAAACTAATCCCCTAAGGAAGACCTTGACTACGCAGGGTCTAAACACGTTGGGAATCTGTAAATCAGACATTTCTAACATATGTTTAAATGTATTAAAATATTTTGCTTGTCTTGCAAAACGCTTTCAAACCAAGTTACTCTCAAACCAAGGTTTTACAGCAAATTGTTTTTCAAACCCTAAAATGTATCTGAGAGGAAAGTGTCTGTGTTGCTCATAGCAACTGTAACGGTATGGCCCGTGGGACCCAGAGGCTCTTGCAGTGTGTGGGGTACTCCTGTATCAGCTTCACCAATGACTCCTGTGCCTAAAGTCATCCTATGTCCACTAGGGGCATAGGATGACTGAGAAATTATATCTCGGATTACATGAGGTGGGACAGTAATGATAATTCACAATGTATTCCAGGATATCTTGAAATATTACAGGTTGTTGATTCTAAACCCAACAGGTCAATAGGAGAGTGGTTCATTCAATGTGCAACATAGACTGTTAAGGGGGTAATTAAGTATGCTACTGTCATGTAAACTAACCTTAGTCTGGCTTCTAAAGACATTTTCATTGTGTTATGCTAATTGTATTGTGTGAAGTTCTATTGATGATAATGTGTGTTGTGAGTTAGCACAATCTAAAGGTCAGATGTCTGGGAGCTGTGGTGGCTCAACTGCGCTGATAAGTCATTCACCTCTGCAGTCAAAGGTTCGGATCCCGGTCTCGGCTACATGTGAATTGAGTTTGGTGGTCTCAGCCCGGCTTCCGGTGGGTGTGCTATGCAAGGTAAGCCTGTGCTTAGTACGCCCACCCCCCCCCCCACAAAAACCACCACACTTGCACGCACACAAAATTGGTTTAACACGCACGCACTTTGGCCATGTGGTCACCTAAAAAAGAGAGGCGAAGGACCTACGGGGCTGGCTGAGCGGGCTAGACTCCCTCATAGGGGGAGTCCCTCTGCCCTGTCAGGGGCCCCGTTGGGCTCCCAAGTGGAGCAGGTAGGGCCGGGTGAGGGGGAGGGCCTCCCTCACACCCGCCATTGTCACCCGGGGGCATGGAGATTGCCTCTGGGTGGAGGGTCTGCCTACTCCCAACTGCTGAAGTCGGCTCCTCTCTCGAGTTCACACACAAAAATACACTTTAAATAAAAAAATAAAAAAAAATAAAGGTCAGATGTCTGACTTATGTTCACTAAAGAAATGTGTACTGTATAGAGGGTGAGAAGAGCTTATCTCAAAGTCACCTTGTCTGGGTAAATGATTAGTAATTAGCTCATGTAGATTATCTTGGAGACAGATTGTCTGTCTCCTAAAAGATGTGTAATAAGCTCCTTGTGTCATGTTGTGGGTAGAGTTAAGCATTTGTTCCTTGGGGTTTCTAACTGTATAAAAGCCTGAGTTTACCATTAAAGTGTCTATCCATTTGGAACCAGAGAACAGAGCAGTGTGTCTCGTTTCTGGGGAATCCATATGGGCCGTGTTCGTCTGCCGGATTGTGGAGTGTCGATAAGCTGTCGTGGGTTGATGGAATATCGTAAACAGTGTTAACCCCTGACCGTTACAGCAACCAATCATATTCCAGCTCTCTTGGATTGGTTGGGCAATGACTGGGAGGTTCTGACCAATATGATGTAATCATTTCTGCTGGAGTGGAGTACCTGACCCATCAGCTGTAATACTCTCTCCGAGGATTATGGGAAATAACCTCAGCCCCATCATAGTATAATGACTCCATTCCAATATCTAGATTTCTTTGTTTTTCAGCTTCTGTCCTGAAATAATAAAGACATCAGTAGACCTCCATCATTGCAGGGCATGTCCATCTGTGAGCTACAGAAGTCCCTTTGTAGACGTGTCATCCTCTAGCCCCTCCCCCTATCAGCCTCTATACTCACACCCATTGGTGGAGGTGGGTGTGGCTTCTTCTGGCTCAGATCACGCAGTGTGCAGTGACGGGGCTTATCCTGAATATACACAGTAACCCTGGTGTCTCAGGGTCTTTGGGATTCTAGAACTTCTCATATCATAGTGAACACAGCACAACCCAATCTGAGGAAAAGATTAATCTCCATTTATTATAAAGAAATCACTTCCAATACAATACAATTCCTTACAATCACTTCTAATTACTACACATGATTGGGACATACAAGATGATTGACCGAACTGATCACATGACTCCAGTGATAGAACATGACCAATAGAAACATGAACATTCCTAATCGGGTCCTCTGGTGGATGGCAGGAGGACTACAACAGATGATAGATGTCTCATAGGGGGGAATATGATGTGGACTGTCAGCTCTTCTGCCAAGCAAACTCCAGGCCCTGATCTGCAGATCTATTTCTGGATTATTTTCCATGAAATAAAGATTCCCTTTAGACATGAACAATACTAGTTCTAGCGGCTCCTCAGTCCAGCCGTTCCCCTATAACACTAAATCCTCATCACTTCCTATCACTATATGATAAAAGAACATTTCTCTATATAAATGGGGACTTTGGGAAAAAAAAAAACATTCAGAGAAAAAATCTAACAAAATCTTAGGAAAGCAATGAGGAGGAGAATGTCGGGGGGTCTTCTCTAATGTAAAGCTGAACTCGGGGCAGATAGAAACATTGACATTAGGGTTGTCCCGATACCACTTACAACACTGACTCTGTTCATTCGGATAGGGTAGGAGCTGGGTTTACCGGCTCTTACCGCCGCTCTCCATCCTGACAGAGGGGGCAGAGGAGGACATGGAAGGGGACACAGAGCACGGAGGGGGAGAGCAGCACGGAGGGGGGAGGCAGCAGCACGGAGGGGGAAAGCAGCAGCACGGAGGGGGGAAGCAGCAGCACGGAGGACAGCAACGGCATGGAGGGGGAGAGCAGCAGCATGGAGGGGAGAGCAGAACGGGGGACAGCAGCGGCACGGAGGGAGAGAGTGGAACGGCAGAGGCACGGAGGGGGAGAGCAGAACGGCGGCGGCACGGAAGGGGGACATGGAGCATGGAGGGGGAGAGCAGCAGCACGGAGGGTGAGAGCAGAACGGAGGGGGGAAGCAGCAGCATGGAGGGTGGAACCAGCATCACGGAGGACAGCAACGGCACAGAGGGGAGAGCAGCAGCACGGAGGGGAAAGCAGAACAGAGGACAGCAACGACATGGAGGGGAGAGCAGAACGGCACAGAGGGAGAGAGCAGAACGGCAGAGGCACGGAGGGGGAGATCAGAATGGACAGGAGACAGAGGCTCCTCTTCTCCATTCATAAACTGAAGCATCATAAACACAGGTTACAATGTTTCAGTTAAATGAATGAATGGACAGAGTCAGTGATCACTGACTCTGTTCATTCGGATAGGGTAGGAGCTGGGTTTACCGGCTCTTACCGGCGCTCTCCATCCTGACAGAGGGGGCGGAGGAGGACATGGAAGGGGACACAGAGCATGGAGGGGGGAAGCAGCAGCACGGAGGGGGAGAGAAGAACGTAGGGGGGAGGCAGCAGCACGGAGGGGGGAAGCAGCAGCACGGAGGGGGGAAGCAGCACCACGGAGGGCAGCAACGGCATGGAGGGGGAGAGCAGCAGCACGGAGGGGAGAGCAGAACGGAGGACAGCAGCGGCACGGAGGGGAGAGAGGAACGGCAGAGGCACGGAGGGGGAGAGCAGAATGGCAGCAGCACGGAGGGGAGAGCAGAATGGTGACAGGCAAAGAGGGGGGACATGGAGCATGGAGGGGGAGAGCAGCAGCATGGAGGGGGAGAGCAGCAGCACGGAGGGGGAGAGCAGAACGCAGGGGGGAAACAACAGCACGGAGGGGGAAGCATCAGCACTGAGGACAGCAGCAGCACGGAGGGGAGAGCAGAACAGAGGACAGCAACGGCACAGAGGGGGAGAGCAGCAGCACGGAGGGGAGAGCAGAACGGAGGACAGCAGCGGCACGGAGGGGGAGAGCAGAACGGCAGAGGCATGGAGGGGGAGAGCAGAACGGCAGCAGCACAGAGGGGAGAGCAAAACGGCGACAGGCACAGAGGGGGAATATGGAGCATGGAGGGGGAGAGCAGCAGCATGGAGGGGGAGAGCAGCAGCATGGAGGGGGAGAGCAGAACGGAGGGGGGAAGCAACAGCACGGAGGGGGGAAGCATCAGCACTGAGGACAGCAGCAGCACGGAGGGGAGAGCAGAACAGAGGAGAGCAGCTGCACGAAGGGGAGAGCAGAACGGAGGACAGCAGCGGCATAGAGGGGAGAGCAGAACGGCACAGAGGGAGAGAGCAGAACGGCAGAGGCACGGAGGGGGAGATCAGAACGGCAGCGACACGGAGGGGAGAGCAGAACGGCAGCGGCACGGAGGGGAGACATGGAGCATGGAAGGGGAGAGCAGAACCGAGGAGGACAGCAGCAGCACGGACGGGGGACATAGGAGCATGGAGGGAGAGAGCAGAACGGATGGGGGAAATGGAGGAGGATACAGGGAAAGTTATGTATTGGGTAAAGTATCGGAGCATTTTCCCCAAGTACAAGTACTCAGGGAAATGCTTAGTATCGGTCCCGATACCGATACTAGTATTGGTATCGGGACAACCCTTATTAATATAAACAGGATAATGAGGAATAAAATACCCTTCACCAATTATTATTACCATGAAGGGGAACTGACTCTATAATACACAAATATTTTTTTTATAATTACAGTATATTAAAATCAGCAACATTTCTAGAGACAAACCTCTAAATCTCGGGACTGTCCCTGGAATGCAGACACACCTGGAAATTATCATTGTGTCAGTTAATAATTTACATTTATTACATTCAAAGGGCATCTGTTATCAGAGAATCATGGGGACTGCCATTGATAAACTCTCATATTGAGAATGCTAGTTTCCTGGCTGTCATGCTGATGCTTTGGCTTCAGTACTGTCTCAGTCTGCGACCCGGAACAAGTATAGAGATAAGGAATTCTGACTTTCCCAATTCTTATTCCCAGCATGGTTGCTCCGGGTCAGAGACTTAAAGTGGTAATAAACCCCAAAACAAAAATGATATACAGTATAGTGAAGCTTATCAATCTTGGCCTTTTCCCCTTTATTTTCCCCTGTCTTAGGGTGGCTCCTCTATCTATGGAGCCACCACTTCATCCATGCATTCATTGGCTGATCAATGATTCAATCCCACCACCCATTCTTGTGTTGTCAGCAGGCTTTGGGCAGAATCCTCACATCTCCCCCCCACATATCTTTATATAACCTTTCAATACATTAAACACAGCATGGAGGGGCTTAGTGAAGGTGGTGGTGAAGGTGTGGAGGTGTCGGATCGGGTCACACAGATCATAAAAGGAGATCTGCCCGGCCTCATAATCCAGACATATCCCGACTCTGTTACTGGAGAGATTGGTGGGTAATTTGATCTCTTCACTGTCATGTATTACAAAATAATTTTCACCAGACTTGTCCAATCCCCAGGATTTGCTATCCTCTCCAATCTCTGACTTACGTCCTCTCCTGGCTATACTGGGGTAACACATCCCGACTTTCCAGCTCTCTGATCCCCCGACATCCACTTCCCAGTAATGTCTACCTGAGGAGAAACTCTGACTGCTCATCACCTGAGGACAATACTGGAATCTCCCTGGTGCTTGTGGGCGCTTCTGGTTCCTTTTAGACATGGATACAGTTTTCCCATCATCTGATATCTGTAGATTATTATGAGCCGTGTTTACATCCAGTAATATGTCTGCAGAGTAACATATATAATCTCTCCAGCTCTCTGACCCCCCAACATCCTGGTAATGGCTCCCTGAGGAGGAACTCTGACTGCTTAACACCTGAGGATAATCCTGCACTCTCTCTGGTGTTTCTGGGTGATTCTGGTCTATATCTGACCTGGAATAGGTTTTCCTGACGTCAGTTATCTGTACATTGTTACTAGCTGTGTTTTCATCCAGTAATATGTCTTCAGCTCCCTGTATAGGGAAGTATACATTTACCTCTGTTATTATATCACATAAACCTGTGTGTAAGACCCCCGCCAAATCCAGACCCCCTCCATCATGAAGGAGCTTCTCATGTCTCTCTCTGTCCTCATTATCTCCATCCTCAGTATCACACAAGTCACCTGTGTCTGATTCCTGTAAGACAGTCAGTGGATCCGTCATGTTACACAGCTCCTCAATGTGACGCAACTTCCTGGACAGCTCCTCCTTCTTTATTTCCAGATCCCGGATGAAATCGAATGTGGAGGTGGAAACCCCCTTTGCCCTCCCTGAGATTTCCCCCAGGGCTCTCTTCTCCAGATCTTCCAGAAGTCTCCTGAGATCTCTAAACAGGACAGTGACTCTCTCGGTGTCACCAGCTGCTTCTTCTTCTACTTTCCTCCTGTGTTCCTGCAGACTCTGGACTCTTTCCTCCATCTCCTCTCCCTTTGTCTGAAGTTTCTGCAGAACGTTCCACAGTGTCTCCTTCTTTTTTTCAGAAGCCTCATGTAGTGACTCCATATTATGCCCTGTGTGTCCTCCAATCAGACAGCAGGACACACAGATACAGGTCTCATCCTCAGTGCAGTAATACTCCAGGATCTTCTTATGGACGGAGCATTTCCTGCTCTCCATGGACAAGGTGGGGTCACATAAGATGTGTTCTGGGGACTTTTTGTGGACTCTCAGGTGTTTATCACACAGAGAAACCTCACAGTGTAGACAGGATCTAACAGCAGGTACAGGAGAGTCCACACAGTAAGTACAGAAGACTCTGGACTCCTGATCTGGCCGTGCATCATTCCTCTTAGTTATGCTTCCCTGCAGTGCAGGACGATCCCGAAACGTCTTTCTGCATTCAAGACAGGAATATCCTCCAGACCCTTCCTGTGTATCCATCACACGATCAATACAGACCCGGCAGAGGTTGTGATCACATTCCAGGGTTACAGGATCTGTAGAAAAGTCCCGACAGACGGAACATTCCAGCTCAGCTTTCACAACTATAGACGCCATCGCTGACAGCAGAAGAGAAATGAAACTGAAAGTCTTTGGAGCTAGAAATAATATTGACCAAACTGGGCATCACCTTTGCCCTGTTCTACGCCAGGAGGGAAATCCTACTCCGTTGGCGGGGCACTGACCTCCCAACTGTGTCCTCCTGGCTGGGGACGATCAACAGAGTCCTCCCATTATACAGACTAACGTATGAAAGCAGAAACTGCCCGGCAAAATTTGACAAGATCTGGTCAAACTGGATAGATGCGTCTAGCTGAGTAATTGACGGGTCCCCTGTGGCGCATCCTATTTGTAAAGTGTGGTGGGTGGCTGTTCTCCCCCTCCCCCTCCCTCCTCACCTTCCCCTTTCCCCCCCCCCCCCCTCCCCCTCTCCCTCCCTCCCCCCTCTCCTCGCTCCCCCCCCTCTCCTCGCTCACCCCCTTTCCTCGCCCCCTCCTTGGAGTCACCCCCCCCCTCTGTTCCTCCCCCCCTCGTCCTCCCCTTTCTTGGGGGGCGGGGGTCGGCGGTGCTGGAGGGGTTGCCCTGATGGTTCTCCACCCCCCCCTTACGGGGGGGGACCTCACGAGTGGCGACTAATATTTATAACTATGGGGTAGAGTTGTCTGTGTCCCCTTAGCTTATGTATCACCGGCTATGTGTGTAATTTATGTTCTTTTTTGATATGCCCTGGTGCAATCACTTTGTTACCTCTGTTATCTATGTACTGTCATTGGTTTGTGTGTATGTTTGTTGTTTGTTTGAAAAAACAATAAAAACTTTTTCTGTTAAAAAAAAGAAATAATATTGAACTGGTTGCAGCTTATCTGCACGGGGCGAGGCTGAGCTCAACTTTCAGTTGATTTGGTAATAAACCTTTCGATGTAAGATTAGGACAAGTCCCGTGATTGTGTACATTTACACTTATAAAAATAAATGTTTGTGTAGCGGTCTGCTCCTGTTGAACAGGTGCTGCTGTAAATTTACTGGGGGTCTGAGCTGCTATTTGGCTCAGACCAATATGATTGATAGCAAATTTTTTCACCTGGGGGCGTCATTACCACCCCAAGGCCAAGGGTGGCAGCAGCAAGGCCAGGGTGCATTGGGTGTTCCCCTTTAGCAGCGAATCAGTGGGAGTGGTTGCCCCGATGTGCATGCTGGGGAGGGGTGCCTGGCCTGAGGTGCGTTTCCTGAATCCTGACTCTGGGACCACGTTGGTCTGGGGTCGCGGCTTCGCCTGGTAGGCCCAGTAGTCATCCTGCAGGAGGAGGTCGATTGATTAAGGAAGCCAGGGGAGGACCTATCCTGGAGGGGGCCATGCAAGACGCTGGTACCTTAGGAGAAGGCCTGGAACTTCATTGAAGGATGCACCAGACACTGAGAGGCTTGACGTTGTCGCCTTTGGGGTCTTAAGTTCCATCAGAGTTAAACTGGAGAGATCCGGGTGCTGAATCCTGTGGCAGGGGATTCTGGACCAAAAGTGTCTCCTCATAAAGGAAGGTCTGTGGCAGAGACTGGGCTTTATTTCATGCGCCATCCCGGCTGCTAGGCCAGTGAGAGGGACCTATCCGGGTGAGGAATACTCACTCTGGCTAGAGTGGCGATGAGAACTGTTTGCTGGAAGCAGGAGTGCTTCCTATTTGTGACTATACACCTGAACCTACCTACCCTTCCACCCCTTTCCACTTCTTTCTATTGAAGTTCTACAAATAAATCCCAGAAAAAGTAGTGCATTTTGTGGACATTGAAATTCTTTGGACTCTTCTTTCACCCTGGGCAGCGAGAACATAGAGGTAACATGCCACCCAAAAATACTCAGCAGCTCCTCCGGGGGTAGTGCTACATTTGCATTCATTTTTAACATTAACTTTATCAGCATTCATATTTACAGGCCAAATCAGAGGTTGTGGTGCAATATCTAGAGTTAGGGCACATGTGTCTGTAGGCTGCATTACCCCCGGAGGAGCTGCTGGTTGTTTTGGGTCTACGCTCAGTGACCAACCCCTTAAAGTGGCTCAAAACCCTCCTGTGACACACCTGGTAATATGGGGGGTTGTGTACCTCAGTAACTTGTGAGGAGCAGTGGCGTAGTGGGCGCCCGGGGCAGAATTTATAGCGTTTTATCTATATTTTCACCGCGGCTTCTGAGTAGGTAATCGTGCAGGACTGGGCGTTCCTATTCACATGATAATTGATTGTCATGCTTCCCACCGGTGCATACAGCGTGTCACGACTTGCCGAAAGAAGCCGAACGTCGGTGCGCAGGTGCCGTATAGAGCCGACCTGAAGTTCGGCTTCTTTCGGCAAGTCGTGACGCACTGTATGCGCCGGTGGGCAGCATGTCAATTAATTAGCATGTGAATAGGAACGCCCAGTCCCGCACGATTACCTATATAGAAAAAACGCTATGTACGTCAAGAGAATAAAAAAGGTCAGCATAATTGCATTATCACAACTCGGCTCAATGTAATGTTAGACATTTTGTTTTAGGGTGAACCCCCGCTTTAATAAGCCACCCACTACCGTCTGAGGCAGGACTGAGGAATGTATCCACACTACAGAGTGGATTATTGATTCCACACTCCACATGCACACTGCCAGCCCCAGCCCTAGACTAGGCCGCTCTCCCCCCCCCCCCAGACACTGCCACACATGTCTCACTGTCACCGTCTGGTCCTCACCTGCTATTATTGCCTGCAGTGCCACGGTCGGTGCTGACTTTGTTTGATCCTGATCTGGACCGGCGGAGCCTCCGCGGGGGAGGTGACAGCTGCATCGGCGGCTGAGCTAAGCTCTGCTTTTAGAGAGTGCCAGGCGGGCAGGAGACGAGTCCAGGCGCGCGCATCATCCACCGCATACACCACTCGCCATCACAGACAGGCGATTCGCGCTCAGGCCTGTGGCCACATGATCCACCGTGACCCAATCACAGGCCAGCTCAGGCCTGTGGCCACATGACCTGCCGTGACCCAATCACAGGCCAGCTCAGGCCTGTGGCCACATGACCCGCCGTGATCCAATCACAGGCCAGCTCAGGCCTGTGGCCACATGACCCGCCGTGATCCAATCACAGCACGCCGGCGGGCCATGTCGAGACTGAAAATGGCGGCCGACAGTGTCACGATCAGGAAAAACAAATTATTAATAGAAGAGTGACACACACACAATCCACTGGCGCGGTGCCCCCCTAAATGAATTTGCCCGGTGCAACGGCCCCCCCTGCCCTCCCGCACGCTACGCCAGTGGTGAGGAGACACAATATCCTGTTACACAACAGATTATGAAAATAAAAGGGGGTTACCTTGGTGAAAGGATCTTGCAGTAGGGAAGATAGGCTGCACACAGCCTTCAAGATAACCAAAATATAATGCTTTACTTGATGAAGAACAAAAGAGCATGAGCAAAGCAGCGACACTCTATTCGCAGATCCCTGCAGTATCAGTGACAATATTAAAGTTCCAGCAAAAGCTAGGCTGCAACGTCAAATAGACCTGTGTGAGCTCACAGCAAGGGGGTCTCCTTCAACAAAACATGTACATTGAAACGCCCTCTTGCCAAACCTCACCCAGCTCTCGCCTCTCTATAATACAATATAGAATAGTAGAACCGATTAAGTGGAACTGATTATATAGAACTGATTATATAGAACCGATTGCTCGGTCAACGAGCAATGCAACAAATATAGTGACTATGCAACTCTAAGTAGATAACCCTTGGGTATTATAGATATAACTAATTAGGATGGCCTGGTGTCCCAGGCCAAACTTCAATACAGTCTCCTGCTAACAGTTTGTGCACTGTTTGTTCGCTGGCATGCGGTGGCGCGCAAAGAACAATTTGTAATCCAGAAAGGTAATAGTAAACTGTTAAAGTTTCCAGGATAGTCAAACCATAAAATGAGTGTCAGCGATCCGCCATTCCACAAGACAAACAGTAGTTTCAGGCAAGTGCCCATCTCACCCAACTGATTTAGGCCTTGTCCCTCTACGGCACAAAGTTTGGTCGGTCAGAAGACCCCCGTCCTCAGACAGGTCGCAGGGTTACTGGGATCTCATCCGATGGCTCCGGGAAAAGCTCCATCTCTCCGTCTCAAAGCTGCTCCGTCCAGGCATATGTAGGCCTCAACTGCAGCCTACTCCCTGTGGAGACAACCTTGCCAGTGCCCTCCTGGGTTGAAGAGGTGGTCCAGAGAGAGCGCGACAAACACGTCCTCTCCCTTAAATGACCTCCTTTAGCATACCTCCCAACTTTTCAACTTTAGAATGAGGGACAATTGTTGAGCGGGGGGGTGCCGATCGAATCGAAGTTGTTTAGCAGGGGTCCGTGGATCAGAGTTGTTGAGCGGGGGGGGTTCCACAGATCAAAGTTGTTGAGCGGTGGGGGGGCGTGGATCAGAGTTGTTGAGCGGGGGGGGTCCGTGGATCACAGTTGTTGAGCAGGGGGTCCACGGATCAGAGTTGTTGAGCGGGGGGGGGCATGGATCAGAGTTGTTGAGCGGGGGTTGCCGCAAATCCCGGGGGGGGCGGATTCGCGGGACTATAGCCATGATCGTGGGACGGTGGGATTTACCGTGAATCGTGGGACAGTCCCGCGAAATCCGTGATGTTTGGGAGGTATGCTTCAGCAGGCGGTGCGGAAAAGTGAAGCATCTTGGGGTGAGACAACTGCTCTCTGGGTAATGTAGTTCATCACAAGCCAGGGCGAATAGAGTCTCCTCTCCTTCCGAGCTCAATCCCCCAACATTCACTGCGGTACCAGAATGAAATGTAAACAACAGGTGGCTCTAACTCAACTCAGCCACCGGAGGGAGCTGAGATCCTTCACAATCAGAAATGGTAGTCTTTTGTATCACATCAAAAAGGTGATACCCCGCTACATCTGATATATAGGAAAGCCCAGCCACGTTGTTAACAGAACACGTGTGTGTAAAGACAGGAACAGAGACCCCGCTTGTGAGGAGAAGGTAGGGAGAGAGTTCCGGCCTGTGAGGGATAGTACAGGGTTCCTACAAGGTCCTGTATCAGCAATCCTGGTCAGATGAAAGACTCCTTGTTGCTGATAATAAAACTGGTGTCCTCGCTGGGTAACGGGTAACGTGTGTGAATATCAGCCTCTACAGATATGCATTGTGTGCTCGGGTTTATACTGTGTCAGTCAGTGGAAAGTGCCTATAGTGCTGACGAATACAACTACCGCTTACCTCAGAAGTGACTGTGCCGTGTATCTGTGCCTCCATGCTTGGAGTGAAACTACTGTAAATACTCTTTCTACTACCATCTCTCCGGTAATAAACATTGCCTGGTTTATAAAGTCAGTACGTGTGATTACCTCTGTGAAGCCGCTACACCCCGCTTACATTTTGGCGTAGTTGGCAGGATCTCAGAACTATCATCCTCAAGCGGGGGAGTGGCTAGAGGGTCAATCATGGCACCATATGGAGCGGCTTTGACCCTGATTCCAAAATCAAATGGCACAAATATTCCCCTGACAGACTGGGTGGAGAGATTGGACAGTTCAGTCCGCTTGTTCGAAATACCCTGCAGATTTGGCTGTTAACCCACTAGAAGGAGAAGCCCACCGGGCTCTGATGGTTCTGCCCGAGAAAGAAAGGGATAGCAGAACAGCTATTGTAGGCCACCTAGAAAGCTTGTATGGCAAGAGTACCTCCATAGCCAAACTCTGAAAGAGTTTCTATTGTTGGGAGCAGCACGATGGAGAGACTATGCCTCAATTTGCAGTGGCCTTACAGGAAATCTGGTGTCGGTTGGAGGAGAAAATGGCTCCTGCCGGAAACTGGGGTCTCTAACCCCGATCAGCTTATCCGGAACCAGTTCCTCGCTGGTGTATGGTCCTCCTTATTAAAGAGAGCCTTAAGGGATCAAGTGAGGGCTGATAATATGGTGAAATTCGCTTCTATCCTACAAGAGGTCATTGAGAAGGAACAGGAAGAGTTGGACCACGAACAGGTTGGTGCCAGAAGCCAGGTTACCCTCACTCATGGAGCCAGGTGGCCAGTGGAGCGGGAGGAAGCAACTGCCTCATGCCCTGCCACCGTCTTGAATGCAGGTATGCCCTCGATGAAAAAGGTCATATACGAGACCTAGTTGATATGGTCGTCTCCCTCAGGCAAGAGGTGTCTCTCTGTGGAGCGGGTCCGAACAACCCTTGGAGGTGATCAATCCCCCCCCGGGGGACCCCGATATTGACCAAAAATGCTGGCAGTGTGGACGGTTGGGCCACGTCGCAAGGAATTTCTGCGAGATGGGGAGCTCAGAATGTACCAAGCCATCCTTTAAACTAGAGATTCCTATGGCTGAGGGGCGACCCGGGCCGTCTTTAGCGCAGGGCACATAGGGAAGCTGCCCAGGGCCCAATCACTGTTTGGGGGCCCAAAAGCAGCTGCCAATTGTGCCAACGTTGCTGCCCGCCAGAATTTCTCCACTTGTTAGCTGCTCACTAGTCACTACTGTCAGTTGTAGATACAGAGAAGCGCTGCTTCTGTATTTACAAGTGACAGTGCTCCTCTGTCTGTCAGCGGCTGCTCCGATCCCTCTCCGCTCTACACATCTCTATGTGAGAGCAGAGGAGTCTGAGCGAGAGGGGAGGAGGAGGGGGCCGGGGAATGTACACTGGCAGAAGCTCCTTGTGAAGCAGCCTGTACGGACGGACATCCTGTAAGTTTAGTTGTTCTGCTGTAGGCAGGGCCGGATTTCCGACAAGGCCACCAAGGCCAGGCCTTGGGGCGGCAGTGGGTGCAGGGGCGGCGCCGCCATAACAAACATGTTATATTTATCTCCACTGTGCAGCTTGTTTTGCACAGAGTGGCCCCGAGCCTGGTCTTCTGGGGTCCCTCATTGGCTGCCTCGGCTCCTCCCCGCAAGAACTAACCCCTTCATGTGAGCTCTCTTGCATATGGGTTAGTTCTTGTGGGCACACTCCCAGGATACAGCCGGCGGCTATAGCCGCTCACTGTATCACTCGGCCCCTATGTGTATGTGTGTGGGGGCGGCATTGAAGGACGCAGCCTTGGGGCGGCAAAGGCAGTAAATCCGGGCCTGGCTGTAGGTGCACTCTGACTGTGATGTTTTCTGGATGCTAGGAGAGTATTTGGGGGGGGGGTCAGGGAGTGTGAGCTCTGAACTGAAAACTGAGGGTAGAGCTTTGTACTTGGGGGGGTGGAGAACGTGGATGTACACAGCCCTCAGCCCTGCTTTCCATACAAAGTTTACCTCTGAACCCCACATTCCATTGTAGCGCACTCCTAAACCCTGCATTCCATTGTAGCACACTCCTGAACCCCACATACCATTGTAGCGCACTCCTGAACCCTGCATTCCATTGTAGCGCACCCCTGAACCCCACATTCCATACGTAGCGCACCCCTGAACCCCACATTCTATACGTAGCGCACCCCTGAACCCCACATTCTATACGTAGCGCACCCCTGAACCCCGCATTCCATGCAAAGTTTTCCCCTCGACCCTGCATTCTATACGTAGAGTGTTGTGCAGATGGTTTCTTTGGGGGGGGGGGATATGCAAGTACTGCCCCTTATGCTGTTTTTTTTTTATGCCCTGTATGATACAAACACCTCAAACGTACAGCCCCCCGCCAATCCCTTCATGTCACCCTGGACTCCTATCTCCCCCCTTCCCCCCATCATCTTGAACTCCCCCATCTCCCCCCACCCCAATCATCCTGGACTCCCCTATCCCCCCATCATCCTGGACTCTGCTATCTCCCCCCCACCCATCATCCTGGACTCCTCTCTCTCTTCCCCCCATCATTATTAGTATTATACAAGGTTTATATAGCACCAACAGTTTGCGCATGTTGGAGTGGAGAGACAATTTGCATGGGGGGGCCCCACGTTTTTTTTTTTTGCCCAGGGCCCAATCAATAGTAAAGACGGCCCTGGGGGCTACCCATTGAAAATGTTCATTCACTGCCTTAATGTGACCCTACAGTGATTTTTGGGTGCCCAGTGACGACAGTGATGTTCAACGGACAGTCGGACAGATGTCTGGTGGACACTGGATCAGAAGTCACCACTATGGCCTATTCGTTCTCCCAGCAACATTTTGTACCGACCCCAACGCTAGACACCTCCTGGTTGAGGCTGAAAGCTGCTAACAACCTACCAATTTCAATAGTAGGGGTCGCTTGACTGTCCATGAAAGTTTATGAGCAAACCCTCCCTAGGGTCGGAGTCGTGGTGGCCTTGCGTGAAGGCGTCAACGCAAGCATCCGGGCAGTCAGAACCACAGCTGTAAAACCTGATCAATGCTTGTTGGACTGTTCAGATGCAGGGTTATAAACATACAGAGAAAGTTTGGGTAATCTGTTTTCCTGCCCGTCATCAGTTTACTATACCCCCCACATCAAGAGTGGTGTGCACCTCCCTGTGGTAGCTAGAAGACACATAAGAGGAGCCACTGTGATTGTCAATCCACTACACAACCTGGGAACCAAAGGTGAATGATTGGTAGCCAGAACCCTGTCTGGTTTCGGCAGGGACAAGTGTTGGTGAAACTGGTTAACTTCGGGTCCACACCGATCCAAGTGCCCATGGACGTGGTCATTGCAAATTCGTATACAGTACCCAAAAGCTGCATTACTGATCCTTGCCCTGGGGTGGAGGCCGCCCAGGCCCGGATTTCCCACAAGGCCACCAAGGCCAGGCCTCGGGGTGGCAGGGTGCCAAGGGGCGGCAGTGGCATGGAGTCCCCCGACGGCCGTAACATACAGTTGAGGGCGGTAAGTTGCTGTGTGGGAGAATTAAGTGGGGGAATCCGCTCGCTCATTAAGTGAGTACGGCGATGTCGTCAAAATCACTTGTCAAATGTGTGCTGCTGTCCGTCTTCCCCTACCCCCACATACCTTGCTCTGCCTTCGGCACTCCTCCGTCCTCCCCCCAGCCGCCGAGTCTGTCTCCTGTCCCTGCCGCCGATGTACACAGTGAGAGGGGTGAGCTGTGCTCTTCCCATCTCAGCTGTGACAGGAGTTCTAGCACAGCGCTAGGACTCCTGTTTTTGGAGGTGACAGAGTCAATAAAGAGAACCTGTCACCTCCAATTGCTATCACACAGGGAATTGTTTTCTCCTGTGTGATAGCAATAAAGTTATGTGAAAACAAATGATAAAAATTAATAATAATTCAATTAAAAAAGTAACTAAAAAGTAAAGAATAAGAAAAATAATATTCAAAATAATAAGAATATTACACCAAAAAAAAACCAAGTAAACGAGAAGCTAAAAATTTATAAAAATAAAAAAAGTGCTAAAAAGGTAAAAAAAAAAAGAAACAAAAAATATTTGAACTAACCGTGCCACCCCTGTCCCCTCCGGTTGCCATTCTCCGTTGATTTGGGGGGGGGGGTTCTGTTGGTGGGGAGGGGGTGCATTGTGGAACCTGGCCTTGGGGCGGCAGGAAGAGCAAATCCGGCCCTGAGGCCGCCTGTGCTGTTTTACAATACGTCATACAATATTTCAGCTCGGTTTGTTTCTCAGGGGGCAGGCCCAGAATTGGTTAACTCTGCTGCGCTGTGATTGTGTTTGAGAACGGCCCCGACCTGTTGTCTGTTCTTTGGCAGGGAGAGTTCACGCATGTGCCTTGTCTGGCACTAGGGATGAGCCAACAGTTTGGTCCTAACCTAGGTTCAGACAGAACTTGGTGTAAACAAAAAAGCATCAATATACCACCTACTGTGCAGCAACTGTCTCATATCACTGAACTTAATTGAAAACAACACAGAAAATATCTTATGCTAGACAGTGCTTGCAGAAATAAACCTGATTGATATTATAGGAAATAAATAAATATAAATAAATATTAAAGCGGATGTGCCACTAAAAAAAAATATTAAAAGCCAGCAGCTACAAATACTGCAGCTGCTGACTTTTAGTATTGGGACACTTACCTGTCCTGGAGTCCAGCACCGTCCGCAGCAGAGGAGGAGCGATCGCTTGTCACTCTGCTGCCCCAACTGCCATCCTCAGTGAGGGAACCAGGAAGTGAAGCGCTCCGGCTTCACTACCCGGTTCCCTACGGTGCATGCGCGAGTTGCGCCTGCGCCCAGGGCAGCCATCAGGGGGGTACAGGCAGTACACCTGTAAGGGGCCCGGGCATCCCCAGTGGCCCGGAGGCCACCAGGGCCCCAGATGGCAACCCCCTCTTTTTTTATTGATTATTTATAAAAAAGTATATTTTTTTTAATATATTTTTATTTTATGTTTTATTAAAGGGACAATTTTTTTTTCTTTTATTTTTTTTTAGAGGTCCAGAGGTCCCCAGAGCCCCGGATGGCAACTCCCTTTTTTTATTTATTTTTCATAAAAAAAAAAAATATTTGTTTAATATATTTATTTTTTATTTTTATTAAAGGGCCATTTTTTTAGGGGTCTGGAGGTCCCCAGGGGCCCAGAGATGCTCAGGGCCCCAGATGAAAACCCCCCTTTTTTATAAAAAAAAATATTTTTTATATATTTTCTATTTTTTTATATATATATATATATATATATATATATATATATATATATTTTTTTTTTTTATTAAAGGGCTCAGAGGTCCCCAGGGCCCCATGTGTCAAACCACCTTTTTTTTATAATTTTTTTTTTTGTTTAAATATTTTATTTTATTAATTTTTTTATTAAGAGGCCCAGAGGTCCCCAGGGCCCTGAAAGGCAAACCCTTGTTTTTTTTTTTATAAATGTTTATTTATTTTTTATATAAATATATATTTTTATTTTTTCTTAAAGGGTCCAGAGGTCCTGGATGGAAAGCCCCCTTTTTTTGTAATTTCTTTTTATAAAAAAAATAAAAAATGATTAAAGGGTCCAGAGGTACCCGGGGCCCCGGATTGGCTACCCCCTTTTTTTATATATATTTTTATTTATTTCTTCTTTTTGTAAAGGGCCCCCCGCTTCTCAATTCGCGGTAGCCCCCCCTTCTCAATTTCAGACGGCAACACCCCCTGGTTCTCTGCTCCAGGGGGCCCATGCCTGAGGCTGAGTAAGGGGCCCCAAAATTCCTGATGGCGGCCCTGGCTGCGCTGCTGATTGGCTCCCGCTGTGCTCTGGGAGCCGAGTGTTCCCAGAGCACAACGGGAGGTGACGTCATGCCCCGGAGAAAACCCGAAGCTCTGTGGCCGGAAGTGGGTGCAAATACCTGTCTTTAGACAGGTATCTGCACCCCACTCCCCCCTGAAAGGTGTCAAATGTGACACCGGAGGGGGGGAGGGTTCCGATCAGCGTGAGTTCCACTTTAGGGTGGAGGTCCGCTTTAAGTGTTCGATCCAATATATTAATAAGTGCTCAGTCCAAAGTAATATGTTCAAATTTTAATTATAAATGACAGTGTCCGTATGAAAGTGAAGAATATGGATGGGCGAACGGGTCACTGAACACCCGAATTTGCAGGGAGTTTGCCCCAACAAACAACCTGCAATGCACTGAGCACTGAACAGTGCATTCTGCGTCCTGATTGGGCAAGGTATTGGACAATCAGGATGCAGTGTAAGCTGGTTGCTAAGGAGCGGGGCTGGGAAGCCGGCTGCGGCGTCCTTAACAACCGCTGAGTCATTAGCTGGCAATGGGTTTCCCCGCTAACAGCCGGGTACACAAGTAAAGGCGCAGGGAACTAGAGCAATGGGTATCCTGCAGTATTAGATGATATCAATAAAAACATATTGATTTATGCATAATTAAAATAATATGAAAAAAGTCCATAGTCTTATAATGTATTTAAAAAGTCCAAGGACCAAAAAGTATGGTGATGAGGGGTGCCACACTCAGGGCTGCCATCAGGGGGGGAACAGAAACCATGTTCCAATACTCTGAAAACAACACAAGGGGAGAGGTGCTTCTGGGTGCAAATATAGCAGGCTTAATAACAATTTTATATACAGGCAACTCACATTTGTGAAGTCATCAGTAAGCATTGGTTAAAAATCCCAACATATCTGATCACCACCCAATAACACTTTCCCTCACCTTTTCCTCCAGACCAGTTAACTCTTTCATATGGAGATTGGATAACTCCCTCCTTAACAACCCTGATAACATTAACTCGATCACCTCTCACCTAAATCACTTTTTTAATGAGAATGATTCACCCGACACACACCCTTTGAACCTCTGGATGTCTCACAAATGTGTCATCAGAGGGATACTTATTTCCATTGCTTCAAAACGTAAAAAGGCTTGGCAAGCTTACATGTGTTCGTACACTTGAAAACAAACACAAACATTCATTAGCGGTCAAGACTTATGATGAACTTATACGCGCCAGAGAACTCCTTCTCGAAGAATTAAACAAAACAACAAAACTAAAATTTATGCTATCCCGTAAGCTTTTTTACGAATTTGGCAACAAATCGGGAAAACTGCTTGCTAAAACCCTAAGAACTAAAAAAGCTAACACAACTATCCACTCCATATTGGACCCATCAGGGAAAAAATGTAATTCTTCCACTGACATTGCTACACAATTCAAAAATTTCTACTCCAAACTTTATAACCTTTCCACTAATCCAAATTTCAACCACTCCGACCGCAGAAAACAATTGATCACTGAATTTCTAAAGCTCCATAGTCCTAAACCCATCTCTAAAACAGAGGCCGAAGACTTAGATCGTCCACTTGAATGGGATGAAACCGAACTTGCTCTTAAACAATTGAAAACTGGCAAATGTCCCGGTCCAGATGGCTTAACTGTGGGCTACTATAAATCCTTCACCGATAATGTCCTCCCTTATTTTTTACGGGCCTTCAATTCAATCCCCAATTGTCCCCTCACCAACAACAGAGACCTTCTAGAGGCACACATCACAATGATTCCGAAACCTAACAAAGATACACTTTTAGTCTCCAATTACAGGCCCATTTCCCTCCTTAATGTGGATTTGAAACTTTATGCGAAAATTATTTCTAATAGATTATTACCACTGATCCCAAATTTGATTTCCCTAGACCAAGTTGGTTTTGTGCCTGGACGCGAATCCAGAGATAATACTCAAAAAGCTATCAATATCCATCATTGGCTGACAAAGCACTCTAAGCCCGGATTCTTTCTCTCTCTCGACGCGGAGAAGGCGTTCGACAGAGTGGCTTGGGACTATATGATTGAATGCCTAAAAATGATTGGTCTTGGTAATCGCATTCTACAATACATCCTGGCTCTTTACGCTTCTCCAACTGCAAGGATACAAATTAACGGTCACCTGTCGGACGCTTTCTCCGTGTCGAACGGGACCTGCCAGGGCTACCCCTTATCTCCAATCATATTCATACTGACCCTGGAACCCATCCTTAGAAGAATACGTACTAACTCTGACATTAAAGGTATCAATATAAATAACAAGACATATAAGTTGGCCGCTTATGCGGACGACATCCTACTCTTTTTGACGGATCCCATTAATACCATACCTAATCTCTTAAAAGACTTTTCAATCTTCTCTACGATTTCCAATTTGCAAATTAATTTTAATAAATCCAGAGCATTGAACATCACTCTACAAAATGATACACTATCCATATGCAAACAAAATTTTCCATTTAAATGGGAAGAAAACTCCCTAATCTATCTAGGCATACATATACCTCTACAACTAAAAAAATCTATATTCTTCCAATTTTCTAGCAATACCTAAGTCCATTCAAGATGACCTCCTAAATTGGGACAAAAGCCTTTTTTCCTGGTTTGGAAGAATAGCCATAATTAGAATGAATATCCTCCCGAGGTTACTTTACTTATTACAAACCATCCCAATTAAACTGCCAGCCTCCTTCTTTAATTTATATAAAAAGTTATGCTTGAAATTTGTTTGGAACTCCAAACAATCTAGGATTAAATGGAATACGCTTGTCAACCCTAAACTGTTGGGTGGGACGGGATTGCCGAACCTACAAAAATATTATTGGTCTTGTCATTTATCCCGAATTATTGATTGGCATGTTCAAAGACAGACTAAGGATTGGATCGGTCTGGAGGAACTGTCATCCAAAATTCCTTTACACTTCCTCCCTTGGACTAAACCTCATAAAATACCCCGTGAAAATAGTTCACATCCCCTTACAGGCCCCACATTGCAAATCTTTAGATCACTTAGTACTAAATTTAATATCTCGTCATCACCGGGCCCAATGACACCTTTCCCTGTAATTTCGAACCTCTTCACTAACACAAAGGACTCCTCTCCTATCGACCCTACCTTATCTCACTCATTGAGAGCGGAACTCTTTTACGATAATGGTAAATTTCTGACCTACAATACCTTTTGTTTTACCTTTCCAGACTTCAAAATTTCTAAAATGGACTATGAGATTATATTAACCGGTTAAGACCCGGACCAAAATGCAGGTAAAAGACCTTGCCCCTTTTTGCGATTCGGCACTGCGTCGTTTTAACTGACAATTGCGCGGTCATGCGACGTGGCTCGCAAACAAAATTGGCGTCCTTTTTTTCCCACAAATAGAGCTTTCTTTTGGTGGTATTTGATCACCTCTGCGGTTTTTATTTTTTGCGCTATAAACAAAAATAGAGCGACAATAAAAAAAAAAATGCAATATTTTTTTACTTTTTGCTATAATAAATATCCCCCAAAAATATATAAAAAAAATTTTTTTTTTTCCTCAGTTTAGGCCGATACGTATTCTTCTACATATTTTTGGTAAAAAAAATCGCAATAAGCGTTTATCGGTTGGTTTTCGCAAAAAAATCCAGGGACGGATCGCCGCACTGCAGCGGCGATCGGGTCTGCGAGTCCCGCGGTCCCGGTCCTGGAGCTACGGACCGGGTCACGGGAGCGCGCCGCGGGCGGGCGCCCGTGACCCACGGCTGGGTACTAAAATCAACGTATATATACGTTGATGTGCCCAGCCGTGCCATTCTGCCGACATAAATGTGCAGGAGGCGGTCCTTAAGTGGTTAAAATTCTATACTGAATTCTGGTCCTCATATAACTTGGAATAAACCTAAAACCTCCTTTGAAAAAAAATGTGTCAGTACTGACCCCCAAAGACATCTTATTTCAAAGACATACTCACTACTGTTTTGTGATGTGGTTTTAAGAAAGAAGAAAAAATTCTACAATGGGAAAGAGATCTCGATTTACACCTCTCTAATAATGATTGGCACCGTATTTTCACTTACATTCACAAGGGTTCCATAAATGTCCTTACCCAAGAAAACGGTTATAAACTTTACTCTAAATGGTACAAGACACCTCAAATTCATAAATTCAGCCCTACCTCTTCACCTAATTGCTGGCGCTGCAAATCTTCTTTGGGAACTCTACTACATATTTGGTGGGACTGCCCCTTCATACAACCCTTTTGGAAAGAAGTCCATCGCATTATCACTCTCATCACTTCATATACCCCAGATTTCACCGCAGCCCAATTCCTACTACACCACATTTACAAAAATACAATAATTTTACAATTAATTAATGCAGCTAAACTTTGCATCCCAACACACTGGAAAGATACCTCTCCCCCTAGTATTTCGGAATGGCTCCGTAGATTTGAACGAATTGCGGAAATAGAGGACCTGATTCTCCAATCTTTAGACTCCCCCACAAAATTTCATGATAAATGGAGTTGTTGGACACGCTTTATGAAATCTACAGAGTTTCAACACCTATCTCATCATTCTATCCATATTTGAATTATTTTTAATCTCTCACACGACTTATGTTTACTATGTATATAAACGTACATGTATAATTTTATTTTTTATTTTTCCTTCTACTTCTTTACTTTTCTATTTATTTTCTTCATATAGAAAATGTAATATTCTTTATTTTAATCCTGATATGAATCCCTAATCGACAAATCGACAACACTAGTTATGTTTATGGAATGTATTTTCATGACTTTTACTGTTTGATATGTATTACTATTCAAAGTTTTTTCTTCTGATACCCATCTTGATGTATCGACACATGTTTATTGTAGGGCTGTGCAAATTAACTTTTAATTAATCGATTAATCTTTAATTTTTTTGATCGATTAAAATTATTTTGATTGGTACTCACCTCTCTGCCGACTTCTGGGCCTTCAGGGAGTTCCTTCGGAGATCCGGTAACGTCACTGGCTTGCCTTGTCCATCTGAAGGGCTCCTTAGCTGTGCCTTCATATCTGCATGGTGGTGGACCTTCCTATATGCCACACGCAAGGGCTGTTACACTTCCCTCTATCACTTCCCTCTATCACCCTGGGATTCTACAGTCATCCACTGGGAGTTGTGATGGTTCCCTTCATGGGACATCTACATGCCGACAGACTGATGTTAACTTCTCCTCATCTGGATTCAGCAGTGGTATCGTTGTACACATTTTTATACCAGTATCATACTTGGCTACATATTTTTATGACTGCTTTTGCTACCGTTTGGTATTACTCGCACCATTTTTACAGTTTATGTAGCTACATCGATTTTATCTCCAGTGCAATATTTATTTTGTTCCCTACTTGAAGACTATAAAAGTTTTAATGCTATTCCCATCGAGCGCCGCCTTTGTGTGTTTTTTGTATGCTGATGTTGGGAGCTGCACTGGGAATCAGCCTGCAAGAAGATCAGCTAAAAGTAGTTGGATCTGTATGTGCGTTATAATTAATCGAAATTAGTCGATTAATCGATTAAAATAAAAAACGATTAATCAAACACAAAATTTTTGATCAGTAACAGCCCTAGTTTATTGCTTTATTGTACAATTTATCCTGAAATACCAATAAAATCTTTAAACAAAAAATCCCAACATAGGGGTAGTCATCAGTTTCGCTTGCTGGGGCACTCTGTGCTCGATACAAACACTGCTAGATTGTTTGAAGCCGGCCGCAGTGGAGATTCGCTCAGAACGAGGCCTGGGGCGCAGTTGTTGTGCAGGCGAGGAGGGATGAGGTCACTGGTAAGCGACGCGTTTCCTGAGCGTACAGGCTGCGAGTGACATGGTAGCCACACTCCTTATTTAAGCTGCTAACAGCTGGGGACTGGTATGGATTTGAAGGGGAAAAAAAATGCCTGGGGTCCCCCCCATAATCCATACCAGACCTTTATCAGGCCATGCATCCTTATCAGGAAAGGGGGGGGATGAGTGAGCAGCTCCCCCCGGAAGGATACTAAGCCACATTCCGAATTTCCGAAGGGCCTCATCCCCACAACTGTGGCTGATGGTTGTAGGGGTCTGCGAGTAGGAGACTTATCGGAATCTGGAACCCCTCTTTAACAAGCGGCCTCCCTTAAATCCCTTTTTTTTTCAATAGCTGGGTGCCGGCAATTGTAACTGCGAGTCATTTCAAATGGGATTGGATGCATTTGACTTCATTTTTGCTGCAGCAGGTTCTATACATGCTACAGATGCACCTCTTTACAGGCACATGAAGGGGACCTCCCAGGCACGATATTTAAATGAATTTTTCTATTTTTATTGTAGCAATTTAAGCCTAATACAATCACTGCTCCTGAAAAAAATGAAAAGTGTTTAACCACTTCCATACCAGGCGCTTACGCACCTTTCGGCCCAAGCCAATTTTCAGCTTTCAGCGCTGTCGCATTTTGAATGACAATTACGGGGTCATGCTACACTGCACCCAAACAAAATTGGCGTCCTTTTTTCCCCACAAATAGAGCTTTCTTTTGGTGGTATTTGATCACCTCTGCGGTTTTTATTTTTTGCGCAACAATTAATAAAAGACTAAAAATTTTGACAAAAAAAATACATTTTTATTTTTTTCTGTTAACTTTTTGTAAATAAGTAAGTTTTCTCTTTCAATTGCGGGCACTGATATGGCGGCACTGATGGGCACTGATGAGGTGGCACTGATGGACACCAATGAGGTAGTACTGATGGGCACCAATGAGGTGGCACTGATAGGCGGCGCTGGTATGCGGCACTGATGGGGACTCATAGGTGGCACTGATGGGGACTCATAGGTGGCACTGATGGGCACTCATAGGCGGCAATGGGCACTCATAGGCGGCACTGATGGGCACTCATAGGCGGCAATGGGCACTCATAGGCACTCATAGGCGGCACAGATGGGCACTCATGGGTGGCACTTATGGGTGGCACTGATGGGTACTTATGGGCAATGCTGTATCCTGGCCTAGGCCAACAAGGCCCAGGCCTAGGGCAGCACTTTGCAGGGGGGCAGCATGGACAGTGTCTCCGCCGGCTTTCACTACACTGTTAGACGAATAAGTTTAGCGCCCCCATAAATCGGTCTCATTGCTTCCAGTATGTGGGCGGTTGGCATTCTGCAACTGTGGGGGGCGTCGCTTCTAATTTTTTACCATCCATGTCCCATTGCAGAAATTTCTCTTCACTTCCTGTCCCATAGTCAAACAGGAAGTGAGAGGAAATCTATGCAAATTAAGGGAATTCATTGCCCCCCCCCCCAGGCCATCAGAACTAGTGTCCCCACTTGAAAATTTCAGGGTGGGTCCCGAACCGCAAGGGGTGTGGCCTTGACAGGAAGGGGTGGGTCATATTTAAATTAGGGGGTGCACGAGTTTAGTCAGGCCTAGGGCAGCACACAACCTAAGTACACCCCTGCTTATGGGTGGCATAGGTGGGCACTGGGCATGGATTGGCATTGAGGGGTGGCACTGATGGACACTGAGGGTTGGCACTGATGAATCTATGTTGCCAGTCAGTGCCCATGTGTGTGCACTGACTGGCACCCTTCTTTTTTTTTACTGCCATGTTTTTATTTAAAAAAAAATCCTGACTTTTTTTTTGCCCCTTTTTTTTTGGTTTTACTTTTGCCCCTCCAGTGTGGGCACTCCCTGGTGGTCTAGTGTGGGCATCCGAGGGGGGGGGGGGCTGTGCTGATAAACAATCAGCGCGAACCCCCCCCCTGTCAGGAGAGCCGCCCACGGGCGCGCGCGGCATTAAATCGTGTAGGACGTTTGAGAACGTCCAGTCACGATTTCATAACCACTTCCCGGACGTCAATCTCCTATTGACCGGGCAGAAAGTGGTTAAAAGAATTTTTTTTTGCATTGATACACATCCCCAGGGCAGTAACCAGACCCCCGTACCCCATTCATAGCCAATTACTAGCCTTCAAAATGGTCACTTTTGATTTTTCCTGTTTGGCTCATATAGACTTCAATGGGGTTTGTCATTCTGGCTAGAATATTTCCCCTGTTTGAGAGTAGGGGGTGTTCCCTACTCTCCCTGATAAAATGTCAATGGTCCCAAAAATGTGTCAAAAGTGTCCCATGTGTCCGCCATAATGTCGCAGTCACGAAAAAAAACGCTGATCGCCGCCATCACTAGGAAAAAAAAAATTATTAATAAAAATGCCATAAAACTACCCCCTATTTTGCAGACGCTATAACTTTTGCACAAACCAATCAATAAACGCTTATTGCGATTTTTTTTTTTACCAAAAATATGCAGAAGAATACGTATCGGCCTAAACTGAGGAAAAAAAAATTATGGGGCAGATTCACAGAGCGATTACGCCTGTGTAACTGGTGTTAGACAGGAGTAATTTCAAATTTCGCGCGCCGTATCACTAGTTTGAATCCTCAAACCATGATACGGCGGCTTCGGGCTTCGATCCGAGAGGCTTACGTCTTCGTAAGCCTTCGGATCTACGCTGCGATATTTTTGCGGCCGCTGGGAGGAGTCCGCGTCGTTTTCAGCGTCGGGATATGCAAATTACTTTTTACGGCGATCCACGAAGATACGAGCGGTCTTCGCAATCGCTTTCGTCTATTTTTTACTACGTACTGTTAGACCAGCTTTTTGCTGGTCTAACGGTGCGTAGCCCACGTTAAGTATGGCCCTCGTTCGCGCGTCGAATTAAATTTTTTTTTTTACGTAACTCGTTCGGGAATAGGAATGTCCGTAAACGACGCTACTCCAAAAAAAAATGATGTAACGACGTGATTTCGCGCAATGCACGGCGGGAAATTCCTGAACGGAGCATGCGCAGTTCGATCGCCGCGGGAACGCGCCTATTTTAAATGCTTCACGCCCCCTACTCGCGTAGATGGCTTGCGCCGGGAGAAATACACTACGCCGCCGTAGTTTACTGGACAAAATCTACCGGGATTCCACGTAGAGCCAGGTAAAATACGGCGGCGTAGTGTATTTCTGATACTCTACGAGAATCTAATTCTCTCTGAATCTGGCCCATTGTATTTTTTGGGAATATTTATTATAGCAAAAAGTAAAAAATATAGTTTTTTAAAAAAAAATTGTCGCTCTATTTTTATTTATAGCGCAAACAATAAAAACCGCAGAGGTGATCAAATACCACCAAAAGAAAGCTCTATTTGTGGGGAAAAAAGGACGCCAATTTTGTTTGGGAGCCACGTCGCACGACCGCGCAATTGTCAGTTAAAGCGACGCAGTGCCGAATCGCAAAAAGGGGCAAGGTCCTTAACGTGCGTATTGGTCCGGGTCTTAAAGGGGTAATTCCCCCAAAAACCTTTTTTTACCATTGATTGAGGCTCGTTATGTCAAGGGGAATCGGGTGGTTTTTTATTAGAAACGAAGCAGTACTTACCGTTTTACAGATGCATCGTCTCCGTCGCTTCCGGGTATGATCGTCTGGTCTGGGCGTGCCTATTTGATTGACAGGCTTCCGACGGTCGCATACATCGCGTCACGAGTAGCCGAAAGAAGCCGAGCGACGGTGCGGCTCTATACTGCGCCTGCGCACCGTCGTTCGCGCTACTTTCGGAAAATCGTGACGCGATGTATGCGACCGTCGGAAGCCTGTCAATCAAATAGGCACGCCTATAGTCGGAGACCATACCCGGAAGCGTCGGAGACGATGCATCTGTAAAACGGTAAGTACGGCTTCATTTCTAAAAAAAAAAAAAACCTGATTCCCCTTGACATAACGAGCCTGAATAAATGTTAAAAAAAAGGTTTTTGGGGGAACTACCCCTTTAAGTGGTTAAGGAGTAATGCTTATCGATTGCAACACATGTGCAGCAAAACTTATAACAAAAACGTTGTTCTAAATACAATACATGATAAGCCACGCCCGTATGGGGCTGCAAATGCTGTATGTGCTGCCATCTTGTGGACAAGAAAAATCTAGATGCAAAACTAGAAAAATGTGTCATTCAAGATCTGTAAAAAAAAAAAGACAAAAATGCCCACATTAATGAAAATATATAAAAATAATATATATATATATAAACTATAAATATATAGTTATACAGTTGCAATAAAAAGTATGTAATATTTTTTTACATTTTGCTATAATAAATATCCCCCAAATAAATATATAAAAAACATTATTTTTCCTCAGTTTAGGCCGATACGTATTCTTCTACATATTTTTGGTAAGAAAATCGCAATAAGCGTTTATTGTTCGGTTTGCGCAAAAGTTATAGCGTTTACAAAGTAGGGGATAGTTTTTGGCATTTTTAAAATTTTTTGTTTTTTACCAATTATGGCGGCGATCAGCGATTTTTATCGTTACTGCGACATTATGGCGGACACATCGGACACTTTTGACAACCATTTTTGGGACCATTGTAATTTTTACAGAGATCAGTGCTATAAAAATGCACTGATTACTGTGAAAATGACACTGGCAGTGAAGGGGTTAACCACTAGGTGGTTCTGTAGGGGTTAAGTGTGCCCTAGTGAGTGAATCTTACTGTAGGGGGGGTGGGCTGTGTGTGACATGACAATGATTATCAATTGCAATTACAGGAAGGGGTGATCGGTGTCATCGTCACTAGGCTTGTTTACATCAGTGAGACAATCGCAGGTATCCCTGCGGCAATCCAGTCCTCTTGACCCACAGTCGGGCATGCGCGTCCACAATGCCGCAATCTTAAAAAGGGAGGTATATACACGTCCATCTGCCTGTCCGTGCCATGCTGTCCACGTATATAGTCATGCGCTGGTCGGCAAGCAGTTAATCACCACTGGTGACCGTGGGACCCGCAGACTCGATATCCACCGGTGTCCCGCGATCGGGTCACAGAGCGGCAGAACGGTGGGAGGCCTTTGTAAACAAGGCATCTCCCTGTTCTGCCTAGTGACGGGACACTGATCGTCTGCTCCCTCTCGTCGGGAGCAGTGATCAATATAGTGTCACAGTAAGCCCCACACAGTTAGAATCACTCCCTAGGACACACTTAACCCCATTCCCTGCCCCTTAGTGTTTAACCCCTTCCCTGCCAGTGTCATTTACACAATAATCAGTACATTTTTATAGCGCTGATCTCTGCATAAATGACAATGGTCCCAACACAGCGTCAAAAGTGTCTGATGTGTCCTCCACAATGTCGTAGTCACAGTAAAAATCGCAGATCGCCGCCATTACTAGTAGTGATGAGCGGAATACGCCATATTCGATTTCGCGATATTTCGTGAATATATAGAAGAATAATCGCGAATATTCGTTAATATCGAATATTCGTGATATTTTATCAAAAAAAAAAATTGCGAAATTTCGCTAATGCGAATGCGAAATTGATTGCGAAATTCTCGTCAACGCGCGAAAACGGAGATCATTTCCTGGATTATAAACTAATAGGCACTAAACACTAACTCTACTTACACAAACTTATATGACTAAACTAAAGCTAATTTTTTTTTAATTTTTTAATTTTTTTATACACAAAACACAGAAGGGCAGAGAACGCATTTGCGAATATTCGGCAACATAAAAGGATCGCCTCAGCTACTCGGCCCAAGGTCTCTAATCATACCAGCAATGCTTTTAGACGTCGATGGAGATCACTAGGATGTGATCTGTTTTAAAAATAAATTTGAAAAAATACGAATATTCGCAATATCGAATATTCACCGCGATATTCGATTTATTTGCGAATACTCGAATATACAATATTCGTGAGCAACACTAATTACTAGTAGTAAAAATAATAATAATAAAAATGCCATAAAACTATCCCCTATTTTGCAGACGCTATAACTTTTGCGCAAATCAATTAATAAACGCTTATTGTGATTTTTTTTTTAACAAAAATGTGTAGAGGAATACGTATCGGCCTAAACTGAGGAAAAATTATAAATGTTTTAATATATTTTTTGGGGGGATATTTATTACAGCAAAAAGTAAAAAATATTGGCCCAGATTCAGAGAGCGATTACGCCTGTGTAACTGGTGTTAGACAGGAGTAATTTCAAATTTCGCGCGCCGTATCACTAGTTTGAATCCTCAAACCATGATACGGCGGCTTCGGGCTTCGATCCGAGAGGCTTACGTCTTCGTAAGCCTTCGGATCTACGCTGCGATATATTTGCGGCCGCTGGGAGGAGTTTGCGTCGTTTTTATGCGTCGGGATATGCAAATGACTTTTTACGGCGATCCACGAAGATACGAGTGTCCCTCGCAATCGCCTACGTCATTTTTTGGCTACGTAATGTTAGAGGAGCTTTTTGCTGGTCTAACGGTGCGTAACCCATGTAAAGTATGGCCGTCGTTCCCGCGTCGATTTTAAAATATATATTTTTTTTTTAACGTAACTCGTTCGGGAATAGGAATGTACGTAAACGACGCTACTACGACGTGACGACGTGTTTACGCGCAATGCACGGCGGGAAATTTGCGAACGGAGCATGCGCAGTTCGATCGCCGCAGGAACGCGCCTATTTTAAATGCTTCACGCCCCCTACTCGCGCAGATGGATTGCGACGGGAGAAATACACTACGCCGCCATCGATTACTGGACAAAATCTACCTGGATTCCACGTAGAGCCAGGTAAAAAACGGCGGCGTAGTGTATTTCTGATACTCTACGAGAATCTAATTCTCTGTGAATCTGCCCCATTGTTTTTTTTTTTTTAAATTGTTGCTCTTATTTTGTTTATAGCGCAAAAACTAAAAACCGCAGAGGTGATCAAATACCACCAAAAGAAAGCTCTATTTGTGGGGAAAAAAAGGCCGTCAATTTTATTTGGGAGCCGCGTCGCACGACCGCGCAATTGTCAGTTACAGCGACGCAGCGCCGAATGGCAAAAAGTGGCCCGGTCGTTGGGCAGCCAAATCCTCAGAGGCTGAAGTGGCTAAAGTTTATGGTGTATTTGGATTGCACTAAATTAGAAATATTACCTCTGCGCTGCCTCTGTGTAGAACAAATCCACAGTAAATAATGATAGTGACTAATGTGTATAATAAGAAACTCAAACTATTGTACAGGTCGCCGTGGCTGCGTCCTGGAGGGACGCTATGTTTCCCCTCTATTTGGGCTATGGTCCTTTTAAGAGGACAAAAAGGGTTAATGCACCTGTCCAGGAGATGGTTTAAGTGAGGACAGGAAGTTGCAGGTGGGAGTGTGGAAGTGTGTAGCAGAGCCTGTGTATGGCGATGCTAGACATGTGAATGCTGCAAAGCTCTGAGAAGCTGGGAAGAACTTTAAAAGGACTTGTGTCCTGCCTGAAAGCCTGCAACTGGGGAACTTTACCTGCAAGGACTGTGAACTGCAATGGCAGTGCTGAGCCCTAAGAGTCGGTGAGACTGATTATTTGTTTTGCTTTTGCTGCTGTGAAGCCGTTTGTGTTCAATAAACCTCAGTTTTGATTTAAAAGCCTGTGTCCTGCGATCAAGCTGATCCCCCAAACGTTACACTGGTGCTCGAATGCGGGCAGGACATAATAACAGGCATAAGAAGAGACATTTTTTTTTTTTCTTCTTTGCATTGGACTGTATATTGAACTGACATTTAAAGAGACAGTGCATTGGATTTATGTCCTGGGTTAAAGCTGCACAAGCATTGAAAGCTGAAGCAATGGAGGAGCTAATTAAACAGCTGACCCTGGCTAACATGCAAGCGCAGACTCGCCATGAGGAAGCTAATCAGCGCTTAGCCACCCAACTGGAGGCACAACACACTTACCACAAAGAGGCGCTGACGCTGCAGCAAGAAAATACCCGCCTGTTGGTGGCCCAGTTGGCAGCCCAGCAAACAACCCAGCAAGAGGTTATGCAGACTCAGGTGACTGCTTTAAAGGAAGCAGTGCAGCAGCTGTCTAAGGTTCAGGGACAAGCGGCTGTTGCCCCTGGCAACCAGGTGACTGTGAGGGCAAGCCATTTTCTGCAGAAATTATCCCCAAACGATGATGTAGAAGCATTTCTTGCTACCTTTGAGAGGACGGCAGAGAGAGAAGGGTGGCTTCAGGACCAGTGGGCCGGCCTCATTGCTCCTTTTCTCACTGGAGATCCTCAAAAAGCCTACTTTGACCTGCCACCGGATGATGCTAAAGACTATCAAAAGCTAAAAGCAGAAATTCTGGCTCGTCTGGGGGTGACTACGGCTGTTCGGGCCCAACGAGTACACCAATGGAAATATCGTCCCGATCGGCCACCCCGGTCTCAAATGCACGACCTGGTGCAACTAGTGAAAAAATGGCTGCAACCTGAGGTGTTGTCTGGCCCCCAAATCGTGGAGCGGGTCGTGCTGGACCGATATCTGTGGTCCCTGCCAGATGACCTTCAATGGTGGGTCAGCCATGGAGATCCCAAAACCGCAAACCTCCTTGTTGAGATGGTGGAACGATTTACAGTGGTGGAGGACCTGCTCGGACCTACCAAGCGCATAGGGCCCAGTTTGCCACGGCCTGTTCGACCAACTGCTGCCCTTCGAAAGGATGTTCCAAGGGGCCTGGGAACAAACACCCCGGAAGGCCAAGAGTCACTCCCGGTACCTCCCCAGCGTTCTGTTCCTGTTCGGAGAGGAGTGGATGTACAATGTTGGCGATGTCATTCCTGGGGTCATACCCGGGCACACTGCCCACTGCAAGAGGAGCCCATGGAATGCGGGGTTCTTCGGAGGGGGTCTTTCTGTGCCCATAAAGTATGCACCACACATCTCGACATGGATGACGATAAGTTTGAGTATGAAGTCCAAGTGAACAACCTCCCTGCCTGGGCTTTGTTGGACTCTGGAAGCATGGTAACCCTTGTTCATCCTAGAATAATTGGGAAGGTCGGTACGGTAAGCAAAACTTTACGGGTGGTGTGCATACACGGGGACACTAGAGAGTACCCCATCATCACGGTGTCTATCTCCTCAGCATGTGGCACCTGTACTCAAGAGGTGGGGGTGGTAAAGAACTTGGTACATGATGTTATAATAGGACGAGACTGTCCAATTTTTACCAAACTGTGGGAACAAGGAGAACAGTTCAGAGACTGGGGAGAAACTAGCCCCCCTGTTCCTGCTGCTGAGAGGAATAACCCTGAACTGCCAAATGTGTTTAATGTGGATCCAGATGAGGAAAATGCTCATGATGTGGTTATTGGTGATGAAAGTAGCATTGATACTGTTGAGAATGTCAAGACATGTGGTACACAGACCTACCAAAACCCTCAGGGGGAGGAGCCTTCCCCACTTCAGGTAATGCTGGGGGAAGAGGATGAGGAAGTAGCCTCTACTCCTGCCCTGCCGGATTTGGGTGTTCCCCAGGGGGCGTTTGGTACTGCTCAGATGCAGGACCCCACTTTGGCCCGTGCACGGGAACACGTTGTAGTAGTAAATGGGGTTCCCCAAGAGCCAGGTGCGAATGAAAGGTGGCCACACTTTGCAATATATAATGAATTGCTGTATCGGGTTACCAAAGAGAGAGAAAAACGTGGTAGAACAATTGTTGGTACCCCAACAATATAGACGAAAGGTTCTGGAACTGGCCCATGATGATGTGTTAGGGGGGCACCTGGAGTTGAGAAGACGGAGGCACGGATCACCGACCGGTTTTACTGGCCAGGTCTGAAAGCAGAGGTAAAGAGATACTGTGCCTCTTGTCCGACCTGCCAGTTGACCGCTCCGGTGACTCACTTTCGGAGCCCTTTGGTCCCTCTGCCCATAATTGAGGTCCCATTCGAGAGGATAGCCATGGATATAGTGGGTCCCTTGGTAAAGTCAGCTCGAGGTCACTCCTACATTTTGGTGATTCTTGACTATGCCACCCGATATCCTGAGGCGCTACCCTGCGGAATACCTCCTCAAAAGCCATTGCTCGAGAATTATTCCAATTGTTTACACGGACGGGTTTTCCCAAGGAAATACTCACAGACCAGGGTACCCCGTTTATGTCGAGGGTTATGGCCGATGTGTGTAAGCTGTTCCGCATTAAACAGCTGCGCACCTCGGTCTACCATCCCCAAACGGACGGGTTGGTGGAACGCTTTAATAAAACCCTTAAGTCTATGCTCAAGAAAGTGGTGCAAAGGGATGGGAAAGATTGGGACTGCCTGTTGCCAGCTCTCCTATTTGCCATCCGGGAAGTGCCCCAGGCCTCCACAGGGTTTTCGCCTTTTGAGTTGGTTTATGGGCGGAGACCTCGCGGACTACTTGATTTTATTAAAGAGGAATGGGAAAGTGAACCTGTTCAGCATAAGAGTGTCCTGGAATATGTCTCCCAAATGCAGGAAAGGATCCAAACCGTGATGCCACTAGTCAAAGAACATTTACAAAAGGCCCAGGAGGCTCAACGACGGGTCTATAACAGGGCTGCAAAAATAAGGCACTTCCAAGTGGGAGATCAAGTAGCTGTGCTCATTCCCACTGTGGAAAGTAAATTCTTGGCCAGATGGCAAGGTCCCTTTGAAGTTGTGGAAAAAGTAGGAGAGGTAAATTCTAGAGTGCACCAGCCAGGCAAGAGGAAACCGTATCAGATATATCATGTTAACTTGTTAAAACCCTGGACGGATCGGGAAACAGTGACCTCCCTGGCTAGTGCAAGGCTTGAGCCTCAGGTTGGGGTAGAGCGTGTCCAAGTAGCAAATACCCTGTCTAAAATACAAAATCAGCAAGCAAAGGAGTTCTTGCAAAGAAATAAAGAAAAGTTTTCAGACTTGCCAGGGCTTACTAGGGTGATAGAGCATGATATTATCACAGAACCTGGAGTCAAAGTTTTTGTCCGGCCCTACCGCATCCCAGAGGCGCAAAGAAAGGCAGTTTCAGAGGAAGTGAAAAAAATGTTAGACCTGGATATCATCGAGGAATCGCAGAGTGAGTGGTCGAGCCCCATCGTGTTGGTACCAAAGCCCAACGGGACTCTGCGATTCTGCAATGATTTTCGGAAACTTAATGAGGTTTCGCGGTTTGATGCCTACCCCATGCCCCGGGTGGATGAACTTATTGAGCGACTAGGTCCAGCCAGGTACATCACAACATTAGACCTTACCAAGGGGTATTGGCAAATCCCATTGACTAAGGCGGCTAGAGAGAAAACTGCTTTTTCTACTCCAGAGGGGAGTTTTCAGTACAAACGAATGCCTTTTGGACTGCAAACTGCTCCAGCCACATTCCAGCGAGCAATGGATAGGATTTTACGACCTCATCGGGAGTATGCCTCAGTGTACTTGGATGACATAGTCGTTTTTAGCAGAGACTGGGACTCGCACTTGCCCAAAGTCCAGGCAGTACTGGACTCTCTTTGGAAGGAAGGGTTCACAATAAACCCTGAAAAATGTCATTTGGGAATGGAGGAGGTAAAATACCTAGGCTATATCGTGGGTAGAGGGGTGGTGAAACCTCAGGTCAACAAGGTAGAGGCTATAAATAGTTGGCCCCGCCCCCTCACAAAAAAGCAGGTACGTGCATTCCTGGGCATGGTGGGATACTACAGAAGGTTCGTACCCAACTTTGCCACATTAGCGGCTCCACTGACCGATCTGACCAAGGGTCGGAAATCGGTCATGGTCGAGTGGAATGCGGATGCTGAAAAGGCTTTTTTGGAGCTCAAGTCAGCACTGTGCCAACACCCTGTCTTGATAGCGCCCAATTTTTCAAGAGAGTTTGTTGTCCAAACTGACGCTTCCGATGTAGGATTAGGAGCGGTGTTGTCACAGGTTGTTAATGGTGAGGAGCACCCAGTAGTCTTCCTCAGTAGGAAGTTGACACCAGCAGAAAAAAACTACGCTGTTATTGAGAGAGAGTGCCTGGCCATTAAGTGGGCCCTGGAGTCCCTCAGATATTACCTTTTGGGCAGGAAATTTAGGCTCATTTCTGACCATGCCCCTTTAACATGGCTTAGGCAAGGTAAAGGGACTAATGCCAGGATTACCCGGTGGTTCCTGGCGCTCCAAGAATTTAAATTTATAGTGGAGCATAGGCCCGGGAGACTGCATCAAAATGCAGATGCCCTCTCCCGAGTCCATTGTTTGGGCTCCACTGTTGCCCCCACCTCCTCGGCGTTGGGGCACAGGGGGGGGGATATGTACAGGTCGCCGTGGCTGCGTCCTGGAGGGACGCTATGTTTCCCCTCTATTTGGGCTATGGTCCTTTTAAGAGGACAAAAAAGGGTTAATGCACCTGTCCAGGAGATGGTTTAAGTGAGGACAGGAAGTTGCAGGTGGGAGTGTGGAAGTGTGTAGCAGAGCCTGTGTATGGCGATGCTAGACAGGTGAATGCTGCAAAGCTCTGAGAAGCTGGGAAGAACTTTAAAAGGACTTGTGTCCTGCCTGAAAGCCTGCAACTGGGGAACTTTACCTGCAAGGACTGTGAACTGCAATGGCAGTGCTGAGCCCTAAGAGTCGGTGAGACTGATTATTTGTTTTGCTTTTGCTGCTGTGAAGCCGTTTGTGTTCAATAAACCTCAGTTTTGATTTAAAAGCCTGTGTCCTGCGATCAAGCTGATCCCCCAAACGTTACACTATATATATTTGTTAAGTGTTGTTGCTGCACCAGTAATGGAATAATAAATTTGAATGTGTGTTGCGCAAACCAAAAAAAAAAAAAAACGAACTAATACAGTAAAAAAATAAAAATAACCTCAAAAATGTTATCTGTGATGAAAATATATCAAATCATCAAATGAAATCAACTCACACTCATTAGAATCAAAGTTGCCCCGACACCAATACCAGTATCGGTATCGGGACCGATACCGAGTATTTGCGGTAATACCCCCGATGCCTAAATAGTATACCCCCCCCCTCCGCCGCCGCCGCCGCCGCAACGAAAGCCGCCGCATCAAAAGCTGCGCCGCATGGGTTAAACATCATGCGGGAACATCACAGCTTTCATTTGAATAGCTGTAGTGTTCCCGCTGCGTATAGACACTCCCCCTTTCTCGGGATTGGATGGGTGATCTGTCCAATCCCGAGCAAGGGGGAGTGTCTATACGCGCAGGGAAAACAGCTATTCAAATGAAAGCTGTGATGTTCTCCGTGCGGCGGGTAGGTATGGGGGACATGGCTGGAGGGACATGGCTGCATATGTGGGGGACATGGCTGGATGGACATAGCTGCATATGTGGGGGACATGGCTGGAGGGACATGGCTGCATATGTGGAGGACATGGCTGGAGGGACATGGCTGCATATGTGGGGGACATGGCTGGAGGAACATGGCTGGCTGCATATGTGGGGGACATGGCTGGAGGGACATGGCTGGAGGGACATGGCTGCATATGTGGAGGATATGGCTGGAGGGACATGGCTGCATATGTGGGGGACATGGCTGCGGGGACATGGCTGCATTTGTGGAGGGACATGGCTGCATCTGTGGGGGGACATGGCTGCATATGTGGGGGACATGGCTGGAGGGACATGGCTACATATGTGGGGGACATGGCTAGAGGGACATGGCTGGCTGCATATGTGAGGGACATGGCTGGAGGGACATGGCTGGAGGGACATGGCTGCATATGTGGAGGACATGGCTGCGGGGACATGGCTGCATATGTGGGGGGACATGGCTGCATATGTGGGGGGACGTGGCTGCATTTGTGGGGGGACATGGCTGCATATGTGGGGGGACGTGGCTGCATTTGGGGGACACATTTAAAAAAAAGTATTGGTATTCGGTATCGGCAACTAATTAAAAAAAAAGTATCGGTACTTGTACTCGGTCCTAAAAAAGTGGTATCGGGACAACCCTAATTAGAATAGTTCAATAATAAGAAAGTGCATGTGCGCTAAAAAATGCATATTAGTCCATGTCAAATGATAAATATGGTGTCCAGTTTTCTTTCTTCAGTGTGACAACATTTAAGCAAATGGTGTACTTCCACCCGATCGTGACACCTCAGTGTTCCCTGTATTCTCACCTCAATAAATAATAAACTACACATTAGATTACCGTATATACTCGAGTATAAGCAGAGTTTTTCAGCACATTTTTTGCTTATACTCGAGTCATCTTTTTGCGCCTGATCTTCCGGACTTTGGGGACCCTGGACCCCAAACTTGGTGCCCATGTAGCCCGACTCTTCCTCTACAAGTGTGCAAAGTTTGTTGTCCTGGGGACCTACGTCCGGTGAGCACCGATTTCTCAAAGCAGGGCACCCCTTCCATAAACTCCCAAGTTAAATGGTAATTTCTCCTGTAATTTTGTGGACCCGGTCAGGGGCGGCGGGTGCTCAACATTTTTGGGGGGGCGCAAACAAAAAATAAATAAAACATTTGCAGCCTCACTGTGCCCATCAAATGCAGCCACTGTGCCATCAATTGTCACCACTGTGCCATGCCATGAAACGCAGCCACTGTGCCATCAATTGTCACCACTGTGTCATCAATTGTCACCACTGTGCCATGCCATGAAACGCAGCTACTGTGCCATCAATTGTCACCACTGTGCCATGCCATCAAACGCAGCCACTGTGCCATCAATTGTCACCACTGTGCCTTGCCACCAAACGCAGCCACTGTGCCATCAATTGTCACCACTGTGCCATGCCATCAAACACAGTCACTGTGCCATGCCATCAAACGCAGCCACTGTGCCATGCCATCAAACACAGCCACTGTGCCATCAATTATCACCACTGTGCCATTCTATCAAATGCAGTCACTATGCCATCAATTCGCCCCACTGTGCCATGCCATCAAACGCAGTCACTGTGCCATGCCATCAAATGCAGCCACTGTGCCATGCCATCAAATGCAGTCACTGTGCCATGCCATCAAACACAGCCACTGTGCCATCAATTGTCACCACTGTGCCATGCCATCAAACGCAGCCACTGTGCCCCTCAATTGACGCCACTGTGCCAATTGTCACCACTGTGCCTTTTAATTGTCGCCACTGTGCCCATTGTTGCCACTGTACATGTCACTGTGCCCTTTAATTGTTGCCACTGTGCCCATTGTTGCCACTGTGCATGTCACTGTGCCCTTTAATTGATGCCACTGTGCCCTGTGTCGCCACTGTGCCCTTTGTCACCACTGTACCCATTGATGCCACTGTGCCCTTTGTCGCCTCTGTGCCCATTGTCGCCGCTGTGCCCTGTAAAATGCACTTAACTTTCTGCTTCCACATCCCTCGATATCCCCCCCCTCGATGACGCTTCAGCCAATCAGGTTACCGATAACCAGAATCGGTGAACCTGATTGGCTGAGACGGCCGTCAGTCTTATCCTCGGAACGCACCCCCTGTATGTTCCGAGGATAAGACATCCGGGAGCCGCTGGCTCTGATAGGCACCTCTGCACAGCCAACCAGCTGCTGTTATTGAGGTATCCGGCGCCCAATGTCCGGCTATCTGAATAGACCAGCGGCAGCTGGCCACAATAACATACATTCATGCAATGCATGAATGTATGTTATTTGTGAGAGCCAGAGGGGGCGGCGCTACAGAATGACATTCTTATTGTCTTAAAGGGCCCGTTTTTTTTTTTTATGACTACAGGAGGGGGGTGGCGCCCGGGCGCCCCCTATGGACAGGCCGCCACTGGCCCCGGTACAGGCCGGTCATAGGTCCCTGGATCCGGAACTTGGCACACATGTAGCCCCATTTCTCCTCTACAAGTGTGCAAAGTTTTTAGTCTGGGGGACCTACGGCCGGGGAGCACCGATTTTTCAAAGCCGGCACCCCTTCCATAGACTCCCATGTTAAACGTTAGTCTAGTCATGGGCACAGTAAGGCATGGGCACAGTGAGACATGCACATGGACACAGTGAGGCATGCACATGGACACCCTAGGCTTATACTCAAGTCAATACATTTTCCCAGTTTTTTGTGGTAAAATTAGGTACCTCGGGTTATATTCGGGTCGGCTTATACTCGAGTATATACGGTAAATATGGAAATCCTCCTCCATCAATGTTCACCACCTTTTAGACCCTTTCAGTTGATTTGGATATCCTCGGGTGTTGGTCCCTTTAAGGCTCCCTCACATGCTCTCATCCATATGTTGGGGTAAAAACAAAAGTGACCTCCCATAGTGTAATATTATCAGTTAAAAAAACTTTTTATTAAAAGGATATACATCAAAAAAGCAGTAAAAACACCTATGGCATCATATACTCAGCACAATAAGATCTCCAATACATCACTTCCAGTCTGGAATGCCCTACGCGTTACATCACACCCCCGTGGCTTCATCGGGGGGCCGCCAAAGGGCCTCTGATGACTCTCCCAGTCTGAAAGGGGCCATACTGATCAGAAGGAGATCACTGATGGATGAAACACCAATCTGACCAAAGTTGTAGTTTCAGTGGTGAGATTTATACCTCCGCCCTACCTACCTACTTAGGCCAGGTGTGTGCCAACTCCTCTCCCGGCTGAATTATGTCTTCTCTCTTCACAAATTTAACTCACTTCATCCACAACCTGACACATCACACTCTGTTATCTCTCTTTTCTCCTCCTCCATCTTCTTTCTGTGTTTCTCTCTCTCTCTCTTCCTCCCTCCTACGTCTCATTTCCCCTCTCTCTTTTCTCTGATTCGACCTCCTTTCTCCTCTTTATCCACTCTAGCCCTTTCCTCATCCCTCCTCTTTCTTCCCCTCCCCCCTCCTCGGTCTTCCTTCCCCTTTCTTCCTTTCACTCTCTTTTCTTCTCCTCATTTCTATCTCTTCACCCTTCTTCCCTTCTCTCCCTCCTGTGATAGACCCAACTAGGACAGCGGCTTTTGGAGGGGACTACAAGGTTGCCTCTTGCCTACTGACTATGGGCTCTGGCTCTTGAGGGGGCTCTATTCTTGGGAGGTGAGCCCCTGGGGGACACTTGGAGTGGTCTTGTTTCAGATTCAACTCCATGTCTCCCTGAAACACAGACCCTGGGAACTGGAGGACCTGTATATATATATATATATATATTAGAGGCCTCTATGCCCAAACCAGCAATGACTACTTAAGACTTTGAGACTCGGAATAGATGTTAATAAACTCAGCTCAAACCAACCTGATACTGGGGTCTCCTGATGTAATCTGTTTAAGGTGTTATGTGTTTATTGTTAAGTATGTCTCTCCTATTGTGTGCCTCCTATGTGTGCATTCAAATTGTTAATTGAGTCACCTATTGTTTCTGTCTGTCTGCTAATATCTTAGGGATGTGATTAATACTGTGTCCACTTTACCTTGTTATCAAACCATTGTGGGATGTTTGTGCTTATGATAATGTGTCATGTACTTTGTGTATCCAGGGGTGTGCCGGACAGTCTGGGCACCTAGGTTTGTTTAAGCGACTTGTTGTTAATTAGTTCATGTTAATTAGGTCACGGTCGGCTGTTAGTTGCTAGATGTGGATTAGCACTATGTTTATGTTGGCTGTTCCTTAGCTATGTTAATTATATTCCTGTTTACATTTTTTATTGTTAGGGTAATGTGATCAGGCCCTGCCTGATTTTGTGTGCTATATATTCTGTGTGAATTTACAATAAAGAGTTCCAGTTCCAGTTCCAGTTTGCACCTAAGCTAGTGTTGTCTAGTGTTGTGGGTGCAAAAAAAATAGCTATAATACCTGGTTCCTGACTGGAGGAAGCTGTATCTTGATGAAAGCACCCAAGCTGGGAGTTTGTTGGACGTTCTGTCACACCTCCTTTCTCTTTTCCTCTCTCTCTTTTGTTTCTTTTCTTGTCCCTCCTCTCTCTCTTTTCTCCCTGCTCCTCCCTCTCTTACTTTCTCTTTTATTCTCCTCCCTCCTCCTTCATCATCTCACTTCTCTCTTTCTTTGTCCCCTCTTTGTTTCCTCTCCTCTTTCCTAAATTCTCTATATTTCCCCCCTTCTCCCTCCTCTATATTTTCTTTTTCCTTCCTTCCTTTCTCTTGTTATCCTTTCTCTCTCCTCCTCCTCCTCCTCCTCCTCTCCCTTCTCCCCTCCTCCTCACTCTCTCTTCTCACTTCCCCACCTTCCTCTTTTGTCTCCCTTCCTACCGTCTCATCCTCTTCTTTATTTTCTCTCCCACTCTGTCAACTCTCTCTTTTTCTTTCCTCCTGCCCCTTTCTTTTCTCTCCTCCTCTCTTTCTCTTCTATCTCCTTTTCTCTGTTCAATCCTATCTCTCCTCCCATATTCTGTGATGTAATTTCCTCCTTCCTCAGTGTCATTTCCTGCCTTCTCTCCTACAAGACTCACCTTACTAAAAACAAAAAAGAAAATATTTGGACAACCACACTCCTGGAAAAGATTCCTGAATTGTCCTTTAATGGTAAAATGGAATACACTACAATCCACAGCAAAAAGGTGAACACGGGATACACAGCTGATGTTTCGCACCGATACTTACTTACTCATAGCTGACACTCTAAAGAATACATTCAAAATAAATACTCTTAACATGGTGATCACATGATCAGAAGAGGACCAATCATGGAATCTCATTAAATAAAAATGGCCATCACATCTTAAAAAGAGTAAAATATATATATATAAAATATATACCATATTTTCCGGCGTATATGACGACTTTCTGGATGCAAAAACATGCATCCAAAGTCGGGGGTCGTCTTATACGCCGGGTACGGTCTCCGTGCTGTGAGCGTCAATGATTTGAAAGCCGCGCCTTCTCCTCAGAGTGTTTTGTGATAGACGGAACACAAATCTTCTCAGCAGCGCCTCTGTTCTGTGTTCCTCCTATCACAGATGCCTTCTCATCCTCGGACGAGACGACCGTGATAGGCGGAACACAGAACAGAGGCGCTGCTGGGAAAATTTGTGTTCCGCCTAACACAGGACAGTCTGAGGAGAAGGTGCGGCTTTCAAATCATTGGCGCTCGCGCTCGCAGCACGGAGACTGTCACCGCCTGCAAAAAAAGTGAGTGTTTGCAGTGATTGCACTGGGGGGAAAGTTCAGGTACAGTGGGGGCAAGTGATGGCACAGAGAGGGGCAAGTGATGGTACAGTGAGGGGCAAGTGATGGTACAGGGAGGGGCAAGTGATGGTACAGGGAGGGGCAAGTGATGGTACAGGGAGGGGCAAGTGATGGCACAGTGAGGGGCAAGTGATGGTACAGTGAGGGGCAAGTGATGGCACAGTGAGGGGCAAGTGATGGCACAGTGAGGGGCAAGTGATGGCACAGTGAGGGGCAAGTGATGGCACAGTGAGGGGCAAGTGATGGCACAGTGAGGGGCAAGTGATGGTACAGTGAGGGGCAAGTGATGGTACAGTGAGGGGCAAGTGATGGCACAGTGAGGGGCAAGTGATGGCACAGTGGGGGCATGTAATGTAATGGCACAGTGAGGAATGTAATGTAATGGCACAGTGAGATTTAAAAAAGCCTGTTTCTGTCAGTGGTTCTGGCTACCCCTCAACTTCCAGAAAGACTAGTAAGAAGGGGGTAGTCTTATACAGTGAGTATATCCCAAAACCAATTTTTTTCCTGGAACATACGGTAAATAAAATCAGTAATAGTGAGCTGCCAAATTTATATATATATAATCAAAAGTGAGACTAAATAAAATGGAACATGGCTTGTATAAGTATGAGGTGAAACTAATTAATTAGTGGGAGTCTGACAAAATTGCATATAATGACACAAGGCTGCAAAACCTTTCCAATTTACCTGTGATAGCCAATAGTGTTGCTCACGAATATTCACATTGCGAATATTCGCTACGAATATTGCATATTCGAGTATTCACAAATAACTCAAATATCGCAGCGAATATTCGCTATTTCGAAGATTCGTATTTTTCAAATTTCGCAATCAATTTCGCAATCAATTTCGCATTCGCACTAGCGAAATTTTGCAATTTTTTTTTATATAAAATATAGCGAATATTCGTAAATATCGAATATTCGTGATATTTTATCCAAAAAAAATAGCGAAATTTCGCAATCATTTTCGCTTTCGCATATGCGAAATTTCGCTTTTTTTTTTTTTTTATAAAATATAGCGAATATTCGTAAATATCGAATATTCGTGATATTTTATCCAAAAAAAAATAGCGAAATTTCGCAATTTTTTTTTTTTTTTATAAAATATCACGAATATTCGATATTAACGAATATTCGCGAATATTCTTCGAAATATTCGCGAAATATCGCGAAATCGAATATGGCGTATTCCGCTCATCACTAATAGCCAACTGTGTTATGTGAATACAAATCAATAGACATATATTAGCCAACGTGATGTGATATGTAAAAAAGTAAAAAGTCTTAGGTGAAATATAAAATAAGTGATAATATGAAATATCTTCTCTAATGTAAAGCTGAACTCCGGGAAGATAGAAGAGAGAAATGAAGGCGGCTCTGTATACATATATACATCCCGGAGTTCTGCTTTACCAGGAAGCGAGACGACATTATTATTCCTCAGATATCTTCCAGAGATTTCCCAGAATTCTATCCTGTCCATGAAGATGTGGATTTCCAGGACTAAAAACAGACGACATTGATAGAAACAGGAAAATGAGGAATAATTTTTTTATAGAATATATATAGAACCGTGTGGACTTTACTGGTACCAGAGAAGAACAGTGACACAGAAATTCATAAAAACATTATATATTTATTACAAAAAGTTAAAATATGTTAGCATTACATTCATAAAATCATAAGATCAATGCTAATTTTGGATGATGCAAGCCATATAATTACACGTCAATAATATTCCTTTGCTGATATGTTGACGTGTTTCACCAACATTGCTTTCTCGGGATCTATAAATATATGTTTTTTATGTATTGGATATTATAGCTCACAATAATCTGTATTGGATTAAACATTCTGATATTGTGATCTGGTTTCAGTACTGATTTTCTCTTCTGGGATCTATTTAATGAGCGAGTGTGACACTCTTGGACATTTTGTTTGAACATAACTCCTGCCTACTGATGACTTGGTTGAAGTATGACATGGGGATCTGAACTGGAAGAGCTTGAAAAAGATATAAACATTTTGGAACTACACTAATTTTTAAACTATTACATCTCCCAAACCATGAATGCATCCCTCTACTCCAGCCTTCTTGCAATGTTCTAATTTTGCCCAATAATGGTTTAAAATTAAATTTCATACGGATAAAATAACCATCACCGATTATTATTACCATTAAGGAGAATTGATTCTGTAATGCAAATCCTAACAGAAAAAAAATATACAAAAATATGATTAAAATCAGCAACATTCCCAGAGACAAACCTCTAAGTCCGGGGACTGTCCCTGGAATCCGGACACACCTGGCAGTTATAATTGTGTCAGATAATGAATTACATTTTATATTTGAAGGGAATCTGTCATGATAGAAGCATGGGGGCCGCCATTGCTAAACTCTTTTTGAGAATGCTAGTTCCCTGGCAGTCAAGCTGATGCTTTGCCTTCAATACTGTCTCAGTCTTTGACCCGGAACAAGTATAGAGATAAGGAATTTTGATTTTTTTTTCTGATACTTATTTACAGCATTCTTGCTCTCTAGGGCAAATACTTAAAGTGGTAAAAAAAACAAAACCAAAAATTATATATATTGAACCTTACCAATCTTAGACTTTTTTCCCTGGTGATGATGCCAGTAACACACTTGCTGTTTTAAGGTGGCTCCTCTCTCTTGGAGTCACCACATCCTCCAAGCATTGGCTGATCAATGATCCAATTCCATCGCCCATTCCTGTGATGTCACTGGACTCTGGGCAGAGTTCTCACTTCTCCCCCCACATATCTTTATACAACCTTTTACTACATTAAACCCAGCATGGAGGGGCCCAGTGAAGGTGGTGGTGAAGGTGTGGAGGTGTCGGATCGGGTCACACAGATCATAAAAGGAGATCCGCCCGGCCTCATAATCCAGATCTATCCTGACTCTGTTACTGGAAAGATTGGCAGGTAAAGGAATCTCATCACTGCCATGTATCACCCAATATTTATTACCAGACCTGTCCAATCCCCAGGACTTGTTATTCTTTCCAATCTCTAACTTTCCTTTCCTGTCTATACTGGGGTAACACATTCCAACTATCCATTCACGTGATCCCCCGACTTCCACATCCCAGTAATGTCTCCCTGAGGAGAAACTCTGACTGCTCAACACCTGAGGACAATACTGGAATCTCTCTGGTGTTTCTGGGCGCTTCTGGTTCCTATGTGACCTGGATACAGTTTTCCTGTCATCTGATATCTGTAGATTATTATGAGCCGTGTTTACATCCAGTAATATGTCTGCAGTGTAACATATATCATCTCTCCAGCTCTCTGATCCCCCAACATCCACATCCGGGTAATGACTCCCTGAGGAGGAACTTTGACTGCTCAACACCTGAGGACAATCCTGAGATCTATCTGGTGTTTCTGGGTGATTCTGTTCTATATCTGATCTGGAAGCAGTGTTCCTATCATCTGATATCTGTAACTCATTACCTGCTGTGTTTACATCCATTAATATGTCTGCAGCTCCCTGTATAGGGAAGTATACATTTACCTCTGTTATTATATCAGATAAACCTGTGTGTAAGACCCCCGCCACACCCAGACCCCCTCCATCATGGAGGAGCTCCTCATATCTCTCTCTGTCCTCATTATCTCCATCCTCAGTATCACACAAGTCACCTGTGTCTGATTCCTGTAAGACAGTCAGTGGATCCGTCATGTTACACAGCTCCTCAATGTGACGCAACTTCCTGGACAGCTCCTTCTTCTTTATTTCCAGATTCCAAACAGGGATGCAGAACCGCTCTGCCCTCCCGGAGATTTCCCTCAGGACTCTCTTCTCCAGATCTTCCAGACGTCTCCTGAGATCTCTAAACAGGACAGTGACTCTCTCGGTGTCACCAGCTGCTTCTTCTTCTACTTTCCTCCTGTGTTCCTGCAGACTCTGGACTCTTTCCTCCGTCTCCTCTCTCTTTGTCAGATGTTTCTGCAGAATGTTCCTCAGTGTCTCCTTCTTCTTCTCAGAAGCCTCATCCAGTGATATCATCTCATGTCCTTTATGTCCTCCAATCATAGAACAAGAAATACAGATACAGGTCTCATCCTCGGTGCAGTAATACTCCAGGATCTTCTTATGGACGGAGCATTTCCTGCTGTCCATGGACAAGGTGGGGTCACATAAGATGTGTTCTGGGGACTTTTTGTGGACTCTCAGGTGTTTATCACACAGAGAAACCTCACAGTGTAGACAGGATCTAACAGCTGGTACAGGAGAGTCCACGCAGTAGGTACAGAAGACCCTGGACTCCTCCTGATCTTGCTGAGCAGACAGGAAATTCTCTGCCATGTTACAAGGTTAAATTTTCTTCTGCAGTGCAGGACGATCCGGAAACTTCTCTCTGCATTCAGGACAGGAATATCCTCCAGACCCCTCCTGTGTATCCAGCACACGATCAATACAGACCCGGCAGAAGTTGTGTCAGAATTTTAGGGTTACAGGATCAGTATACAAGTTCAGACGGAACATTCCAGTTCAGCTTTCACATCAGCAGACGCCATCGCTGACAGCAGAAGAGAAACGAAACTGAAAGTCTTTGGAGCTAGAAATACAATAGAACCAGTTACAACTCGTCTGCACGGGGGGGAGGGGAGGCTGAGCTCAGCCCTCAGTTGATTTGGTAATAAACCTTTCATTGTCAGATTAGGACAAGCCTTATGCCCCGTACACACGATCAGTATTCCCGGCAGACTTTTTACCGCCGGGAAAACCGAGGGGAAAACCGAGAACCCTTGGCCGGGAATCCCGGCTGTGTGTATGCCCCATGGCAGTGTTTCCCCATAGGGAAACTACCGGGGAAAAGACTGCTGGGAATCGCGTCAGGAAAAAAGAGAACATGTTCTCATTTTTCCCACCGGGAAGCTGCCATGGAGCATACTGTTATAAAGATTTTCTGTAATCTAATATCTAATATTCATCTATTAACAATATTAACACATGAATGAATGAATGGAGTTGGGTCTTTGAGAATAATGGACTTGGATATATTTAAAATATTTATATCAGTGTCTGGATTTGGAAAAGTGAATTATATAATTTGTTATATATTTAAATGGTTAAGTATACAGTTGGTTTGTAGCTTCATAAGAAATTCTATGGTAAACTGGCATGTGGTTGCCATTAGCCTGACCTGGCTTCATATAGAAATTCTACCATCCCCCATCGTAAAATATAAAGTTACATGTTGTAAGAAGAAAAGTATTTTAACTAAGAATATAGTTCTTTATTAAGACTACAGTATTTCTATTTATATATAGTATTGTGGTATATGTGTGTGTGTGTGTGTGTATGTATATATTTCTTTATCGTACATCACGAGACACAGAGCGGCATAGTCATTACTATACGGGTTATAGAGTCTACCTTAAGGTGATGGACACTGGCAATCTCAGACAGGAAGTCCCCTCCCTATATTAAAAAGAAAAAAAGTGTAGCGCCAAAACTATATAGATGTAGGAAAAACCATAAATGGCCAGGGTGATGTAGCTACCAGCCAAAATACAGTAAGACCTAAGGTGCAACCTTCGTGAAGAAGATCATAGACTATAGGCTATGAAGAACCAGCTGTTGAGCTGGGTGAAACAAATAACAATAATCAAAAAAAACACAAACTGAAGGTTATGTGAAAAGTGTTGCAACAAAATAAGTGCAGCTGAAAACAAATGCAAGAGGTCCTGAAAACAGCAAAAAAAAGGGAGGGGGAGGGGGGATAGGTGTAGGTTTGAGGATGTTGATATTCCAGTTTCCCCAAAACAGACTGATTGTTCATTCAGTTTGAAACACCTCATCCATATACATGGGCAATCCTTTCCCTCAGAAACAGGTCATCTTCCCAGGGCATTCCTTGGCATATATATATTAAGGTACTCTTACCGACTTTTGTTGACCCACGGCTCACCGTATGGTGGGTAGGTCTTCAAAGCTTGTACAGGCTAGCCGCCCTCCGATCATCCCAATGGGTAAATCGATGTCCCAGGTTGTGATGCTGTAGGCAGATCCCAAAAGGAGAGCAGGTATCGCTGGCCTCAGGAACGTCAGACAGAACAGTGAAGATGTGAGACTCCGTATTTCATGGAAGATATGAAAAAAAGAGGGCGAGAACACCTCCTCATCGTGTAGAAATTTATTAAAAGTTGATCAAAAAGTATTGACACAGCAAAGAGATCTGCAAATCTCATTAAAAATTCCAAGCAAGGATACAGTCCATGTACCAAAATATAAAAGCAAAAAAAAAACAAAAGATAAAAAGTTCCACACTGCACATCAAGGAAACCACAGCAAGCAAAAATCCTGGTAGTAACGCAATAGTGGTGATAAGAGTCCAGTTAACCGACCGGTTTCATCTTCACAGACATCTACTGGGTTATTACCCCCTCCCATAGTGGGAGTACCTCAGTTTTTTCGCCAGTGTCTTAGGTGTTGGTCACGGAATTGCTTTGCCTCCACGTCCTTGGGACCAAGGCAGGCTAACCGGATCTGTCCAAGGTGCCTCAGAGCCAAAGTGGACAGTACCCAGGCCCCAAGTCGTGGGGTTTTGCCTATAATGCCTCTTCTCGGAGGGCTGGATCCTGGGCCCAGGGCTTTGAGCTTGATAAAGTCCAAAAGTCACCTGCTGCCAGGGTGCTGTATAGGTCCAGGGCAGAGGTGTTCCTTCCTGGACCCCAGTACCTGAAGGTCTAGTATGATACCCACGAAGATGGGGGAAGATTGGGCCTCTTGCTATGCAATACCCTGCGGCTGGGAGCAGGTAAGAGGGGGGCCTGCGGGACTTGGTTCGACGGCAGGCCCTCTGGGGGAAAAATATTGTGGTTTAGCCTGGGATGCTCTGCATTGGCAAATTTGTTCCACTATGTCTGCTAGACAGGATGGTTTGTTTCCCACAATTGTACATTTCCCCCATTTCCCCCTGACTTTGTTGGCTCTCTGCTGCTCCGCATGACAGGGGAAGGGCTCTATACCTGTTCTGGGAGGTTAGCCCTTCTCCATCCTGGCTAAAACGCTGAAGGATTATGGGGGTCTCACGCTGTACTCACGCCTATGGAATAAATCCGCAAAGGGGGCAGGAAGCGCGTCTGCAGCGTCAACAGCGCAGGGAGGACTGGGGCGTTCCCTCCTCACTGTTATCTAGAGGCTGCCTGTAGTACAGCACATTCGATGGGGATCTCCCAGAGGCTGGAGGGACACAGAGTGGCGTACGGCGGCACCCGGTGGCGGTATAGAGACCTGCGGGTCTGGAGCTGGCTCCTCATTGACCGTTTTTTGCAAGCCAAAGGGTTCTCTTGCAGCATTTTGGCTGCTGACACTGTGGGGAGCAGTGCTATAAAAAAAAAATAGTAGCTGTTGTTTTTCCTCAAAGGTTTTAGGACTTTAGGTGGCTACCTATTCTGATCCTAACCTTGTTATTATCTTTTGTAAATCTCTCCTTGCTGCAGCAGTAAGTTGGTGTCAGTGGAGTGCCTCGGTATTGTATCATGGCCCCAAAGGTTCGGGGACTAAGGGGGCAAAGAATACTAAAAAACAAAAGGGTTGCCCCTCTGGTTCTGAGGATCTGAATCAGGCTATGCCAGTTTTATCCTCACCTGAGAAACCAGAGAATGTCACCTTGAATGAGCCATTGGGTGTGTTTGGTGCATTGACTGGCCCTAACCTACCCAACCCTGTGTTTGTCACAGAGGACATGCTAGCTGCCACCCTGAGTGGGCTGGAACAAAGATTGACAACATTGATTGAAAAGTCTATCACAGGTAGAAAGCTGGCTAGGTCCCCATCGCCTAAACTTGTGTCCTCGGATGCTGAGATTCTCTCCCCCAAGGAGGTAGAATCTCAGGAGGATCAAATAGAGCAGAACCTAGAGGGTTCAGAGATTGAGGAATCTACTATAGAGGAGCTGTTCTCAGAGTCTGTGGATCCAGTCCTTAACAGATATGGTCCGCACGGCATTTAAACTGCCTTTACCAGGGCCTCGGGCCCCTGCGGTGTCTTCTTTGGGCTCCTTAAAAGTGCCTCTAAGCAATGCGTTTTTTCCGGTCCATCCTCTGTTAGATGATTTGATCTTTCAGGATTGGGTACGGCCTGATAGAATTTCCATACCGCCTAAGAGGTTTTCTATCCTCTACCCTGTGCTTTGCGGTGGATGCTATCAAAGACTCCATCCAGCAGGCCTCTCGTCTGTCACTGTTTTTAGTGCATATGCGAAGACTCTTGTGGCTGAAGAACTGGTCGGCTGAGACTCTGTGTAAAAAGCTCTTGGCAGGCTTCCCTTTTCACGGAGGTAGACTATTTGGAGAAGATCTGGATAAATACATTCAGACTATTTCAAGTGGCAATAGTACTCTCTTGCCGGTTAAAAAGAGAGCACGGGGGCCCACTTTTAAGCAGCAGCTGTCTCCAGCCCTGGGGCCTTCGGCCTCCAGGCAGTATCGAAGACCTCCTGCACGATCAAACTTTACTAATAAGTCGCAGGGAAAGGCCTCAGGTGGCAAGAGGCCTTGGTCTCGCAAGCCAGCAAAACCAGCCCCTAAGTCAGCCTTGTGAAGGGGCGCCCCCACACAGTCGGGTGGGGGGAAGACTTCAATTCTTTGCAGAAGTTTGGACAGCCAATGTCCCCGACAAATGGGTCCTTTCCTAAGTAGCTGAGGGCTACAAGCTGGAATTTTTGGAGTTTCCCCTTCCGCATTTTCAGAAGTCAAGAGTACCAAACGATCCGGTAAAAAAAGGCGTCTTTGTTGACGGCATTGGATCGCCTTTTGGGCCAGGGAGTAATTGTGGAGGTACCAGCCCTAGAACGCTAGGCTTTTATTCCAATCTATTCATCATACCAAAACCCAACGGCGATGTCAGGCCGATTCTGGATCTAAAGGGTTTAAATTGTTACCTAAAAGTTCGCTCTTTGCAGATGGAATCCATACAGTCAGCAGCCGCTGCCTTACAGCAACACGATTTTTTGGCCTCAATAGACATAAAGGACGCATACCTACATGTGCCGATCTTTCGGGCACATCAAAGTTTCCTGCGCTTTATAGTCGCAGAGCGCCACTACCAGTTTGTAGCTCTCCCCTTCGGACTGGCAACAGCCCCCCGGGTGTTTACGAAGGTCCTTGCTCCCTATTAGCCAATCTAAGGGTCCAAGGAGTTACGATCCTGGCTTACCTAGACGACATATTAATAATAGATCACTCAGCCTCCGATTTGAATCGAACAGTAGCCCTTATGGTCCAGTACCTCGAGGTATTCGGTTCGGTATTAAACCGAGAAAAATCGGTCTTGCAACCCACAAAACAATTAGAATACGTTGGCATGCTATTAGAAACGGATTAATGAATGAATGAATGAAGAACTTGTATAGCGCAGCACATGCAAAGTAAATCGCCTCTGGGCGCTTGTTGTTCCTGTCTCCTTTGAGATCAAAAGATATGAGTCTTAATCTTTCTCCTGAAAACTAAGTAGTTCTCCTCCAGTCGAATGCTGGCTGGTAAGGCGTTCCATAGTCTGGGACCTTGGACAGCGAATCTCCTGTCTCCTTTGGACTTGTATCTGGCTTTCGGTATCTGAAGCCGATTTTGATTGGTGGATCGTAGAATACGATTGGGATTGTACATTTTTTATTTTTCGCATTGATAATGGGGAGCATTCCCATGGATACATCTATGCGTTAGACAGAGTGCTTTAAAGGTGATTCTGTCTTTGACTGGTAGCCAGTGAAGGGATCTCAACGAAGGTGAGATTGATTCCCAGGGTTTTTTCCCAGTCACAAGTCTGGCGGCCATATTTTGAACGACTTGAAGACGAGTGATTTGGTACTTGGGGAGTCCGAGGTAAAGGGCATTTGCATAGTCCAATCTGGAGTTTACAATCGCTCCCACCACGACCGCTATGTCTTTCTTGGGAATAAAAGGCGTGAGTCTGCATAGTAGGCGCAGCAGATAGTGAGATCCGCTGACTACTGCCCCTATTTGTGCGTTCATTGTCATGTCGGAGTCAAAGATGACCCCAAGACTTTTGACTTTGGCGCTAGGGGTGATGACTTTGCCCAGAATGGGCGGGGGGAACCAGTTTGTTGTCGATTGATTCCTACGCTTGGCGTGAAACAGAAGAAGTTCTGTTTTCACTCCGTTGAGTTTGAGATAACTCTTTGTCATCCAGTCCTCTATCAAAGAGAGACATGTCTCTAGGTTGAGGTGGTGATCCTTTTTATTGCAGAACGTCGTCCCATATCTTAAGCAATGCTGTTTCCGTCCCGTGTCTGGGACGGAATCCTGATTGCAATGGGTCGAGTAAGTTGTGGGTATCTAGATGCTGTTGCAGCTGCTGTAACACTGCTTTCTCTATTACCTTGGAGAGAACATTTAGGCCTGTTATGGGGCGCCAGTTGAGTGGATCCTTAGGATCCAGGGTGGCTTTCTTCAAAATGGGTTGAATGAAGCCCTCCTTCAGCTGGGAGGGCATTTTGCCCTCCCTGAAGGATTGGTTAATAAGCTGCGTGACCGGAGTGCCAGGATGTCGGCGCATTCCTTCAGCAGTTTGGTGGGGATAATATCATTTGGCGCAGTGCTGTTGCGCAAAGTGCCAATGATATTTTTAGTGGTCTGAATGGAGATGGGTTCCAGCGTGAACTCACCAAACTGTGGTGAATTGCTGCCGGTGCTGTGTAAATGACTACGGGGGGGGGGGCTGGGAGAGCAATTGTTTTGCTGAATGCTTTGCCGGATTGCCATAATTTTGTTAATGAAGCAATCCGATAACTCATCGCAAAATTCTTGTGTGTCCAAGTTGGGGGCTTCAAGACATTCTGGATTCATGGTCTGAGTGACCAGCTTGAAGAGTTCGCGGGGGCGATTTAGGGCACCGTTGATAGCCTCAGAAAAATCGTTTTTCTTGGCTTCGAAGATTTGCTTGTAGTATTTTCTGGTTATTGCCTTGTAGATCGAGAGGTTCTCATCTGAAAAATTTCTTTTCCAGGCTGCTTCTGCCCTTCTGCGCTCTTGCTTCAGTAACGCCAGCTGGTTGTTGAACCAGCCGGAGTTATTTTTCCTGATCTGGGTCTTTCGTTTCGGCGCTATAAAGTCAGCTGACTGCAATAGTGCTGTGTTTATGGCCTCCAGTGTTACTGCCGCTGTTTGGTGCGGCTGAATTGTGTTTAATTTTGTGTTTTAATGGAGCTTCTTCCGACATCTGGTCCAGTGTGGTGTCACTGGTTTTGATGTTTTTGTTAAGGGGGGGAATTCGGAAATAATGAATTTAATTGCATGGTGATCTGACCATGGCAATGGTTCATTTTCCAAGATTTTTATTTCCAGATCTTGTCTGAAAATAAGATCGAGCGTATGACCTGAAGCATGTGTGGGCCCACATACTAGTTGCTGAAGCCCTAATCCTTCCAGGTGGTCGATGCAGGCGTCGGCAATGGGGTCTTGCCGGGAGTTGGCCCAGAGGTTGAAGTCCCCGAGCAGCAAAAGGTGTTTGCTATTCTGGGTATAGGTAGAAAGTCCGTCAAAGATGGGAGCAGCTGCGACTTGGGGCCAGGTGGCCTATAGCAGAGTAGAATCCGGACGGTCTCCTGGCCGTTTACTTGCAGTTGAAGAGTAAGGGTTTCCATGAACGGAAGAGGGTTTTGGAGGCTTGGTTTTGTGATCGCAAGACGCGTCTTATGGATCACCGCCAGTCCTCCTCCTCTTTGCCCTATTCTGTTTTCCGTAATAATACGGTAGTTTTCTGGCACCAATTCTCCTAGAATGGTGTTACAGTCGGCTGTGAGCCAGCTCTCTGTAATGAAGAGGCAGTCTAGGTCGTGTTGTAGAATGAAATCATGGATTTCAAGTCGGTGTTTTACTGCCGATCTTGTGTTGATCAGAGCACATGAAATGCGCTTAGGTTGGGGTAAACGGCTAAAATTTTTGACAGTCGATTGTCGATCGATCCTCAAAAGGTGCTCAATTCTGAGGGTCTTTTTGGTGATGGCTGGCAGTATTGCGGCGAAACGCCTCAAATTCCAAATGGTTTCGGCGGAGTACCGCAGATTAGCCATGGTCGCCATTCACCAGGGGAAAAGTCGTTCCTTTTGGTGGCGATGAAGAGAGGATTCAGTGAAGAGTGGATTAGCAGAAAGTGTTCCTACCCTTAGAAAAGATCGAGGCTATCAAGGTGATAATCCAGTTGGTTTTAAGCAAAAAAGAACCAACCATTCGCTTGTGTATGCGATTACTGGGCAAACTGGTAGCCACTTTCGAAGCAGTTCCTTATGCTCATTGAGTCCTGCAGGCAGCCATTCTGTCAGCTTGGAACAAAAGGGCACAGGCCCGGGATCTCCCTTTGACCCTCTCGTCAAAGGATTAATCCCTCAGAACCTACTGAAGGGAAAATCTTTCAGCCCCGTCACCTGGAGGGTGGTGACCACAGATGCCAGCCTAAAAGGCTGGGGAGCGGTCTTAGACGGACAGACTCAACAGGGGACTTGGACAGAGTCAGAGAGACTTCTACCCATCAACGTCTTGGAGATCAGAGCTGCACGGTTGGCCTTACAGGCGTGGACACCCTGATTACGAGGGTCTCCGGTAAGAGTGCACAGCGGTAGCATATATAAATCACCAAGGGGGCACGAAGAGTCGAGCTGCCCAAAGGGAGGTGAACTTAGTATTTCTGTGGGCAGAGGCACACGTGCCATGCATTTCGGCAATTTTTATTCCCGGAGTGGACAACTTACAGGCAGACTTCTTAAGTCGCCAGCAGTTGTTGCCAGGGGAATGGTCTCTCCATCCCCAGGTTTTTCAAGAAATTTGACGGAGGTTGGGATGCCCGGATGTAGACATCATGGTGTCGAGGTTCAACAGCAATCTGGACAAATTCATGCCCCACACAAGGGATCCGTTGGCCTGTGGAACCGATGCGTTGGTTTTCCCTTGGCATCAATTCAGTCTACTATATGCTTCTTCCCCGTTACAGTTGCTGCCCCGACTGCTCCGCAGGATCAGGGTAGAGCACAAACCAGTCATTCTTGTAGCCCCGAGCTGGCCCCGGAGGTCATGGTACTCACTGATCGTGAGAATGGCAGTGAGGGAGTCCTGGACCCTCCCGCTGCGTCCAGACTTACTCTTCCAAGGCCCGATCCTCCACCCTGCCTTACGGCAGCTAAATTTGATGGCCTGGCGGCTGAATCCCAGATTCTCAGGGGTAGAGGCCTGTCTAGCCAGGTAATTTCTACTCTGATTAAGGCTAGAAAGCCAGTCTCCAGAGCAATTTATTACAGGGTTTGGAGGGCCTATGTAGTCTGGTGTGAATCCCAAAGATGGCACCCCCGCAAGTACACCATTGACAGAGTGTTACGTTTTCTACAGCTGGGAGTGGACAAAAACTTGGCCTTAAGTACTATCAAGGGACAGATTTCAGCCTTGTCAGTGTGGTTTCAGAGGCCTTTGGCCACTCACTCTCTAGTTAAGACTTTCTTGCAGGGATCTTACGCATTAATCCCACTATCAAATCACCGGTTTGTTAATGGGACTTAAATCTTGTGTTGTCAGCTCTACAAAAGCAGCCCTTTGAGCCTCTGGCTGAGGTTCCGTTAGTATTACTAACTAGAAAGTTAGTATTTTTGGTCGCTATGGCCTCTGCTAGAAGAGTATTAGAGCTGGCAGCCTTGTCTTGTAGAGAACCATACCTCATTCTACAAAAAGACAAGGTGGTTATCCGTCCGCATCCGTCTTTTCTGCCTAAGGTTGTATCCAGTTTTTACTTAAACCAGGATTTCATCCTACCATCCTTCTTTCCAAGACCCACTTCTAGAAAGAAAGGCTTGCTGCATACCTTGGATATTGTCAGGGCCATGAAGGCCTACCTTAAGGCTACAGAAAAGATTCAAAAGACGGATATATTGTTCATCCTGCCGGAGGGGCCCAAGATGGGTCAGGCGGCAGCAAAAGCTACCATCGCTAGATGGATAAAACAACTAATCATTCAGGCCTACGGCTTGAAGGGGTTGCCCCCTCCTTTATCAATAAAGGCCCATTCTACTAGGGCCATGAGCGCCTCCTGGGCAGCACACCACCAGATCTCTATGGCTCAGGTTTGCAAGGGCGGCGACCTGGTAGTCAGTCCACACGTTCACAAAGTTTTACCAGTTGGACGTTAGAAGGAGTGCCGATGCAGCCTTTGGGCAGGCGGTGCTGCAAGCTGCGATTTGAGATCCTCGGGATCGGGGGCACCCTTGATTAAATTAGTTAGATTTGTTTTTTGTTTGGATTTAATTTGGATTTAATTATGATTTAAATTTATTTCCTGAATTAAGTCTTCTTGGTTGAGATGTCTCCCTCCCCTCATTAAAGCATTGCTTTCGGGCATCCCGTATAGTAATGACTATGCCGCTCTGTGTCCCATGATGTACGATAAAGATATATATATCTGCTGCGTGCTGAGCGTCATTGAGTCCTGTAGACAGTCAGTAGGCACATTGGTCTAGCAGACGGACGTGTGCCTAAGAGCTCCTCTCACCTGACCTCCAGTGACTCCATCCTGCAGCTTGCTATCACGCGAATCGGCTCTCCCCCCCAGGACTAGTTTCAGCTAGGCAGTGTCCTTCCACCGGCTCCCCAGCTTCCCCTGGCTCCCCTCTTCACTCCAGGGAAGCTCATCAGGTAAGAGCCATCCACTGGGATCACGGGCGGCCGTCCTTTTTTTAGGACAAGCCGCAGCAACCACCTATCCCCGTCGGCTCTCCCCTGCTCCTTTTTCTTCCCTCCCTGTGCCCCCACACCACCATCGCCACTCGAGGCATCCCTTCGCCACCTCCCCACTGCAATTTCCGCCATCTCTAGTGCGGTTTTTGACACTCCCCGTCTTCTCCCCTGAACCGCGCCAGCCACAGCTGATTTGCGGCCGCCGCATCTTAGGAAAGGCCGCGGCTTCATCCGCGGCCTAGCGGCGCGCCGCACTCTCGGCCAAAAACATCACCTGAAACTTTCCCAGAAGTTCACCCCCAGCCCCTACAGGACTCATCCTCCCCTGTTTCAACAACCAGTCCCCCCCCCCCTGCTCACCAATCCACCCAGCTGGCTACACACCAGCCTGGGTCCCATGTCCTGCTCCTGGTCGGCGGCCATCTTGGTATGCCCCAGCAGCAGTGACAGCTCTCACCCCCCCTTTTTTTCACAACTTAACAGTACTTGATCCAGGGGTTTTGCCCGATCGCCGTTCAGGGATCAGGAAGGAATTTTTTCCCCTACCAAAGCAAATTGGCATAGCACGGCTAGGGGTTTTTTGCCTTCCTCTGGACCAAAGCCGGGAGGATTCACCGAATCCTCTCTCCATCGCCACCAAAAAAAACTACTTTGCCCCCTGGTGAATGGCGACCATGGCTTATCTGCGGTACTCTGCAGAAACCATTTGGGATCTGAGGAGTTTCGCTGCAATACTGCCAGCCATCACCAAAAAGACCCTAAGAATTGAGCAACTTTTGAAGATCGATCGACGATCGACTGTTAAAAATTTTAGCCGTTTACCCCAGCCTAAGCACATTTCATGTGCTTTGATCAACACAAGATCGGCAGTAAAACACAGACTTGAAATCCATGATTTCATTCTACAACACGATCTAGACTGCCTCTTCATTACAGAAAGCTGGCTCACAGCCGACTGTAACACCATTCTAGGTGAACTGGTGCCAGAAAACTACCGTATCATAACGGAAAACAGAATAGGGCAAAGAGGAGGAGGACTGGCGGTGATCTACAAGACTCACCTTGCGATCACTAAACCAGTCCTCCAAAATCCTCTTCCATTCATGGAAACCCTTACTCTGCAACTACAGACAAATTCAAAGGAGACCGTCCACATTCTGCTCTGCAGCTGCTATCATCATGGACGGATTTCTTCTCCACTTACACCCTCAACAGCAAACATCTTTTGCTGCTCGGGGATTTTAATCTCTGGGCCAATTCCTCACAAGACCCCGTTGCCGATGCCTGTATTAACCACCTGGAAGATTTAGGGTTACAGCAATTAGTATTTGGGCCCACACATGCTTCAGGTCACACACTTGATCTTATTTTCAGACAAGATCTGGAAATAAAAATTTTGGAAAATGAAAGGTTGCCATGGAAAGACCACCATGCAATTAAATTCATTATTTCCACAATCCCCCCCGCAACAAAAACATCAAATCCAGTGACAACTCACTGGACTAGATGTCAGAAGAAGCTCCACTCGGAACTCTTCAAAACCACTTTAAGGAAAAAAATAGAAACAACGCAGCCGCATCAAACGGCCGTTGAAACACTGGATGCCATAAATTCGGCCATGCTACAGTCAGCTGACTTGGTAGCGCCGAAACGTAAAACCCGCATCCGGAAAAACAACCGCAGCTGGTTTAACAACCAGCTGTCGTTACTGAAGCAAGAACGCAGAAGGGCAGAATCTGCCTGGAAAAGATGTTCTTCAGAGCTAAACCTATCCATCTACAAGGCGACCACAAGAAAATACCACAAAGGAATTTTCCAAGCTAAGAAAAATTATTTTTCGGAGGCTATCAACGGTGCCCTAAACCGCCCCCGCGAACTCTTCAAGCTGGTCACTCAGACCATGAAACCAGGATGTATTGAAGCCCCCAATACAGACACACAAGATTTTTGCAATGAACTATCGGATTGCTTCATTAATAAAATCGAGGCAATCCGTGAAAGCATTCAGCAAAACAATTCCCCCCTCAGTCCCCCCTGCAGCCGCTCACACAACACCCATAGTAATTCTCCTATATCAGGTAAGTTCACCCTGGAACCCATCTCCATCGAGACCACTAAGAATGTCATTTGTACACTGCGCAATAGTACAGCGCCAAATGACATTATCCCCACAAAACTGCTGAAGGAATGCGCCTACATCCTGGCTCCTCCATCACGCAGCTTATCAACCAGTCTTTCTTGGAGGGCATAGTGCCCTCACAGTTGAAAGAGGGTATAATCCAACCCATCCTGAAGAAACCCAATCTGGATCCAAAGGACCCACTTCACCGCCGTCCCATAACAAGCCTCAATGTACTCTCAAAGGTAATGGAAAAAGTAGTGGTACAGCAGCTGCAACAGCATCTGGATGCCCACAAGCTACTTGACCCATTGCAATCAGGGTTCCGTCCCGGACACGGGACTGAAACCGCATTGCTCAAAATATGGGACGATGTTCTCGAGGCCGCAGACGAAGGAGAATCTTGTCTTCTAGTTCTGTTGGACCTAAGCGCAGCTTTCGACACTGTAGACCACAAACTGTTACTGACTCGGCTTGCTGAAGTAGCCAGAGTCGCAGAATGCGATTTATCTTGGTTCTCCTCTTTTCTGGAAAACCGATCGCAAACAGTGAAGTTAGGACCTTTTACGTCTGAAAAACGCACAGTATCATGCGGAGTCCCTCAAGGATCGCCTCTGTCACCGGTGCTGTTTAACATATATCTTTGTCCCCTTTTTGAGATTATCAGCAGCCAAAAACTGCTCTATCACTCATATGCAGATGATACGCAACTGTATTTCCGCATTTGCAACAGAAAGGATCATCACCTCAATCTAGAGACATGCCTCTCTTTGATAGAGGACTGGATGACAAAGAGTTATTTTAAACTCAACGGAGCGAAAACAGAACTTCTTCTGTTTCACGCCAAGCGCAGGAATCAACCTTCAACATCATGGACACCCCCGCCTATTCTGGGCAAAATCATCACCCCTAGCGCCAAAGTCAAAAGTCTCGGGGTCATTTTTGACTCCTTTATGACAATGGACGCACAAATAGGGTCAGTAGTCAGCGGATCTCACCATCTGCTGCGCCTACTACGCAGACTTACCCCTTTCATCCCCAAAGAAGATTTGGCGGTCGTGGTGGGAGCAATTGTTAACTCCAGACTGGATTATGCAAATGCCCTTTACCTCGGACTCCCCAAGTACCAAATCGCTCGTCTGCAAGTCGTTCAGAATACGGCCGCCAGACTTGTGACCGGGAAAAAACCCTGGGAATCCATCTCACCTTCTCTGAGAGCCCTTCACTGGTTACCAGTTAAAGACAGGATTGCTTTTAAAGCTCTCTGTCTTACGCATAGATGTGTCCATGGGAATGCCCCCCATTATTAATGCGAAAAAATAAAAGCTCATAATTCCAATCGCATTTTGCGATCCACCAATCAAAACCTGCTCCAGGTTCCGAAAGCCAACTACAAGTCCAAAGGAGACAGGAGATTCGCGATCCAAGGTCCCAGACTATGGAACGCTTTACCAATCAGTATTCGGTTTGAGGAGAACCACCTAGCATTCAGGAAAAAGGTCAAGACTCATCTCTTTTGATATCAAAGGAGACAGGAACAACAAGCGCCCAGAGGCGATTCAGTTCGCATGTGCTGCGCTATATAAGTTTTCATTCATTCATTCATTCATTCATTCATATATATATTTGATTTAGATGTTAAAGGACATCTGTCTTATAGAAGTTAAATGTAGCTACTTGCTTACATAGCTCCAAGCCCCATCCTTAGGAATTTTAGAGTAAATGAACAACTCCTCTTCTGAAGGACATTTGAATTTGGCGCACTTTTTGTAGAACAACAAGTCAAAAATGAACGTTACATGACGCATTTTAAAAAAAAATCAAGTAAAAGATTTTATTGAAGCAAAATAAACGTACAATACATTGGGATGCATACATTTGTTGTATGACAAAAAAGATGTTGAGACAAAAAGATGGTGTGTTTGATAAATAGGGTCAACCCCAGACAGATGCCTTTGAAATGTTGAAATGGGATGTGCGGAATGCTCATTCATTGAGTACAATTGAAGTTGGTCCGTCTATGTCTGTTAGATTATACACTGATTTACCAGAGAATTCAATTTCAGTTACTTTGTCGCAATTAAAAAACAGTAATCAGAGAAAAATAGGATATTTCTCAAGAGGTTTGACAAATATGGAAAAGATCTTTGATGCACATAATAAGCAATTGTTAAGTCTTTATTTTGCAGTTAAAGTAACAAAAAAGATTGTGAGATCTAGTAAGATCGTATTACAGACATCTGATCAATCACTAAAACTTCTTCTACAGAGAATTGATTCAGGAGAATTATATGACAGATATTGCCCATTTGTTAAAACGTTACAATCTAAATCTATACAGGTAGATTTACTAACAGAACATGTTCAGCAATGTGCACGAATGGATGTTTTTAGAACTGCTGAGAGAGGTTTTAAGCCAGTATTTGTTGATGATATCAAGATTCATTTAGCAGGGCATTCTGTGTGCTACTCAAAAAATATCATTCAGCCAAAATCCTATAGAAAATGCTGAATTGGAAGATAAAAATTACACTACACCAGAAATGGACACTACTCCTATCCATCAGGGCTCTGCCAAAAGACAAACCCCTATCAGCCCAACTTCCTCTGCTTGGAGCAGAGTCAAGCACAGGAAGGTTAAAGATAAATTTGCAACCTGAAGAGAAGGAACATGTTTGTGGATGTCTTTTCCCCTTTTTTCAATGGGATGGTCACCGATGTCTCTTTTTCCCCTATTTTTCCATACCCGGGAAAATAGATCTCACCAAAGCTACATGTTAATACTTTCCCAGGAAATGTTTATATACATATGTGTATATGTATATATATGTATATTTCTATTTATTTTTATTTATTTTTGTGTTTGTTGTTTTTTCTTAGGAAAGTTAGAATAGTTTATTGTCTCTTTTAATATGTCATACTGGGTTGAATTATTCATAACAGTGATTTACATTACAGTTTGTTGAGCTGTCGCTGGCAGCCGGTGGTGAGGCATTGGGCCTCTGCCTACCCCTTGGATCGACGTTCCGTCGCCCCGAGGAGTAGGAACATAGCCCCTTATTTTACCGGGCTATTCTATGGTCACTAGTGTTGCTCACGAATATTCGTATTGCGAATATTCGGCTCGAATATGGCATATTCGAGTATTCGCGATATATTCCGAATTTCGCGGTGAATATTCGCTATTTCGAATATTCGTATTTTTTCTTTCTTTTTTTAGAACAGATCACATCCTAGAGATCCCCATCGACATCTAAAAGCATTGCTGGTATGATTAGAGACCTTGGGCCGAGTAGCTGCAGCGATCAATTTATATTGCCGATAAGTCGCAATGCGATTATTCGGCAATAGCGATATCGCGCGATTATTTTCGAGAAATTCGCAATATTGTTTTTAGCTAAAATAACACATATATTCGATTTCAGAGTGTTACTGTCAAAATTCCGCAATAAATTTCTCATTCGCATTTTTGCGAAATTACGATAAAATATCAAGAATATTCTGAGCCAATCGGAGTGCTCCATTCCGCATTTCTCGAATATTCGCAATTATTTTGTATTGTAATATATCAAGAATATTCTGAGCCAATCAGAGTGCTCCATTCCGCATTTGCCGAATATTCGCAATTATTTTGTATTGTAATATATCACGAATATTCTGAGCCAATCAGAGTGCTCCTTCCGCATTTGCCGAATATTCGCAATTATTTTGTATTGTAATATATCACGAATATTCTGAGCCAATCAGAGTGCTCCATTCCGCATTTCTCGAATATTCGCAATTATTTTGTATTGTAATATATCTCGAATATTCTGAGCCAATCAGAGTGCTCCATTCTGCATTTCTCGAATATTCACAATTATTTTGTATTGTAATATATCACGAATATTCTGAGCCAATCAGAGTGCTCCATTCCGCATTTCTCGAATATTCGCAATTATTTTGTATTATAAAATATCACGAATATTCTGAGCCAATCAGAGTGCTCCATTCCGCATTTCTCGAAATTTCACATTCGCATTCGCAATTCGCAATTCGCAATCATTTCATTTCCAAAAAATATCACGAATATTCGTATTTAGCGAATATATCTCGAATATTCGACTATATATTCGAGATATATCGCGAAATCGAATATGGCATATTCTGCTCAACACTAATGGTCACGTGTTTGAATGGGGGGAGGGGAAATACACCCTCCCCTCATTCTGGGTCATTTTTTGACCTTACGTTACTTTACATATGGATAAAATGTCTTTGTCTATTTTCTTTCTTCTCTATCATTTCTTTCTCTTCTGTTCACTCTTCCCCCCCGACCTACCTGCCAATGAGAGCTCCTACGTTTAAGTGTCTACAGTCATTATTTTGCAAACCGGATAATGTACCTAAGTTGTTTAATGTGTCTCATGATACGGATATTGTTTGGGAACGCATGAGAATTAGCTTTGCCAATTTTATATCCCATGGCTGGTATGGCTAATCCTCCTGCTCCCCTTCGTGTTGTTTCACACAACACGCAGGGGCTGAATTCTCCTGTTAAAAGACGAAAGGCGCTACAAGTCTACAAATCCCTTCATGCTGATGTGGTATTTCTACAAGAGACCCACTTCCCAAAGCGGTATACTCCCTCGTTCTTACATGCTCATTTCCCATTATTCTACCTGTCAAAGGCCGAAAATAAGACTAAAGGAGTGGCAATTTTATTCTCCAAACACTGCAAATTTAACTTAATTAAGGAATACGCGGACCCAGAGGGTAGATTCATTCTGGTAAAGGGCACTTTGGAAGGAAAAACGTACACTTTTATATCATACTATGCTCCCAACCAGGGACAGAAGGTGTTCTTCTGCCAAATGCTTGAATCTCTTCAGTCTTTGGTAGAGGGAGTCATAGTTATGGGGGGAGATTCCAATCTGGCTTTTGACTCTGGACTGGATAAATCCGGCCCAGCAAAGGCTAAATTAATTAGACCTACTAAAACCAGTACCCAAGTTGCTCGCGTGCTTCACCAATATAGATTGACCGACATATGGAGAGAATTGAACCCAACTGCTAAAGATTTTACTCACTTCTCTAACCCCCACCAGTCGTATTAACGTATAGACCATATATTACTTTCCAATCACCATGTCCCCTCGGCCCAGAAGTCCTCCATTATGGACGTCCCATGGTCGGATCATTCCATGGTTCTGTTATCTCTAAGAAAAAACAGTTCTAATCAAAGAGTATCTCATTGGACCCTCAACCAGTCATTGTTGAAAGACCCAACTATAGCCACAGAGATTGAACAAGCTATAACAGATTACTTTAAAAATAATGACATAGAGGAAATCTCTCTAGAAACCTTATGGGCGGCCCACAAGGTGACAGTGAGGGGAAAACTAATACAGATCGCAGCCAGACAAAAAAGACTGAAGAGGCTGGAGGTGGAAGAACTTGAAAAGACATTTGACGATTTGAGCAAAAAGCATAAATTGGACCCCTTTGGTTTCCCAACTTCTAAATTGGATGCTGCCAGGACAGCTCTGAATCTTGCACTTACGGTAAGAGCAGATGAGGCACTTAAATGGTCAGGAGCTAGATTTTATAGATTAAAAGATAAAATTGGTCCAATGTTGGCGCATAAACTATCCCCTAGACTAAGGCCGAGAGTCCTCCCTAAGATAAAACAAGCCAATGGCTTATTTACCTTGAACCCTCAGAAGGTGATGGATTCCTTCCAAAGCTTCTATTCAAAACTTTACGACGTTGAAACACTCTCCAATTCTAAAAGCGTGGGCGAATTCCTAGATAGTTTGGACCTTCCCTCGCTGGCGGAAGAGCATAGAGAGAAAATGGAAGCTCCCATCTCGATTGAGGAAGTTTTGGAAGTGATCAAAATGTTAAAAACAGATAAAGCTCCAGGACCAGATGGTTTCTCTGCTCCTTACCACAAGACTTTCTCGGCTCTTCTATCTCCATACCTTACTCGTTTTTTTAACCATTTAACGAAGGGGAATCCTATAGATATTCAGCTGAATTCGGCATATATCTCTGTGATCCCTAAACCTGACAAGGATACCAGTCAAGTGGAAAACTATAGACCAATATCGTTGATTAACAATGACCTTAAAATCCTAACCAAAATAATAGCCAATAGACTAGCATCCTTCATTGGTCAGTATATACATAAGGATCAGGTGGGTTTCATTCCTGGTAGACAAGGCCCTGACCAAGTAAGGAGAGCGGTAGACATAATCTCCATATTGCAATCTGGTTTGATAGGAGATCAAAAACAAAAAGGGATGCTCTTATCATTGGACCTTCAAAAGGCCTTTGATTCGGTCTCCTGGCCATATATGTTTGAAGTTATGAGACGTTGGGGGTTTGGCTCAAGAGTCTTGGGCATATTATCTGCACTCTACTCTTCTCCTGAGGCTAAAATAAGACTGCAGGGACTATTTTCAGAATCTATTAAAATTAAAAGGGGAACCCGCCAGGGATGCCTATTGTCTCCTTTGATATTCGCAATTGTTATAGAATCTTTGGCAATAGCGATTCGGAATAACGCGAATATCAGAGGAGTTCAATGTACCCGTAAGGACCACAAATGTACATTATTTGCGGATGACCTGCTACTATTTGTTACTTCCCCGATTTCCTCTATGTCCGAAATTTACTCTGTACTTGACAAATTCTCCAGGGCCTCTGGCCTTAAAGTCAATGGGCCAGATTCACGAACAGTTAGGCTGGCGGATCGAGTGATCCGCCAGCCTAACTGTGACTTTGAGCCGGCGTTTCTGTTTTCTGTAACCAGAAAACAAGAAACGCCGGGTTGAAGTTCCGATGCGAGCAGCGTAACTGAGTTTCGCCATCGCATCGTTACTTCAACTTAAAAATGGCGCCGATTTACGCTCAAAAAATATGTTAATGAGCGGAAATCGGCAATTCACGATCGAATTCCGGCGCGACGCAATGACGATACGACGTTTCCGGACGGGATACGCGGCGCATAGATATACCTACATGGGGTTGGAGTATCCTATGTTAGGTATAGGCGTCGTCATCGCGTCGGGAAAAAAAAAAAAAACGTCGCTTGCGTAAAACGGTCATGAATGGGAATGTGACGTCATTGACGTTCATTCACAGATTTTGGAGCATGCGCACGGAGATGTTTTGACACTCGACGCATGCGCAGTACGTTGGCGGCGGGATCGCGCGTAGTTAGCATACTACACGCCCCGTACCCGCCCAATTTGAATTCCGCCGGCTCATTTGTGATGCGCTGCCGCAACTTTAGGAGCAAGTGCTTCGTGAATGACAGCACTTGCTCCTAAAATTTCTGCAGCGCAACGCAAATGAGTAGCGTTACTCCAGAGCAAAGATGCTCTGGACTACCTGAATCTGGCCCAATATGTCCAAATCTAGGGCCCTCAATGTCTCGCTTCCTGTAGATGTAGTTTCCTTACTACAAAAGAAATATGAATTTGGTTGGAATGGCTCATCTATCAAATACTTGGGTATCAATTTATCTTCAAAATTTGAGGATCTATATACAGCTAACTACCCTCCTATGTATAAAAAACTTGAATCTGATTTAGGTGATTGGGATACACAGAAGGCTGGATTGGCAGGATAAACTCTGTCAAGATGACTCTTCTTCCTAGACTTCTATACCTCTTTTGTTCTCTCCCCATACCGATAAAAAGGAATCACTTGAAGGCTTTTCAGGGTAAGATCACCAAATTGGTATGGAACAAAATTTGCTGTGGTACTACCAGGCAACTAGACTGGCATAACTGTCAGATATATGCCTCAAACAGGACCAACCTGATTGGGTTAGTCTGGAAGAACAGGCGTCCCCCACATGCTCATTGGAAAGTCTTGTGTGGTCTATCCCCAAACGCAGACATTCTATTATGTCTCCGGCACTATCACAGGCGTTGGTTCTGTGGGACTCCCTCAGGAGCAATCCCTCTTTAGTCTCTAAGGCCTCGTACACACGAGGGGATATGTCCGCTGAAAACGGTCCGATGGACCGTTTCAGCAGACATCTCCGATCGTATGTATGGGCTAGCGGACAGATTTGTCCACCCGACAGATTTCAAAGCATGCTTTGAAATCTATCCGGTGGGAATCTGTCCGCCCGACATGTCTGCTGGTTAGTACACTTACCAGCAGACATGTCGTCCCGCACCGCCGCACCGCCGGCGCCGAATGGATTCGGCGCATGCGCGGAAGTGTTTTACTTCCTGGTGCGGTGACGTGGCGGTGACGTGGCGGCGTCAACGTCACCGCCGCGTCACTGACACGTCACCGCGCCGTCCGCCGGCGGGGAATTTGATCGGATGGTGTGTACACGCCATCGGATCAAACTCCAGATCGGACATATCCGATGGAAATGGTCCGCGGACCGTTTTCATCGGATATGTCCGATCGTGTGTACGAGGCCTAAGAGTCTACCATTAACTGATATATTTCAGGTCCCGTCCTTTGCATCCAATGTGAACGTTGAATCCTTCCAGTGGTGGCGAGATAAGGGAGTATACCGCATTGGACGATTCTTCTCCCACTCAGGTCCTCTATCAGAACAATATTTTAGGGACAATCTTGATCTTCCTCCTTCAGAGAAATCAAGATTTTCTCAAATCTACAGTTTTGTACAGAAACTCTGGACTGACAAGGCTGTAACTGGTCATTTTACGCCCTATGAACGAAAATGTGAACAGGCCCCAGTAAGGAAGGGTGGTATTTCTGTAATTTACAAATCCCTTGCAAACAATGTTAATAAATTACCCTATATGCTAGCTTGGGAGAAGGAAATTCAGGATGAGTGGGATTTGGAAGATTGGGGAGAAAACTTCCATAGATCTATAAAGGGTATCATCAACATGTCACTCATAGAGGCGAATGTCAAAATATTTACTAGATGGTATCTAGTTCCTCTAAGACTGGCATCCATATATCCTTCATCCTCACCTCTATGCTTCAGAGGATGCCAAGGTGTGGGCTCCATGATTCACACCTGGTGGGAATGCCCAAGAATACAAGGTTTTTGGAGTAAAGTGTTCCATATAATTAGACGGATTACGGGTTGTAATATACATCAGTCCCCGGCGATTGCCTTACTGAATGGATTCATACCACAAGTATCAAAGGTTACCAGAAGGCTGATATGGTTTATCCTAACAGGAGCTAGAATCACTATAGCTGCAGCCTGGAAGAAACAGGCGGTCTCAATCTTAAGTATGAAAAGAAAGATCACCTGGATAATGGAACAGGAAAGGAGAATTGGCTCAATGTTGGATAGACTTACTCAGTTTAACGCAATCTGGGAACCATGGATAAAATACTTAGGGATCTCACACCCCATAAAGGGGTGATAACATAACTTACTGTAGGCTGATGTACACACCTGGCAGGTAGGATCTCTGTCTCTCTACCCTCTCACCCCTACCCTCTTTGTTTCGTTCCCTCTCTTTCCATCTTTCTCACATTCCTCTTTTCCTTCTCTTCTACTTTTCTTCTCTATGTTCTGGTTTTATGCTGTGCTTGTGTTCAGGTTTTTTGTATAATCTGTGTTTGGGAAACGTTCTCCATATATATACATGTTACGCCTCTATCATAGGGGTGGAGGAAGTTGAAGAGGGATTCTCCTCTCTTTTTCTCCCTCCCTCTTCCTCTCCTCTCATTGAACTTGGTATTTATTCTTTTAGTATTAGGTTCATTTAATCGGTCCAGATATCATACACTTCGTACCAGAGGTATTTGAGAAATTTTAAGTTTATGAAATGGAGGTACATCACAAAGTGGACTTCACAAAACTGTAATATTTATAATAACTTGCTAAGGGGGCGGGATGGTTTGGGGGGAATTACTCTACCTCCCCGGGCACAGAGTGATCCCATTGGGGGTGTCAGTGGGGGTGAAGGGTGCCCTTCCCATCTCATTCCTATATATGTTGGACCAATAAGGTTTTGATTTATCCCAACTGCTGTAGACTAGGGACCCTAGACGGATTGATAGGAACTGCAGGATTTGGGGGAGGGTAGGGAGCTACCCCGGTTAGACTATATGGCTTAGGGTCAGAATTTACTCCCTTGTTGAACCTGTTTTCCTTTCATCGCAGATAGAATGTTATTTAGGTCTGGTTGAGAAATGACGTAGTGATGACTTCAGCAAACGATTCATGTCTCAATATTTAAGGATATGTAACAAAATGTATTTCCTGATATGTTCTTTAAATTGTACTGACTTTTTTCAGAAAATAAACTTAAACTTGAATGAAAAAAAAAAAAATTACAGTACAGCACGCATTACTCTGAATTGTATAGGGCAGAAGTGAATGGATATACTTCCTTTCAGTCCTCTGGGTTGATTGAAAACATTTCTGTGTTTGTAAAAACAATGTTTTTTATCATGACAAAAAAAGAGAAATTGCGTCTTGTAATATTTTTAAAATACACAGATAATAGTATAAGAAGTATAGGCTAGTTTAACCACTTGACCACTGGGCACTTAAACACCCTTAATAACCAGACCAATTTTCAGCTTTCACATTTTGAATGACAATAACTCAGTCATACAACACTGTAGCCAAATTTATTTGTTGTCCTTTTTTCCCCACAAATAGAGCTTTCTTTTGGTGGTATTTAATCACCTCTGCGGTTTTTATTTTTTTCACTATAAATGAAAAAAGAACGAAAATTTTGTAAAAAAATGATTTTTTCTTCATTTCTATTATAACATTTTGCAAAAAAGAAATTTTTCTTCATAAATTTGGCCTAAAATGTATACTGCTACATATCTTTGGTAACAAAACAAAAACAATTTAGATATTATTTAGTCTGGGTGAAAGTTATGGGGTCTACAAACTATGGTACCAATTACTGAAAATGTATCAATTTGATCACATCTGATGTACTGACAGCCTCTCTCATTTCTTGAGACCCTAACATGCCAGAAAAGTAAAAATACCCCCCAAATGACCCCTTTTTGGAAAGAAGACATTCCAAGGTATTTAGAAAGCGGCATTGTGAGTTTTTTGAAGTTGTCATTTTTTTCCCCACAATTCTTTGCAAAATCAAGATTTTTTTCATTTTTATTTTTTTCCACAAAATTTTCATATTAGCGGGTTATTTCTCACACACAGCATATGCATACCACAAATTCCACCCCAATACACATTCTGCTATTCCTCCCGAGTATGGCGATACCCCATGTGTGGGACTTTTACACAGTGTGGCCACATACAGAGGCTCAACATGCAGGGAGCACCATCAGGCGTTCTGGAGCACCCAGACCAATTCTGACATTTCTCTCCTACATGGAAAAATCATCATTTATTTGCTAGAAAATTACATAGAACCCCAAAACATTATATATGCTTTTTTAGCAAAGACCCTAGATAATACAATGGTGGTCGTTGCAACTTTTTAACGCGCATGGTATTTGCACAGCAATTTTTTGAACGCATTTTTTTTCGAAATTAAACAGTTTTGTGCTTTTTAAAAATAAAAAAAATTAAAGTTAGCCCAATGTTTTTGCATAATATGAAAGATGAAGTTACGCCGAGTAAATAGATACCCAACATGTTACCCTTCAATGTTGCACACGCTCGTGGAATGGCGCCAAACTTCGCTACTTAAAAATCCCCATAGGTGACGCTTTAAATATTTTTACTGGTTGCATATTTTTAGTTGGAGAAGAGGTCTAGGGCCAAAATGATTGCTCTAACGTTCGCAGCGATACCTCACATGTGTGGTTTGACATACGTGCACGTTCGCTTCTGTATACGAGCACACGGAACAGGGGCGCTTTACATTTTTTTATTTATTTTTATTGTTAATTTTACTTTATTTATTTTAGTTTGACAAGTTTTTCACCAAAAATAAATATTTTGATTACTTTTATTCATATTACAAAGAATGTAAACATCCCTTGTAATAGGAATATAGCGTGACAGGTCCTCTTCAGTGAGATATGGGGTCAATAAGACCCCACATCTCACCTCTAGGCTGGGAAGCCTGAAAAAAAATGATCGCAGAGTATTGCGCAGGGAGTGTTGCGCAGTATTGTGTGGGGGTATTGCAGAGTATTGTTCAGAGTATTGTGCAGGGGTACTGCAGAGTATTGTGCAGGGGTACTGCAGAGTATTGTGCGGGGGTACTGCAGAGTATTATGCCGGGGTACTGCAGAGTATTGCGCGGGGGTACTGCAGAGTATTGCGCGGGGGTACTGCAGAGTATTGCGCGGGGGTACTGCAGAGTATTGCGCAGGGGGTACTGCAGAGAATTGTTTAGAGTATTGCACAGGGGGTACTGCAGAGTATTGTTCAGAGTATTGTGCGGGGGTACTGCAGAGTATTGTGCCGGGGTACTGCAGAGTATTGCGCGGGGGTACTGCAGAGTATTGCGCGGGGGTACTGCAGAGTATTGCGCGGGGGTACTGCAGAGTATTGCGCGGGGGTACTGCAGAGTATTGCGCGGGGGTACTGCAGAGTATTGTTCAAAGTATTGCGCAGGGGGTACTGCAGAGTATTGTTCAGGGGTACTATAGAGTATTGTGCCGGGGTACTGCAGAGTATTGTGCCGGAGTACTGCAGAGTATTGCGCGGTGGGGTATGCAGAGTATTGCGCAGGGGGTATTGCAGAGTATTGCGCAGGGTATGCAGAGTATTGAAAATAAAAAAAAAAGTAAAATCTCCATTGGTGATGTTTAAAAAATTCTACAGGTTGCATGTTTTGAGTTACAGAGTATTGCAGAGTATTGCGCAGGGGGGTATGCAGAGTATTGCGCAGGGGTTAATGCAGGGATGGATGAGCAGGGATGCCATCCACGCTCCCCCTCTCACACTGTACCGATCGGTACAGAGAGAGGAGGGAGGAACCGGTGTTATCAAATGATGGCGGTTTGTTTACATGTGATCGCTCCGTCATTGAACGGAGCGATCACGTGGTAAACCGCAGCTATCAGCGGTGATTTACCGTGGTCCTCTGGACCCAGCGGTCACGGACATTCCTTTGTGCGCATCCCAGGGTGTGCGCGGGAGCGCGATTCTGGAATCACGTTATATAACGTGATCCCAGAGTTAAGCAACCACCTTGCCGCCGTTATTTGACGGCGGCTGGTTGTAAAGTGGTTAAAATCTCCATTAGTGATGTTTAAAAAATTCTACAGGTTGCATGTTTTGAGTTACAGAGGAGGTGTAGTGCTAGAATTATTGTTCTCGCTCTACCAATCGCAGCGATACCTCACATGTGTGGTTTGAACACCGCTTTCATATGCGGGCGCTACTCACGTATGCATTCACTTCTGCGCACAAGCTCAGCGGGACGGGATACGTTTAAAGCGGAGTTCCACCCAAAAATGGAACTTCCGCTTAATTCACTCCCCTCCCCCTTACATGCCACATTTGGCATGTAATTTTTTTGGGGGGGAGTGGGGGCTTCAGTAGGAGTGGGACTTCCAGTCCCACTTCCTGCTTCCGCCGAAGGGCTGGAAAGGCTTAATCGCCTTACTGCAGCCCCTTCCATAGGCGATCGTCTAGGACGCTGACAGGTCCTAGACGACCGCCTGTCCAATCAGTGGCGGGCCGCGCTCGCGCATGCGCAGTGGGTGCCCGGCCGTGAAGCCGAAGGCTGTCACGGGTGGGTGCCCACAGTCTAAATGAAGACGTCGGCCGGGGAGGGGAGGGGGAAGCGGAGCCCCAGTCGGCGTGTCGCTGGAACGTGGAGAAGGTAAGTGTCTGTTTATTAAAAGCCCCCAGAGACACTTTTTGTAGCTGCTGACTTTTAATAAACATTACATTCGGGTGGAACACCCCTTTAAACTTTTTTTTTATTATTTATTTTACCTTTTATTTTTTCACTGTTCTTTAAAAAAAAAAAATTGGGTCACCTTTATTCCTATTACATGGAATGTAAACATCCCTTGTAATATAAAAAAGGCATGACAGGTCCTCCTAAATATGAGATCTGGGGGTCAAAAGTGTGGACACGCGTCCACAATGCCGCGATATTGAAGGGGACGTATCTATACGTCCAGCTGCCTGTCGGTGCCATGCTGTCGACGTATATAGTCATGCGCTGGTCGGCAAGCAGTTAATCACCACTGAGGCGGCGTACACACGAACGAGGTTCTCGCTGGAAACCAGCGAGAACCTCGCTGGAAGCTGCATTCCAGCGAGAACCTCGGCCGTGTGTACGCTCTCGGCGAGCATACCGTCGGGAATGCCGTCGAGCAGAAATAGAGAGCATGTTCTCTATTTGCTCGACGGCCCGCCTGGAAGAATGGCTGGTTGCCATTCCCGACGGGCGGGTCGCCGATTTCGACGGCCGGCAGAGAACCTCGACGGGCGGAACGATGTGTTCTGCCCGTCGAGGTTCTCTGCCGTGTGTACACGGCCTCAGTTTTATTTTTTGGGGGAAATATAATGTTTTTCTTTGTTTCTGTTACTGACAGGCACCGATGAAGCAGCACTGAGAGGCACTGATAAGGCCGCAATTATGGGCACTGATGAGGTGGCACTAATGAGGCGGCACTGATGAGGTGGCACTGATAAGGCACTTATGGGCACTAATGAGGCGGCACTGATGAGGTGCCACTGATAAGGTGGCACTTATAAGGTGACACTGAGGCCTCGTACACACAATGGAATTTTTCCGCTGGAAATGGTCCGACGGACCATTTCAGCCGAAAAATCCGCTCATCTGTAGGGGCAAACGGACGGATTCGGACTGTTTTCTGCAGCGGAAAATTTCCAAACTTTTCCGCCGGACACATGTCTGTCGGATATGTCCGCTGGTCAGTACACTCACCAGCGGAGATATCCTCCCGCGCAAGCGACGTTTGGATGCGGTGACGCGGCGGCGTCAACATCACCGCCACGTCACCGCGCTGTCTGCCGGCGGGGATTTTGATTTGTACACGCCATCGGACCAAAATAGCCCGGCGGACATATCCGATGAAAACGGTCCGAAGACCGTTTGCATCGGATATGTCCGTCCGTGTGTACGAGGCCTGATGGGCACTAATGAAGAGGAAACAATATGCAGCACTGATATACAGCACTGGTGGGCACTGATAGGCGAAACTGATATGCAGCACTGATAGGCACTGAACAGCCTCTATGATTGTTTTTACTTTGCAGGGCCGGCAGAAAAAGAAGATATTTGAATGATGTCTGCAGCTGCACCCATCATCCAGATGTCTCCACTTAAAGTCCAGAATGTCATATGACAGCCTTGGGATGGAAGTGGTTAAGACTTGAGTTGAATGTTTGGACTCTGTAAATACTAGGGGCCAGATTCTCAGTGGCGATACGACGGGGTATCTCAGATACCCCGTCGTATCGCAGTTTTTCTCCCCAGGTATCTATGCGAGTGATTCCTTGAATCACTTACGGCATAGATACCGGTGAAGATCCGACAAGTGTAACTCAATTACACTTGCGGATCGTAGATGTAATGACAACTCCGGCCACTAGGTGGCCTTTACGTTGTTTTCTCATTTGCCTATGCAAATGAGGCTAATACGCAGATTCCCGATCGCTTTTACGCCGCCCCATCGTCGCATACGTCGTTTTCGTTCGCGTAAGGTTGCCCCTGCAAAGATGTGGAGTAACCTTACGCAGTTCCGTCGGATGCCGTCAGGTGCCGTCGGATGCCATGTTAAGTATGGCGTCGGGTCAGCGTCGTCTTTTTCCGTCGGTTACGTCGTTTTACTAAGTCGTTCGCGAATAGGGCATTGCGTAAGTGACGATCACGTCGCTTTCACGTCGGTTTCAACGACGCTCTCAGACGTGAGCTGGAGCATGCGCACTGGGCTTTTTTCCCGGCTGGCGCATGCGCAGTTCAATCGGCACGGGGCATGCTTAATTTAAATACAAGCCGCCCCCCCTTCGATTTACGCGGGGATACGCCGGGCCATTTACGCTACGCCGCCGCAAACTACGGAGCAAGAGCTTTGGGAGAATATATGAGAATCTGGCCCTGGGTGTTTAGGTAAAGATTAGCGATGAGCCCGATGTTCAAGTCGGCCGTAAGTTCGACTCCAACATCGGGTGTTCGCCCGTTCACCGAATAGCGAACGCTATTCGAGGGCCCGCCAAATTCCCCATAATGAATGGTAAGACCGTCAATGCACTGTGAGATCGCAGTGCATTGAGCGCTGCTGATTGGCCAAAGCATGCACCTGACGTGCATGCTTTGGCCAATCACAGCACGCTCTGCTGTGAGAGCCAAGATTGGCTAAAAGCAGGGTGCCTTTGGCCAATCATGGCTCAGGGGACTGAGTTCACGTCCCAAACACTATTTTAGTCTGCTTACATAGCGGCCGTACATAGTTTTTTTGAATGAGAGCAGCAAAATGAATTTTGTAAAGGAAAAAAAGTAATTTAAAATGGCTTGCGGCTGTAATGAATTGTCAGGTCCCGGCAAGATAGATAAAAATCATTGAAAAAAAATGGCATGAAGGTCCCCCCCCCCCCCCCCCAGTCCATTACCAAGCCCTTTAGGTCTGGTATGGATATTAAGGGTAAACCTGCACCAAAATAAAACAAAAACGGCGTAGGGGTCCCCCCAAAATTATGTGACGTCACATGATGTCAGAAGAGGGCGGAGTCATACATTTATTTACATCACTGGATGGCCCCGCCCTCAGCTATATAACAGCTATCAATTCAGAAAGCCTGCAGTTAGCGGGAGCCTTCAATGGAGACAAAATTGTTTCCATTTTTTTCTCTGGAATAACCTCAAATAATCTGTGATGAAAATATATCAAATCATCAAATGAAATCAATTCATACTCAGTGCTTTAGAATAGTTCAATTAAAGTAAAGTGCATGTGCACCCTTTCCTCATCTCTCCTCTTTCATTCTCCTCTTCCACCCCCCTTGGTCTTCTTTACCCTTTCTTCTTTTATTCTCCTCATTTTTATCTCTTGTTCCCTTCTCTCCCTCCTGTGATAGACCCAACCAGAACAGGGGCTTTTGGAGGGGACTGCAGGGTTACCTCTTGCCTACTGACTTTGGGCCCTAGCTCTTGAGGGGGGTCTTTTCTTGGGAGGTGAGTCCCCGGGCACACTTGGAGTGGTTGTGCTTAAGATTCAAGTCCATGTCTCCCTGAAACACAGATTTTCTGAACTGGAGGACCTGTATACATATTAGGGGCCTCTATGCCCAAACCAGCAATGACTGCAGAGTAGATGCTGATATACACAGCTCAAACCAAGCTGATACTGGGGTCTCCTGATGTAATCTGTTTAAAGTGTTATGTGTTTACTGTTAAGTATGTCTCTCCTATTGTGTGCCTCCTATGTGTGCATTGAATTTGTTAATTGAGTCACCTATTGTTTCTGTCTGTCTGCTAATATCATAGGGATGTGATTAATACTGTGTCCACTTTACCTTGTTATCAAACCATTGGGGGATGTTTACGCTTATGATAATGTGTCATGTACTTTGTGTATCCAGGGGTGTGGACTTGTTGCCGGACAGTCTGGGCACCTGGGTTTGTTTAAGCGACTTGTTAATTAGTTCATGTTAATTAGGTCACGGTCGGCTTTTAGTTGCTAGATGTGGATTAGCACTATGTTTATGTTGGCTGTTCCTTAGCTATGTTAATTATATTCCTGTTTACATTTTTTATTGTTAGGGTAATGTGATCAGGCCCTGCCTGATCTTGTGTGATATATATTCTGTATGAATTTACAATAAAGAGTTCCAGTTCCAGTTTGCACCTAAACTAGTGTTGTCTAGTGTTGTGGGTGCAAAATAATTAGATATAATACCTGGTTCCTGAATCCAGACTGGAGGAAGCTGTATCTTTATGAAAGCACCCAAGCTGGGTGTTTGTTGGACATTCCATCACACCTCCTTTCTCACTTTCTCCTCTCTCTTTTGTTTCTTTTTTCATCCCTCCTCTCTCTCTTTTGTCTCTACTCCTCCCTCTCAGCCTTTCTATTTCATTCTCCTCCCTCCTCATTCTTCCTCTGACTTATCTCTTGCTTTGTACCATCTTTGTTTCCTCTCCTCTTTCCTCAATTCTCTCTATTTTCCCCCCTTCTCCCTCCTCTAAATTTTCCTTTCCCTTCCCTCCTCTCTCTTTTTATCCTTTCTCTCTCCTCCTCCTCTTCCTTCTCCCCTCCTCACTGTCTCTTTTCACTTCTCCACCTTCCTCCTTTGTCCCCCTTCCTACCTTCTCATCCTCCTCTTTATTTTCTCCCCCACTCCGTCAACTTTCTCTTTTTTCTTTCCTTCTTCCCCTTTCTTTTCTCTCCTCCTCTCTTTTTACTCTCTCGCCTCTTCTCCTCTGTTCAATCCTATCTCTCCTCCCATATTCTGTGATGTCATTTCCTCCTTCCTCAGGGTCATTTCCCTCTTCCTCAGTGTCATTTCCTGCCTTCTCTCCTACAAGACTCACCTTACTAAAAACAAAAAACAAAATATTTGGACAGCCACACTCCTGGAAAAGATTCCTGAATTGTCCTTTAATGGTAAAATGGAATACACTACAATCCACAGCAAAAAAGTGAAAACAGGGTACACAGCTGACGAATATATTTAAAATAAATACTCTTAACATGGTGATCACATGATCAGAGGGGACCTATCATGGATGATATCTCATTAAATGAAAATGACCATCACATGCGTGCATGATCAGAGAGAGATGACACACCATTATAGCACAAACACATCTAATTGCAACAAAACATGTGCGTGTGTGTATATTTGTGAAACTATATATATATATATATATATATATATATATATATATATATATACACACGGTACAGACCAAAAGTTTGGACACACCTTCTCATTCAAAGAGTTTTCTTTATTTTCATTACTATGAAAATTGTAGAGTCACACTGAAGGCATCAAAACTATGAATGTAACACATGTGAAATTATATACATAACAAAAAAGTGTGACACAACTGAAAACATGTCATATTCTAGGTTCCTTTTGCAGCAGACACATCTCTAGAAGAACTGATAAGAGGAGACTCCGGAAAGGCAACAAGCAGAAGAGACTTGTTTGGGCTAAAGAACACAAGGAATGGACATTAGACCAGTGGAAATCTGTGCTTTGGTGTGATGAGTCCGAGATCTTTGGTTCCAACCACCGTGTCTTTGTGTGATGCAGAAAAGGTGAACGGATGGACTCTACATGCCTGGTTCCCACCGTGAAGCATGGAGGAGGAGGTGTGATGGTGTGGGAGTGCTTTGCTGGTGGCACTGTTGGGGATTTATACTGAACCAGCATGGCTACCACAGCATCTTGCAGCGGCATGCTATTCCATCCGGTTTGCGTTTAGTTGGACCATCAACAGGACAATGACCCCAAACACACCTCCAGGCGGGGGAAGGGCTATTTGACCAAGAAGGAGAGTGATGGGGGGGCTGCGCCAGGTGACCTGGCCTCCACAGTCACCGGACCTGAACCCAATGGAGATGGTTTGGGGTGAGCTGGACCGCAGAGTGAAGGCAAAAGGGCCAACAAGTGCGAAGCACCTCTGGGAACTCCTTCAAGACTGTTGGAAGAGCATTTCAGGTGACAAGAGAATGCCGAGAGTGTGCAAAGCAGGAATCAGAGCAAAAGGACCTAGAATATGACAGATTTTCAGTTGTTTCACACTTTTTTGTTATGTATAGAATTCCACATGTGTTACTTCATAGTTTGGTTCGTTCAGTGTGACTCTACAAATTTCATAGTCATGAAAATAAAGAAAACTCTTTGAAGGAGAAGGTGTGTCCAAACTTTTGGTCTGTACTGTGTATATATATATATATATATATATATATATATATATATAACAGAGCCTCCAAGCGGATGATATACCACACAGCACTTGGATATTAAAAAGAGTAAAACATATATAAATAAAAAAATATATAAAACTAGTAATAGTGAGCTGCCAAATTAAGCTATTATATATATCAAAAGTGAGAGTAAATAAAATGGAACATGGCTTGTATAAGTATGAGGTGAAACAAATTAATTAGCGGGAGTCTGACAAAATTCCGTATAATGACACAAGGCTGCAAAACCTTTCCAATTTACCTGCGATAGCCAACTGTGTTATGTGAATACAAATCAATAGACATCTATTAGCCAACGTGATGTGATATGTTAAAAAAGTAAAAAGTCTTAAGTAAAATATAAAATAAGTGATTTTATTTTTCCCGCCTCAGAGAACTATCAGAAGACTTAATCAATTTTGCGTTCCTTCGCAGTCTCCATCTTAGTTCGCATCATAGTTGGAAATATTTCAAAACTTTAGTATTGTGTGAAAATATATTTAAATATAATGAGCCTATTCCTGCCCAGAATAGATATACAACAATACAAAAAATACTTTAATTTCCCCATATATATATATATATATAAAAAAAAAAAACACCCTAACCCACCCCTAACCCTTTTCCCAGCCACCCCACCCCCTCTCTCCGACTCGCCCCCCGAGTCCTGTGCGCATTCCCGGCGGGCACGATCGCCGCCGGGCACCCGCGATTGCTCGTTAGAGAGCGGGGAACGGGAGGTATGTGTGTAAACACAAAGCTCTCGTTCCTGTCAGCGGGGGAAACGCTGATCTCCTGTTCATACAATGTATGAACAGAAGATCAGTGATTTACCCTAGTGAGGCCCCTCCCCCCCATACAGTTAGAACACACCCAGGAACACACTTAACCCCTTCCCCGCCCCCTAGTGTTAACCCCTTCACTGCCAATGGCATTTTTATAGTAATCCAATGCATTTTTATAGCATTGATCGCTAAAAAAATACCAATGGTCCCAAAAATGCGTCAAAGTGTCCGAAGTGCTCGCCATAATATCGCAGTACTGAAAAAAAACACTGATCGCCGCCATTACTAGTAAAAAAAAAAAAAAAAAATTTAAAATGCCATAAAACTACCCCCTATTTTGTAAACGCTAAAACTTTTGCGCAAACCAATCAATAAACGCTAGTTGCGTTTTTTTTTTACGAAAAATATGTAGAAGAATACGTATCGGCCTAAACTGAGGAAAAAAAACGTTTTTTTATATATTTTTGGGGGATATTTATTACAGAAAAAAGTAAAAAATATTGCATTTTTTTCAAAATAGTCGCTCTATTTTCGTTTATAGCGCAAAAAATTAAAATCCCAGAGGTGATCAAATACCACCAAAAGAAAGCTCTATTTGTGGGAAAAAAAGGACGCCAATTTTGTTTGGGAGCCGCGTCGCACGACCGCGCAATTGTCAGTTAAAGCGACGCAGTGCCGAATCGCAAAAAGTGCTCTGGTCATTGGGCAGCAATATGGTCCGGGGGGTTAAGTGGTTAATAGGCATTTTTGTCACTTGGAATAAACCGACCCACGGGTCAGCAGGTGTTTTAATTCCTGTGATTTCCTCGATTACTAATAAAACTCCAGTATATTTTAATTTTGAGACAGGTCCACCAAGGGTGTGACATAGTTCCCAGCTCCATACAGCCCCTCCAACAAAATTTGGAGGTTTCCCTTTGGTAGTGGTGTGTTATGGCCGGAGTTATATACCAACGTGCAAGGCATTTAAAGTTCATTTATATCAACGTGCAATTAGTTGATGTAATGTGCGTCATCTTTAATATTATCACTTATATAAAAATGAGTGATAATATGAAATGTCTTCTCTAATGTAAATCTGAACTCCGGGAAGAGAGAAATGAAGGCGGCTCTGTATACATGAACACATCCGAGAGTTCTGCTTTACCAGGAAGTGAGGCGACATTATTATTCCTCATATCTTCCAGAGATTTCCCAGAATTCTATCCTGTCCATGAAGAAGATGTGGATTTCCAGGACTGAAAACAGCCGACATTGATAGAAACAGGAAAATGAGGTATAAAAACCTTTAAAGAATATATATAGAACCGTGTGGACTTTACTGGTACCAGAGAAGGACAGTGACACAGAAATTTCATAAAAAATGATATCTTTATTACAAAAAAGTTAAAACATGTTAGCATTATATTCATAAAACCATAAGGTCAAAGCTCATTTTGGATGATACAGGAAATTATACTTCAACAATATTCCTTTGCTAATATGTCGACGTGTTTCACCAACATTGCTTCCTCAGGACCTCAATATTCATATATCCATAAATAAATGGGGCCAGATTCAGATACACTTAATATTGCGCTGCGTAATCGAAATACTCTACGCTGCCGTATTTTACCAGGTTCTACACCGAATCCTGGTCGATTTTTGCCCGTACGCTATGGCGGCGTAGTCTATTTCTCGCCGCGTAATCGAAATACGCGATTGGGGGGCGTGAAGCATTTAAATTAAGCGCGTCCCCGCGGCGATCGAACTGCGCATGCCCCGTTCAGAAATTTCCCGCCGTGCATTGCGCGAAATCACGTCATTACGTCATTCGTTGTTTGAGTAGCGTCGTTTACGAACATTCCTATTCCCGGACGACTTACGTAAAAAATAATAAAAGACGTCGGAAAACGTAGACATTCGACGCGGGAACGACGGCCATACTTAACATGGGCTGTCTAATATTAGAGCAGCAAAAAGCTGGTATAACTTTACGCAGAAAAAAGATGACTAAAGGTGCCGTAAGAGATTGCGAATGAAGATCGTAATTTCGGGGATCGCCGGCAAAAGCTCATTAGCATACCCCGACGCGGAAAACGATGGGAAGTCCACCCAGTGGCCGCAATTTTATTGCAGCGTAGATCCGAAGGCGTACGAACACGTAATCCAGTCGAATTGAAGCCCGCAGCCGTCTATTCATGGTTTGAGGTTTCCGACTAGCTAGAAAACGCACGTAATTTGAAATTACTCCAGTCTAACACCAGTTACACAGGCGTAATGGCTCTGTGAATCTGGCCCATGTTTTTTTTTATGTATTGGATATTATAGATCAAATTAATCTGTATTGGATCAAACATTCTGATATTGTGATCTGGTTTCAGTGCTGATTTGTTCCTCTGGGATCTATTTAATGGGCATTTTGTTTGAACATAAGTCCTGCCTAATGATGAGGCTGGCTTCCTAACCAGTTGTGCTCCTTTCTATAGGACAAATTAATGGCATTTTTATGCACGGTTCTACTGTACCACATGGCATATCACAGCCTTTATGGCACATCATTGGCTTTCGCCTGGCTCTAACTGGAACATGTTAGTGGTCTAGAGGGACACAGCGCGCCAGATTCTTAAATGAGATACGACGGTGTATCGCAGTAAACACTGTCGTGTTTTTTTTTTTACTGGGTATCTATGCGTGTGATTCCTAGAATCACTTACGCATAGATACAGGTGAAGATCCGACAGGTGTAAAGCAATTACACCGTCGGATCGTAGATTTAATGACATCGCTGGCCGCTAGGTGGCCTGTACGTTGATTTCTCATTTGCCTATGCAAATGAGCCTAATCCGAAGATTCCCGAACGTTTTTACGCCGCCCCCTCATAGTTTACGTCATTTCCGTACGCGTAAGGTTACCCCTGCTATATGAGGGGTAACCTCATGTTCCGTCGGATGCCATGTTAAGTATGGACTCGGGACCGCGTTGTGTTGTGCGTCGTTTACGTCGTTTGCGTACGTCGATTCTGAATGGGGCTGGGCGTACGTTACGATCACGTCGTTTACATTGATATTTTGTGACGTGATTTGGAGCATGCGCACTGCGATTTAGTCGTGGCCGGCGCATGCGCAGTTCAATCGGCGCGGGGGCGCGCTTAATTTAAATACAAGGCGCCCCCTTTGAATTACGCGGCCTTACACTGGGCCATTTACACTACGCCGCCGCAACTTACGGAGCAAGTGCTTGGAGAATACGCACTTGCTCTGTTAAGTTGCGGCGGCGTAGTGTAAATGGCTTACGCTACGCCAGCGGCAATCGTACTAGAATCTGGCCCAGCATGTTTACTATGTATCATGTTGCGTGTTATTTACTAAAACCCATTGTTTTTTTTCTTTTTGGATAGGCCACATAATCTTTGCAGACAAGATATTGAGGTCCTGAGGAAGCAATGTTGGTCGACCCTTTGACATATTAGCAAACAAATATTGTTGAAGTGGAATTATATGACCTGCATTATCCAAAATGAGCATTGACCTAATGATTTTTTGTTTGTTTTCTGGCGCCCGTGAGTGTGGGCCCTCCCGACCTCGAGGGGAAGGGAGGGTGGGACGGTTCAGCGGGGGGGCATAGAGACAGTCATCTCCCTCGGCCCCGGGCTACGGCAGCTGCTCTTTAGTTTGCATGTGCCGCGCTATATACGTTTTTCATTCATTCATTCCAATCATTCTTGCTGTATGAGGGGAGGGGCTGTAACGCCGGGCGTGGCAGTTTTGGACTGACCTGAGAGCCGAGACCGGCAACTTTCCCCCCTGAGGCTTTCCCATCCGGGCCTCAGCCCTGCGGGGGCTGATCCCATTGGAGCCGCGTCCTCCCCGTCGGCGCCGCCCTGACCTAATGTTTTTTTGAATATAATGCTAACATATTTTAACTTTTTGTAATAAATATATATATATTTTTATGAATTTCTGTGTCACTGTCCTTCTCTGGTACCAGTATAGTCTGCATAGTTAAGTGTAAATTATGGATGAGGTACCAATACATAGCCAAAATTTCATTTTTTACTAATAAAATAACCGTCACTATTTATTATTACCATGAAGGAGAACTGACTCTAATATAAATCACAATAGAAAAAAAAAATACAAAAATATGATAAAAATCAGCACCTCTAAATCCCGGGACTGTCCCTGGAATCCAGACACACCTGGCAGTTATCATCGTGTCAGATAATGAATTATAGTTTATATTTGAAGGGAATCTGTCGTGATAGAAGCATGACAGATGTTTGAATGGCACGAACGTGGTGACATCATCGACTATGACGAGCATACGCTCGTTACGTTTGATGCCGTCGCCGCCATCTTGCTTCACCCTACCTATATTTTGGAAGCTACCGTGCATGCGTCTAAGTCATTTCAAGCATGCAGAGGTTTCCATGGTGGCAGGTAAGTATACAGACGCTCAGGTTTCTCGGCAGGAAAACACTGCCGAGAATCACGACGAGAAAATAGAGAGCAGGTTCTCTCTTTTTTTAGTCTAGATTCTGGGCAGTTTTCTTGACGATAAACCTCAAAGCCTCGTACACACGCATGGTTTACTCGGCAAGAAAGCTCTGCCAGCTGTTTTCTTTGTGAGAAAACCGTGCGTGTGTACGAGGCTTTAGGCATTTTTTTTTCCTTTATTTTCCCCTGGTGATGATGCCAATAACACAATTCCTGTCTTAGGTGCCGTACACACGGCAGAGAACCTCGACGGGCAGAACACATCGTTCTGCCCGTCGAGGTTCTCTCCCGGCCGTCGAATTCGGCGACCCGCCCGTCGGGAATGGCAACCAGCCATTCTTCCAGGCGGGCCGTCGAGGAAATAGAGAGCGTGCTCTCTATTTCGGCTCGACGGGCTTCCCGACGGGAAGCTCGCTGAGACCGTACACACAACCGAGGTCCTCGCTGGAATGTGCATTCCAGCGAGGTTCTCGCTGATTTTCAGCGAGAACCTCGGCCGTGTGTACGGCGCCTTAGGTTGGCTCCTTTTTCTATGGAGCCACCACTTCCTCTAAGCATTGGCTAATCAATGATCCAATTCCATCAACCATTCCTGTGATGTCACCAAACCCTGGGCAGAGTTCTCACATCTCCCCTCACATATAATTATACAACCTTTCATTACATTAAATCCAGCAAAGAGTGGCTCAGTGAAGGTGGTGGTGAAGGTGTGGAGGTGTCGGATCGGGTCACACAGATCATAAAAGGAGATCCGCCCGGCCTCATAATCCAGATCTATCCTGACTCTGTTACTGGATAAATTGGCAGCTAAAGGGATCACTTTACTAGCATTCATCACATAATAATGATCACCAGACCTGTCCAATCCCCAGGACTTGTTAATCTTTCCAATTTCTAACTTTCCTTTCCTGTCTATACTGGGGTAACACATTCCAACTATCCATTCACGTGATCCCCCGACTTCCACATCCCAGTAATGTCTCCCTGAGGAGAAACTCTGACTGCTCAACACCTGAGGACAATACAGGAATCTCTCTGGTGCTTGTGGGCGCTTCTGGGTCCTATCTGACCTGGATACAGTTTTCCTGTCATCTGATATCTGTAGATTTTTATGAGCTGTGTTTACATCCAATAATATGTCTGCAGGGCAACACATCCCATCTCTCCAGCTCTTTGATCCCCTGACATCCCGGTAATGACTCCCTGAGGAGAAACTCTGACTGCTCATTACCTTAGGACAATCCTGAGATCTCTCTGGTGTTTCTGGGTGATTCTGCTCTATATCTGATCTGGAAGCAGTGTTCCTATCATCTGATATCTGTAGCTCATTACTAGCTGTGTTTACATCCATTAATATGTCTTCAGCTCCCTGTATAGGGAAGTATACATTTACCTCTGTTATTATATCAGATAAACCTGTGTGTAAGACCCCCGCCACACCCAGACCCCCTCCATCATGAAGGAGCTTCTCATGTCTCTCTCTGTCCTCATTATCTCCATCCTCAGTATCACACAAGTCACCTGTGTCTGATTCCTGTAAGACAGTCAGTGGATCCGTCATGTTACACAGCTCCTCAATGTGACGCAACTTCCTGGACAGCTCCTTCTTCTTTATTTCCAGATCCCGGATGAAATCCAGTATGCAGATGGAGATCCGCTGTGCCTGCCCAGAGATTTCCCTCAGGACTCTCCTCTCCAGGTTTTTCAGACGTCTCCTGAGATCTCTAAACAGGACAGTGACTCTCTCGGTGTCACCAGCTGCTTCTTTTTCTACTTTCCTCCTGTGTTCCTGCAGACTCTGGACTCTTTCCTCCGTCTCCTCTCTCTTTGTCAGAAGTTTCTGCAGAACATTCCTCAGTGTCTCCTTCTTCTTCTCAGAAGCCTCATCCAGTGATATCATCTCATGTCCTTTATGTCCTCCAATCATAGAACAATACATACAGACACAGGTCTCATCCTCAGTGCAGTAATACTCCAGGATCTTGTTATGAACGGAGCATTTCCTGCTCTCCATGGACAAGGTGGGGTCACATAAGATGTGATCTGGGGTCTTTTTGTGTACTCTCAGGTGTTTATCACACAGAGAAACTTCACAGTGTAGACAGGATCTAACAGCAGGTACAGGAGAGTCCAAACAGTAAGTACAGAAGACCCCGGACTCCTCCGGATCTGGCAGAGCAGACAGGAAAGTCTCTGTTATGTTATGTAGTTTCATGTTCCTGTGCAGTGCAGGATGATCCGGAAACTTCTCTCTGCATTCAGGACAGGAATATCCTCCAGACCCCCCCTGTGTATCCAGCACACGATCAATACAGACCCGGCAGAAGCTGTGACCACATTTCAGGTTGACAGGATCTGTAGAAAAGTTCAGACAGACGGGACATTGCAGTTCAACTTTCACATCAGCAGACGCCATCGCTGACAGCAGACGGGAAATGAAACTGAATGTCTTTGGAGCTAGAAATACAAGTGAACTGGTTACAACTCGTCTGCAGAGGGCGAGGCTGAGCTCAGCTCTCAGTTGATTTGGTAATAAACCTGTCAATGTCAGATTAGGACAAGCCGTATGATTGTACACATTTACGCTCATAAAAATAACTTTTTACATTTTTTGATCAAACAAAAGGTTGGTATTGAGCGAAAGTAGATAAGATTGAACAACAATTAAGTATAAAAGCTGCTACTTGGTAACAAATAAAATATTTGATTTGTCAAAAGTTGAGAAAAAAATTTAAGTGCGCTAATGTGTAATTCCATTAAAAAATAGTGCTAATGGAAGTATTGAACAAAATACATATCTATTCACAAATGATATAGTAAACAATATAAAAAGTCCATAGGTGATAGACCAAAAAGTCACAGTGATTAGTGACTACTAAATAAAGTCCCAATAGTGTGCAAGGTTGCTTGAAAAAATCTTGTGAAAAGTATTTTCCCCAAATCTTGAATAAGTGTGGAGTCAAAGCCTTCACCTTGTAGTAGGATTAACACCCAATAGTGCTCAAATGGTTAATGCGCTTACCAGACCACCTTGACTCCTTTAATTAAAAAGAAGGTCAAATACAGCAGGAGCAGTATGTGACTGCAAACACATTGGATAGACAGGATAGCTGACGGTCTCAAGCCCAGATTGTAGACGGTGACATATATGCAAGAGAGAAATCACAATGCCCCATAGCATAATACTGTTGGTTTATTTAAAAAACAAAAGAACATAAAACGGCCAAATGGCCTCTTACATTAAAAGATGCCAGACCCGGCATCAAGGCCGATCGCTTGTAAGGGGTATGGAACCAGCATGGAGCGTCTGCTCAGCAGCGGCGTGAAGCGGCGTGCGTTCCACTCAGCGATACCCGACAACCAGATGACCGGAAACGGCGTAAAACATGTGATTAGATATGCTGCCGACGTACGTTTTGTTGTCATCTGGTTGTCGGGTATCGCTGAGTGGAACGCACGCCACTTCACGCCGCTGCTGAGCAGACGCTCCATGCTGGTTCCATACCCCTTACAAGCGATCAGCCTTGATGCCGGGTCTGGCATCTTTTAATGTAAGAGGTCATTTGGCCGTTTTATGTTCTTTTCTTTTTTAAATAGACCAACAGTATTATGCTATGGGGCATTGTGATTTCTCTCTTGCATATACGAGGAGATGGGACAGTGATGATAATTCACAATGTATTCCAGGATATCTTAAAATATTACAGGTTGTTGATTCTAAACGTAACCAGTCAATAGAAAGAGTGATTCATTCAATGTGGGAACACAGACTGTTAAAGCGGATGGTCCATGAAAAAAAAATATTAAAAGCCAGCAGCTACAAGTACGGCAGCTGCTGACTTTTAATATTAGGACACTTACCTGTCCTGGAGTCCAGCGGCGTCCGTAGCAGAGGACGAGCGTTCGTTCGTCTCTGTGCTGCTCCCCCCTCCATTCACAGTGAGGGAACCAGGAAGTGAAGCGCAAGTTGCGCTGCGCCCGCCAATTGGCTCCCGTTGTGTGTTGGGAGCAAATAGTTCCCAGCACACAACGGGGGGGGGGGGGGGGGGGGGGGGGCAACGGGAAGCCAGAAAAACCCGTCTTTTGCCCGGGTGGAAGTGGATGCAAATACCTGTCTTTAGACAGGTATCTGCACCCCCTCCCCCCTGAAAGGTGTCAAATGTGACACCGTAGGGGGGGAAGGTTCCGATCATCGCGACTCCACTTTAGGGTGGAGCTCCGCTTTAAGGTGTTTAATGGCATCTGCTACTGTCATGTAAATGAACCTTAGTCTGGCTCTCAAAAACCATTCATTGTGTGATGCTAATTGACACTGTATTGTTTGAATTTCTATTGATGATAAATGTGTATTGTATAGCAAGTAGGGATGAGCTTGAACATTGGCCGTTCGATCGTTTGTCGAAAACGAAAAAATCGGGTCGTTCGCGCCAAATTCGAATGACCCATAATTCACTGCGGCGTTGCGCGCTGATGATTGGCCAAGCATGCACCATGACCCCGCATGCTTGGCCAATCACAGTGCCCAAAAAACGAAGAAACCTAATTGGCCAAAGCCTGGGTGCTTTGGCCAATTAGGGCTCAGGGCTTTAGCACACGCCCCACACTATAAAAGGCCGCCTCCCGGGCGGCCTCGTGTTGTGTGTTCCGGCTTGCCTTACAGTCAAGTTAGACAGACAGTGAGTTAGGGAGAGATAGATAGACAGAGACACAGTGTCTTTTCAGATAGATAGATAGATGGATGAATGGATGGTTACATACCACCTTAGCGCATTTGGTGTTACCGCACGTGTGCTATTACATACCACCTGAGCGCATTTGGTGTCACCGCACGTGTGCTGTTACATACCACCTGAGTGCATTTGGTGTTACCGCATGTGTGCTGTTACATACCACCTGAGCGCATTTGGTGTCACCGCATGTGTGCTTTTACATACCACGTTAGCACATTTGGGATCACCGCACGTGTGCTGCTACATACCACCTTAGCGCATTTGGTGTCACCGCACGTGTGCTGTTACATACCACCTTAGCGCATTTGGTGTCACCGCACGTGTGCTGTTACATACCACCTGGGCGCATTTGGTGTCACTGCACGTGTGCTGTTACATACCACCTGAGCGCATTTGGTGTCACCGCACGTGTGCTGTTACATACCACCTGAGCGCATTTGGTGTCACTGCACGTGTGCTGTTACATACCACCTTAGCGCATTTGGTGTCACCGAACGTGTGCTGTTACATACCACCTGAGCGCATTTGGTGTCACCGCACGTGTGCTGTTACATACCACGCGGCCAAAGTGCAAGTCCATTGCACCGAAAGCTGTGGCGCGATGGGCATAGCCAGAAAGGCATTTTTTTGCTGCCAATGTAGTGCCACGTCTGCAATCTCGTGATTGCACAGACGTGGCGCTACTCATACTGCACTGTGCCCGGCGCCTAGCGCCCGGACACAGTGCACGTAAGGACCTTTTTTCGATTTTTTTATTTAAAGGGACATGTTTAAATAATATATTTTTTTTATTGACTTGGGGGGGCGGCGCCCAGGCGCCCCAATGGACAGGCCGCCACTGGCTGTACCTATACATTTAGTGGCCAAAATGTCCAAACAGAGGTGCAGTAGTGAAGAGGCCTACACATTGCTGAGCATGACAGATGAGAGCAAAGGGGGAGCCTCACTGTCAGATAGGGTGACCACATTACCAAACTGCCATTCAAGGACACCCCCCCTTCCCAAAAATAAGCATGTGCTGTAATGAATCACAACACAGCCGGGGCAGCGGTTGCACGTTCTACATAGAAGCTCCGATCATGCCCCCCAAAAAGGCCACCACATCGGCTATTGCGCCTCTGCAGACATTCCCGGCCAGGGCAAGTACTGCCAGTGAGGAAAACGGTGATGTGGCAGCCTTTTGGGGGGGCATCAGATTGGCCCGGGAGGGGGGGGGGCTGTGTCAGTTTCATTGCAGGACACTGTATTGTCCTGGAATAAAGGTGCAATCCGGGAACGTGGTCACCTTACTGTCAGATTCAGAGACAGTATACGAGCCGGTAGAGAGCAGCGGCACCCTGACAGATAGCTCTGATGACGGAGTAGTGGTCCCTGCTAAGTTCAGGTGTACCAACCCCGTTCTTCTGTTGTTAAGGTGCAACAACCACAAGGTATTCATATGGAGCAGAGAACCAGTACTCCACAATCTCACCGAAATGCTGGAGAGGATGCGACAACATTGGATCATTCCAACACATCTGGTGGGACTGTCCATCCATCAAAATCTACTGCAAGGAGATATCTGACTTTATTTCCGCTTTATCTGCCATCTCCTTCTCTATGGCACCATTGGATCTACTCCTGGGATTATCACTTCCCACCTGGCCTGCTTTTTATTGCAGAGATGGTTGGATGTTGTGCAGATTGCAATATTCACCAAAAGTGACACAAATGATGCCTTGTAGTCACCTCCCAGCCATAAAAAGTGATTTTAAACCTTATTTTTTTAGAAAATAAACATGTTACACTTACCGGATGCTCCTCTACTTGGGTCCCCTTCCAGCACTCTTGAAACCTCAGTGATTGCCCCCAAAGGAAGCTGTTTCTTATGGGGGCACTCATGCAGGCTTAATATCAACCTGCACTGCCTGTATCCATAGACACAGACACCACGGTTCAGCCCCACTCCCTCTTCACAGGATTTGATTGACAGAAGCAGGAGCCAAAGCCACCCGGTGCTCTCACTGAGTCCAGTGGGGAGGGAGAGAGAGAGAGAGCGGATAAAGCTGCTACTTTTGGGCACAGCACTGCATAGATATGGGGCTCAGGTAAGTATTTTAGTGATTCTGTTGGGCCCTTGTTCAAGAAAAGCCCGTAGCAAATATGGAATATTAAGCGCATGGCTGGCATGACTAGGCAGCCAGTCACTGCTCTATAAGTTTAAGTTTAAGGGGAGTGAACATGGCAAACTAGGGGGTTGGCAAGAGTTTAATGTTTTCTGGGGGGAAGGAGGGACTGGGGGAGGTCTGCAGTCAGTGAGCCTACAGCATAAGAAGAGGAAGCTCCCACCCTCCCGCCCTATTGTTTTGTGATTTATTTATGATGTAGGTTGGGTTTGGATTGGCGGTTGAGGATCTTTGGAGGCAGTAGACATTTTTGACCAATTTGGCATAAGTGGGGGACCCATCAAGGTATAGGATCCTCGGTTGATGCCAGTTAACCGTGGTTTAGCTGGCATCGGTTGATGGGTATCAGCGCGGGGAAGGTTCCGAGTGCTAGGGTCCTTGAGTCGGCGTACTGCGACTGGGATGGCCACGCTGGTACAAGGGAAATTTGGTCAACGCCTTCAATGATCCTTAACAGGGGACAATCAGGCCCGTCGCTATAGGACAGGCAAAACAAACAATTGTTTGGGGCCCCGAGCTGGCCTGGGGCCCCCAACTTCCCCTTCCCAGGCTGTGGTGTGGCCAAGCTCCTCTTCCTTCCTCCGAGAGTCCTGTCAGTGCGGCCGGGTACCACGCAGTATAGGAGATTCAGTTTCCTGTTCCTGGCCGGACTGACAGGAACTGAATCTCCTGTACCGCGTGGTACCCGGCCCGGCCCTGGAACTCTGATAGGGGGCTGGGGACCCATAATAATAGAACATCGGACTGACAGGACGAAGAGGAGCTGAGCCACACTACAGCAGCAGCCTACAGGGAAGAAGGGGAGGTGAGAATAGAAAAACATAGCAACTAGGGGGGGAGGAGTAAGAACATGGGTGTAAAAAAATTAGTGTAGCGCTAATGTAGGCTTTGCATGCTTGGGGGCCCCCATTTTGCTTGGGGCCCCCAAATTCCTTCAAACAGCCCTGGGGACAATGGTATCTGTGAAGGATTGTTGAGTGTAAATAAAGATGTTTTGGTTAATATGTTATTGGTTCATTTGTTAATAAAATGTCCGATGCGGCCAATTTTTACTCCAAAATGGATGTCGCTTGTTTATTCCTTAGGTTAAGGCAGGGGTGTCCAATTTTTTTTCAAAGAGGGCCAGTTTGATGAAGTGAACATGCGTGAGGGCCGACCGGTTTGCCTGCCATTATTTGATCCATTAAAATTTGGTCTAAGTGTGTTAGTCTGAGCAACTAATACACCGCCCAAGAAGAATTCTCCTGCATTTATGGCTGTGTGGTGAAGAGATAAGCTCAGATTTGGATATACCGTATTTATCGGCATATAACACGCACCTTCACTTTAAGAGGGAGGTTTGGGAAAAAAAAATAAATAAATAAAGAACTGTGAAGAAAAATAAGGGTCAGTGTCCATCTGCAGCCTCACAAATGCAATCAGTACAGCCCCACCACTGCCATGAATGCAGCACCCCCATTGCCACAAATGAAGCCCCACATTGCCATGAATGCAGCACCACTATTGCTATGAATGCAGGCAGCACCCCCATTGCCATGAATGCATTCCCACCATTGTAATAAATGCAGCCCCACCATTTCCATGAATGCAGTCCCACCATTGCCATGAATGCAGCACAACCATTGTAATGAATACAGCCCCACCATTGTAATGAATGCAGCACCCCCATTGTAATGAATGCAGTCCCACCATTGCCATGAATGCAGCCCCACCATTGTAATGAATGTAGCCCCACCATTGTAATGAATGCAACTCCCCCATTGACATAAATGCAGCACTCCTATTGACATGAATGTAGACTCACCATTGCTATCAGTGCAGCCTGATCGATGCCCATCTGCAGCTTTGGAGGAGACAAGGTGGGAGTGGAACGAGCGCCAACAGATTACATACAGGAAAATCTTTTCTTGCCCCCCCCGGCGCTCTGGGATTCGTTGGGGGGGCACAAAAGATATACATGTCCAAATTGCCAGGTGGGCCATTCGAAGCTGGAAGCCGGGCCGCAATTGGCCCTTGGGCCGGACTGTGGACATGCCTGGGTTAAGGTATAGTTGGGGGTTAAGTGGCAATATGCAGTTTATCTGGCTTACCATAGTTAATCCGGAAAGAAAAAGAGTGATAAAAACCAAACAGCGGTCCATATGTGATAGATTGTTTTAAAAAATATCTATTTGATAAGTTGAGCTTATCCTTTTATTAGAACCACTAATATGTTTCTCGGTTTATATCCCTTTAAGTTTTTTTATATATATTCTTTTTATACCTTATATATATATATATATATGCATGTATGAGATTATGTATCACAATAAGCGTATATTTTCCTTATAAAACATTTGTTAGATGTTTTTCTCAGTCTGGAAGCCAAAGTTTATATGGACATACTGGAAGCTAGTCCTCCTCACTCCTAATTACGACCCCTCCTTTATGTTGAATACTTGGACTTTGCAAGAGCAAGCCAATACCCCTCCCCCCCCCCCTTCATCCTGTCTACACAATCACTGAAGGAATGTTGGTCTTGTGACCAGGAGAAGTGTATGCTGGACTGTTTGTACTCTCTATGGCAGACCCTTGGAGAACTGAATAAGGATCCCTGTTTATGAACTTTAAACAAAGGACTAGACACATGCTTCTTGAGTGGGCGTGGATGAGGGCGTATATGGGGTGGGTCAATGGCTGGATGGGTGGGAAAGAGGTGTGTCTTTATCATGTGAAGGTGTGTACTTATTATGTGAACCTATCAACATGCCTGTGTCTTGTGATGTCATCAAGCAATAAAACTGGAGAGCTGGCTGAGCTGTCACTCTTCCTCTTCACTTTTGGCAACCGAACAAGAAGCTGTCTCCCTCCTTCTTTCCTGTTGCAGTGGAACAACACAAGCCTTTCCTGAAATTGTGTCAGGATATCTCTTTTACATACATGCACAAAAAAGTAAACGGGTAGCACAACAGTAACCACAGGCATTATACGTATAGACATAAGGGCCCAGATTCACAGCCAATGGCGCATCTTTGTGCAGGCGTAGCATATCCTCTTTATGCTACGCCGGTGCAACGTTGAGAGGCAAGCATGCTATTCACAAAGAATATGCAATCAACGTTGCGCCGGCGTAGCGTATATTCCTCGGCGTAAGCCACAGGTGTCAAACACAAGGTCCGAGGGACAAATCCGGCCCTCCAGGCCATTTTATGTGGCCCTCACACCTCTCCTACAGCTGCAGGAAAGCTCCAGCCCTCCTCTGGTCCTACTCCAGACCCCTACTTTCTGCTTTCAAGCAATTCATCCAGCTTCTTCCCAGCAGCAGCATAAGGAAAGGGGGGGGGGTGCACTGTGATGTAAGGGACAGTGGGAGACTCAACTACTGATGGTGGGGTGGCTCTTGACATCTAATGTAAAGGGGAGGGGATGTGCTGGACATCTAATGTTACAGATACAACCGGCCCTTTTGAGGGCAATCATAGTGCTGATGCGGCCCACAATAAAATGAAGTTTGACACCCCTGGCGTAAGCCGACGTAGGTCAAAGTAGGTGGAATTGGGCTGGAAGTGGGCATGATATATTAAAACTAAGCATGGCCCCATGCAAATGAGGGGCCGAGCTTCAAAAAATGAACTGCGCATGCGACATCTCTTGGAAGCATCCCAGTGCGCATGCTCACAGTCACGTCGAAATTGCTGCCTAATATACGACAATACACTGCCTACAACGTGAACGTAACCTACGCACAGCCCTATTCACGTAGTACTACGTAAACAACGTAAAATACGAAGGCTGTTCCCTGGTCCATACCTTTGCATGGGTTGCGCCACCTATATGTGGAATAACTTTACGCCGGACGTAACCCTTACGCAAACCACGTATCTTTTCCGCCGGGCGCATCTGCGTTCCTGAATCTCCCTCATTTGTATATTTGCAATGGGGTGTCCAGCGTAACTATGCGCCCAACATACGCCGGCGTAGGCAAGTTACGTCGGTGGACTGAAGCCAGATTTAGGCGTATCTTAGGTGATTACGGTGCATAGATACGACGGCTCATCTTGACACTTATATATCGAGATGCGTCGGCGTAAGTGCTACGTGAATCCGGGCCAAGGTACATATCGAGTATCGTAGGGTAAAACCTAAAGTCCAGCAATCTAGATCATGTGAGGATTTCTCTAATCACATTAGGACATTGTATTGAACAGGTGACGTTTACACAACTTGGTGGTGAAAGTACGCATGCATTAAAAAGGTCGGCTACCTATAGAGGAGAGTCATAAGAAAAAGAAAGTAGCAGGAGACAGACAAGAACGTGGCAGGAAGAGAAGAGAGAGGAAAGGAATACAAGGGAGGAAGGAACCTCTAGACTTGGGGGGTCCATTTTACAGAAGGTATTCCACCTTAAAGCAGAGGTCCACCCACATTTTTTTTTTTTTTTAAAGCCAGCAGCTACAAATACTGCATATAGTTACATAGTTACATAGTTACATACTGTAGTTAGTCAGGTTGAAAAAAGACACAAGTCCATCCAGTTCAACCATAAAAAAAATAAAAATAAAACAAAATAAAACACAGTACATCCCATACACCCATCTCCATACCCACAGTTGATCCAGAGGAAGGCAAAAAACCCCAGCAGAGTGATGATCCAATTTGCTACAGGAGGGGAAAAAATTCCTTCCTGATCCCCCGAGAGGCAATCGGATTTACCCCGGATCAACTTTACCTACAGAACTTAGTACTCAGTTATATTATGTGCATTTAGGAAAGAATCCAGGCCTCTCTTAAAGCAATCTACTGAGCCGGCCAGATCCACCTCTGGAGGGAGTCTGTTCCACATTTTCACAGCTCTTACTGTGAAGAAACCTTTCCGTATTTGGAGGTGAAATCTCTTTTCCTCCAGACGTAAAGAGTGCCCCCTTGTCCTCAGTGTTGACCTTAAAGTGAATAACTCAACACCAAGTTCACTATATGGACCCCATATATATTTGTACATGTTGATCATATCCCCCCTTATTCTCCTCTTCTCAGGAGAGAATAAATTCAGTTCCTCTAATCTTTCCTCATAGCTGAGCTCCTCCATGCCTCTTATCAGTTTGTTTGCCCTTCTCTGCACTTTCTCCAGTTCTCCGATATCCTTTTTGAGAACTGGTGCCCAAAACTGGACTGCATATTCCAGATGAGGTCTTACTAATGATTTGTACAGGGGGGGAAAAATGATATCTCTCTCTCTGGAGTCCATACCTCTCTATACAAGAAAGGACTTTCCTTGCTTTGGAAACCGCAGCTTGGCATTGCATGCCATTATTGAGCTTATGATCAACTAAAACCCCCAGATCCCCAGCTGCTGACTTTTAAAAAATGGACACTTACCTGTCCAGCGCAATGTCAGCAGACGAGGCTGAGCAATCGATCGGTCCTCGGCAGCTTATGCCGCCATCTTCATGAGTGCACTGATTGGAGAGGAAAAGAGACCGGGTGTCGTCTGTTAAAGCGACATGCACACAGATAATCACGGCGCTGATTATCAGTGCAGTCCCAACAGTGCCCACCATTGCTGCCAATTAGTGCCCATCAGTGTCTCCTCATCAATGTCACCTATCAGTGCTGCCTATCAGAGCTTCCTATTAGTGTAGCCTCATCAGTGCCCACCAGTGCTGCCTCATTAGTGCCAATCAGTGCCGCCTCATCTGAGCACAGTAAAGGAGAAAAATTACCTGTTTGCAAAATTGTATAACCAACTGAAAATGTTTGTTTTCTTTCCAAAATGTTCACTCTTTTTTTTCCACTTATTTAGCGAACATATATATATATGATTAAATAAAAAACAAAAGAAAGCTCTGATTTTTTTTTAAATAAAAATATTGTTTGGGTACAGTGTTGGATGACCGCGCAATTGTCACTCAAAGTGTGACAACGCTGAAAGCTGTAAATTGGCCTAAGACAGAGTTACTGGGGTAGATTCACATAGAGATCCGACGGTGTATCTACTGATACACCGTCGGATCTGTGAGATCCGACGCTCGGATCTATGCGGCTGATTCCTCGAATCAGGTTCCGCATAGATCTCCCTTAGAGCCGACTGGTGTAAGTGAGTTACACTGTCGGATCTTAGGCTGCATTCTCCCGCCGTCCGCTAGGTGGCGCTTCGGTTCTTCTACGCGCAGAATATGCAAATGAGCAGAACCGCCGATTCAGAATCGAATGCCCGGTCATCGTTTTTTTTTAACGTTGTTTGCGTTCGGCTTTTTCGTTACCCCTGCTATATGCGGGGTAGGTGCGGCGGATCCTATGTTAAGTATGGCCGTCGTTCCCGCGTCAAATTTTGAATTTTTTTACGTCGTTTACGTAAGTCGTTCGGGAATACGGCCATACGTTAATAGCGTTAACGACGAACACAATGACGTCCTTGCGACGTCATTTAAAGCAATGCACGCTGGGAAATTTAGCCGGCGGCGCATGCGCAGTACGATCGGCGCGGGGACGCGCGTGATTTAAATAGTAAACTCCCCCTAGCCGCGGAATTTGCATTCCGCCGGGGGATTTACGATCCGCCAGGGCTACTTACGAGGCAAGTGATTTCTGAATACAGCACTTGCCTCAAAAACTGGCGCAGGCGGATCGTAAAAAAGAACATGAATCTACCCCACTGTTTCTATCGACATCCCAACCTTACTGTTCATGGACAGACAATCATTTTTATCTTTTTTTATTCTTCTCCCTCTTATCTCTTCTGCCCTCCTTCCTACTCTTTATCCTCTCTCCACTTTCCTTATCCCTCCTCTTTCTTTTACTTTCTCCTCTCTCCTTCCTCTCCCCCTCCTCATTTCACTCTCTAGTCTTCTCCTCATTTCTATCTCTTCTGCCTTCTTCCCTCCTCTCCTTCCCCTTTCTCTTATTCTACCCTATCTCCTCTCTCACTTTCTTCTCTTTAATTTTTTGTTTTCTCCTCCCTCCTCTCTCTCTTCTCTCTCCTCCTTCCTCTCTATTCGCCTTCTCTCTCCACTTTCTCTCTTCCTTTCTCTTTTCTTCTATTCCATCCTCCTTCCTCCTCTCTCACTTCTCTCCTCCTTCATCCTCTCTTTGTTTTCTCTCCTTGTTCCTCGATTCTCACTTTTCTCCCCCCCTCCTATATATTTTCTCTCCCCCTCCCTGCTGTCTCTATTTCTCTATTTGCTCTTCTTCTCCTCTCTCTTCTCTCCTACTCCCTCATATCTCCATATCTCTCTGTCTCTTCTCTCTTCCTTCCCTCTTTTCTTTCTTCTCTCCAGTCATCATTCAACTCTTTCTCTCTTCTCACTTCCTTCTTACTCTCTCTCTCTCTTCACATCTCCTCCTTCCTCTTTTGTCTCCCTTCCTACTTTCTCTCCCTCCTCGTTATTTTCTCTCCCCCTCCATCATCTTTCTATATTTTTTTTTCTGTCCTTCTACCTCCTCTTTTTCTTTCTTCTCTCTTTCTCTTCTCTCCTCCCATATTCTGTGATGTCATTTCCTCCTTCCTCAGTGTCATTTCCTACCTTCTCTCCCTTTTCTTTATCCCCCCCCCCCTCTGTCATCTTTCTATTTTTTTTTGTCCTTCTACCTCCTCTTTTTCTTTCTTCTCTCTTTCTCTTCTCTCCTTCTCTGTTCTATCCTAACTCTCCTCCCATATTCTGTGATGTCATTTCCTCCTTCCTCAGTGTCATTTCCTGCCTTCTCTTCTACAAGACTCATCTTACAAAGCTGAGGATAGAAAATTTGGACCGTCAAATGCTTAAAGCAGAACAACAACTACATTTATAATAAAAATTGATCTCTTTGTATTTTCTCTCTCCTCTCCCTTCTCCCTCCTCCTTACTCTTTGTCTTTTCACTTCTTCTCCTTCCTCTTTTATTCCCCTTCCCTCCCTTCTCTTTATTTTCTCTCCCCCTCGCTCATCTTTCTATTTTTTTTTCTGTCCTTCTCTCTGTCTTTCCTCTCATCTCTCTTTCTCTTCTCTCCTCCTCTGTTCTATCCTATCTCTCCTCTCATATTCTGTGATGTCATTTCCTCCTTCATCAGTGTCATTTCCTTTTTCCTCAGTTTCATTTCCTTCTTCCTCAGTGTCATTTCCTACCTTCTCTCCCTTTTCTTTATTTTCTCTCCCCCTCACTCATCTTTCTATTTTTTTTTTCTGTCCGTCTCTCTGATTTCCTCTCATCTCTTTCTCTTCTATCCTCCTCTGTTCTATCCTATTCCTCCTCCCATATTCTGTGATGTAATTTCCTCCTTCCTCAGTGTCATTTCCTACCTTCTTCCCTACAAGACTCATCTTACTAAGGTGAGGATGGAAACTTTTGACCTTCAAATGCTTAGAGCAGAACTACAACTATATGTATAATGCACATAATATTCTAGTTATGGATAAAATAATAATAATCTGCTGTAATACTCTCTTCGAGGATCATGGGAAATTACTTCAGCCCCATCATAGTATAATGATTCCATTCCAATATCTAGATTTCTTTGTTTTTCAGCTTCTTTCCTGAAATAATAAAGACATCAGTAAACCTCCATCATTTCAGGGCATGTCCATCTGTGAGCTACAGAAGTCCCAGTGTAGGTGTGTCATCCTCCAGCCCCTCCCCCTATCAGCCTCTATACTGATCCCCATTGGTGGATGTGGGCGTGGCTTCTTCACGGATCTTGCAGTGTGCAGTGGTGGGGCTCATCCTGATTATACACAGTAACCCCCGTGTCCCGGGGTCTTTGGGGTTCTAGAACTTCTCATATCATAATAAGCACACAGCACAACCCAATCTGAGGAAATGCTTCACCTCCATTTATTATAAAGATATCACTTTCAATACAATACAATTCCTTACAATCACTTCTAATTACTAGACATGATTGGGACATAAAAGGTCCGATAAATGATTGACAGAACTGATCACATGACTCCAGTGATAGAAATAGAACATGACCAATAGAAACTGGAACATTCCTAATCGGGTCCTCTCGTGGACGGCAGGAGGACCATAACAGATGATAGATGTCTCTGGGGTTATTATAGGGGAAATCTCATGTGGATTGTCAGCTCTTCTACCGAGCAAACTCCAGGCCCTGATCTGCAGATCTATTTCTGGATTTTTTTCTATTGAATAAATGATTTCCCGGGACCCCTTTAGACACGGACAATACTAGTTCTAGCGGCTCCTCAGTCCAGCTGTTCCTCTATAACACTAAATCTTCATCACTAGGGTTGTCCCGATACCACTTTTTTAGGACCGAGTACAAGTACCGATACTTTTTTTCAAGTAGTCGCCGATACCGAATACCGATACTTTTTTTAAAATGTGTCCCCAAATGCAGCCAGGTCCCCCACATATGCAACCATGTCCCCCACATATGCAGTCATGTCCCCCACAAATGCAGCCATGTCCCCCCAGCCATGTCCCCCACATATGCAGCCATGTCCCTCCAGACATGTCCCCCACATATGCAGCCATGTCCCTCCAGCCATGTCCCCCACATTTGCAGCCATGTCCCTTCAGCCATGTCCCTTCAGCTATGTCCCTCCAGCCATGTCCCTTCAGCCATGTCCCTCCAGCCATGTCCCTTCAGCCATGTCCCTCCAGCCATGTCCCTCCAGCCATGTCCCTTCAGCCATGTCCCTCCAGCCATGTCCCTTCAGCCATGTCCCTTCAGCCATGTCCCTCCAGCCATGTCCCTCCAGCCATGTCCCTTCAGCCATGTCCCTCCAGCCATGTCCCTCCAGCCATGTCCCTCCAGCCATGTCCCTCTAGCCATGTCCCTCCAGCCATGTCCCTGCAGCCATTTCCCCCATACCTAGCAGCCGCCCGGGGAACATCACAGCTTTCATTTGAATAGCTGTAGTGTTCCCGCGCATATAGACACTCCCCCTTGCTCGGGATTGGACAGATCACGGTCACCTATCCAATCCCGAGCAAGGGGGAGTGTCTATACGCGCGGGAACACTACAGCTATTCAACTGAAAGCTGTGATGTTCCCGCACGCTTTAAGCATGCGGCGTGTGGGTCGGCTTTCATTGCGGCGTGTGCGTCGGCTTTCATTGCGGCGTGTGCGTCGGCTTTCATTGCGGCGTGTGCGGCGCCGGCGGTGGGACAAGTATTCTATTTAGGTATCGGGGGTATTTGCGGGAGTACAAGCTCATACTCCCGCAAATACTCGGTATCGGGACAACCCTACTCATCACTATATGATAAAATGTCTCTATATAAATGGAGACTTTGGGAAAAAAACATTCAGAGAAAAAAATCTAAGAAAATCTTAGGAAAGCAACGAGGAGGAGAATGTCGGGGTGTCTTCTGTAATGTAAAGCTGAACTCCAGGCAGATAGAAGAGAGAAATGAAGGCGGCTCTGTATACATAAATACATCCCGGAGTTCTGCTTTACCAGGAAGTGAGGCAGCATTATTATTCCTCAGATATCTTCCAGAGATTTCGCAGAATTCTCTCCTGTATGAAGAGGACGTGTATTTTCAGGACAGAAAACTGCCGACATTCATAGAAACAGGAATAAAATAGCCATCACTGATTATTATTAACATGAAGGTGAACTAACTCTGTAATACAAGTCAGAACAGAAAAAGATATATATAAAATTATGATTAAAATCTGTAACATTTCCAGAGACAAATCCTCTAAATCCTGGGACTGTCCCTGGAATCCCGACACCCCCTGACGGATATCACTGAATTACATTTATTATATTTTACCATTACCACCACCATACATAGTACAACTGTCAGATGGAAGCAATCAGGTGGCCGCACAACCGCCCAATCACTTCCACCCACCCACAAAGTGTGGCCCCCCTGGACGTTCTCCCGACATGTTTCCTGGGCTCATCAGCAGACCTGTGACTGGCATTGTGAGGCCACCAATTAGGAGGGAAAGGAGATCAGCAAATGTCCATTCTCTGATCTCTGCTTCCTGCTAATGAGCCGGAAGGGATATATAAGATGTCACTTCCGGCTCTTTTTGTCACCTCCATCAGCTGGTATGGCCGGGGAGTTCGGTCTGTGCTCCATTAGCTTCAATGGAGGGCAGGTGGGACATAAGGGGTCTTTTATACCCCTGATATCTCATTAAAGAGAACCTGTCACCTGAAAAAAAGCATCACATGAGGGGTTGATTTACTAAAGGAATAATCACTTTTCACTACAAGTGCACTTGGGAGTGCAGTCACTGTAGATCCGAGGGAGACATGCGAGGAAAATAAAAAAAAACAGCATTTTTGCTTCTACATGAATGAATGATAAATCAGCAGAGATTCCCCTCATTTCAGATAATCCCCTCAGATCTGAAGCGACTGAACTTCCAAGTGCACTTGTAGTGCAAAGTGGATTTGCCTTTAGTGAATCAACCCTATTGTCTCCATGTGATGAAGAATACATTTAGAAAAAGAAAAATTTAAAAAAAACGTACATGTATGAACATATATGCAAAAGTCGGGGGCACCTACACATTACATATCACTACACACACACCAATAAACCAATCCCACCACCCGTTACTGTGATGTCATCAGACTCTGGGCGGAGTTCCTACATCCCCCGATTCCCCCCACATATCGTTATACAACCTTCATATACATTAAATGCAGCATGGAGGGGCTCAGTGAAGGTGGCGGTGAAGGTGTGGAGGTGTCGGATCGGGTCACACAGATCATAAAAGGAGATCCGCCCGGCCTCATAATCCAGATCTATCCTGACTCTGTTACTGGAGGGATTGGTGGGTAAGGGGATCTTATCACTGTCATGTATCACCTCATACTGATCATCAGTCCTGTCCAATCCCCAGGACTTGTTATTATTTCCAATCCCTGACTTGCGTCCTATCCTGTTTATACTGGGGTAACACATCCCAACTCTCCAGCATTTTGACCCCCCGACATCCACTTCCCAGTAAAGTTGCCCTGAGGAGAAACTCTGACTGCTCAACACCTGAGGATTCCACTGAAATATCTTTGGTGTGTTTGGGCGCTTCTGGTATCTATCTGACCTGGATACAGTTTTCCTGTCATCTGATATCTGTAGATTATTACTAGCTGTGTCTACATCCAGTAATATGTCTGCAGCTTTCTGTTGGGGAAAGTATTCCTTTACCTCTTTAATTATATCAGATAAACCTGTGTGTAAGACCCCCGCCACGTTTAGACCCCCTCCATCACGGAGGAGATTCTCATGTCTCTCTCTGTCCTCATTATCTCCATCCTCAGTATCACACAAGTCACCTGTGTCTGATTCCTGTAAGACAGTCAGTGGATCCGTCATGTTACACAGCTCCTCAATGTGACGCATCTTCCTGGACAGCTCCTCCTTCTTTATTTCCAGATCCCGGATGGAGATGGAGATCTTCTCTGCCCTCCCGGAGATTTCCCTCAGGACTCTCTTCTCCAGATCTTCCAAACGTCTCCTGAGATCTCTAAACAGGACAGTGACTCTCTCGGTGTCACCAGCTGCTTCTTCTTCTACTTTCCTCCTGTGTTCCTGCAGACTCTGGACTCTTTCCTCCGTCTCCTCTCTCTTTGTCAGATGTTTCTGCAGAACATTCCTCAGTGTCTCCTTCTTCTTCCCAGAAGCCTCATCCAGTGTCTCCACCTGGTGTCCCCGATGTTCTCCAGCCAAACTGCAGGACACACAGATACAGGTCTCATCCTCAGTGCAGTAATACTCCAGGATCTTCTTATGGACGGAGCATTTCCTGCTCTCCATGGACAAGGTGGGGTCACATAAGACGTGTTCTGGGGACTTTTTGTGGACTCTCAGGTGTTTATCACACAGAGAAACCTCACAGTGTAGACAGGATCTAACAGCAGGTACAGGAGAGTCCACACAGTAAGTACAGAAGACCCCGGACTCCTCCCGATCTGGCTGAGCAGACTGGAAATTCTCCACTACGTTACAAGGTTTATGTTTCTTCTGTAGTGCAGGTTGATCCGGAAACGTATTTTTGCATACAGGACAGGAATATCCTCCAGACCCCCCCTGTGTATCCGGCCCATCATTGATACAGTCCCGGCAGAGGTTGTGACCACATCTCAGGGTTACAGAACCTGTAAAAGAGTGCTGACAGACGGAACATTTCAGCTCAGCTTTCACATCAGCAGACGCCATCGCTGGCAGTAGAAGAGAAACGAAACTGAAAATATCTGGAGCTAGAAATACAATAGAACTCGTTACAACTCGTCTGCACGGGGGAGGCTGAACTCAGATCACCGTTGATTTGTTAAGAAACCTTTCAATGTCAGATTAGGACACGCCCCATGACTGTGTACACATATAGAAATACATTTTTACATTCATTTTTAACATTAACTCACTTGATCCATATTCACACATGTGGTGCAGTATCTAGATGTAGGGCACACGTGTGTTTCTTTGCTGGCAGCAAGCCTGTTATACATCCAGAGATGAAGAGAAGAAGGTGGAGCATCTAATCACATGTTCTTCATCCTCCTCTTCTGTCTCCCGGGAGCAGAATAGCTTGACGTCATCAGTAGCTGCTAAAGCTCCCTGTTCTTCCTCCTCATCCACAGATACGGCTGTAGCACTAACCCCGGAGGAGCTGCTGGTTATTTTTGGGTGGCACGTTACCTCTATGTTCTCGCTGTCCAGGGTAAAAGGAGAGTCTGAGGAATTTCAATGTCCACACAATGCACTTCTTTTTCTGGGATTTATTTGCAGAACTTAGAAGAAGTAAAAGGGGTGGAAGGGTAGGTAGGTAGGTTCAGGTGTATAGTCACAAATAGGAAACACTCCTGCTTCCAGCAAACAGTTCTTGTCATCACTCTAGCCAGAGTGGATATTGCCAGGGCTGGCCTTGGGTGTTCAGGCTCCCTGTGCGAGATAATCCTGTGGCGCCCCCCCAAATGGCCCCTGTAAATTAAATTATAGGGTGGTTTTGGGCCAACTGGGGCAATATAGGGAAGGTTGGGTGGCATAGGGCAGGATGAGGTGGTATAGAGCAGGGTGTGGTGGCATAGGGCAGGTTGCGGTAGCATAGGGCAGGTTGGGGTGGTAAAGGGCAGGCTGGGGTGGTATAGGGCAGGCTGCGGTGGCATAGGGCAGGTTGCGCTGGCATAGGGCAGGTTGCGGTGGCATAGGGCAGGTTGTTGTGGCAAAGGGCAGGCTGGGGTGGAAAATGGCAGGTTGGTGTGGTATAGGGCAGGTTGGGGTGGTATAGGGCAGGTTGTGGTGATATAGGGCAGGTTGCGGTGGTAAACGGCAGACTGATGTGGCATAGGGCAGGTTGCAGTGGCATAGGGCAGGCTGAGGTGGCATAGGGCAAGTTGAGGTGGCATAGGGCAAGTTGGGGTGGTATAGGACAGGTTGTGGTGGCATAGGGCAGGTTGCGGTGGTATAGGACAGGCTGGGGTGCAATAGGGCAGTTTGTGGTGGTATAGGGCAGGCTGGGGTGGTATGGTGCCAGGTCAGGACTCTATGTAGGGGGGACCAGGAAGGACCTGGGAAACAGCATGGCGGCTGTAAGCTGCGAAAGAGACACCAACAAGGGGGAGGAGGAGGGAAGGGGGCACTCTGGCGCTTGAGCGCCCCCACCTCTGTGGTGCCTGGGTGAACTGCACCCTGTCTAGGTTCGGCCCTGATGTGACTCACATTGTGCAAGCTGTGTGTGCCACACAGTGCCCCTGTTAGCCATGGTGCCCTGTGCAGCCGCACGTCTCGCACACCCCAAAGGCCGGCCCTGGGTATTGCTCACCTGGATAGGTCCCTCTCACTGACCTAGCAGCTGGGATGACGCACATAATAAAGTGCAGTCTCTGCCACAGACCTTCCTTTATAAGGAGACACTTTTGGTCCGGAATCCCCGGTCACAGGATTCCGCACCCGGATCTCTCCAGCTTAGCTTTGGTAGAACTTTAGTTCCGACAGGTGACACCATCAAGCCTCTAAGTGTATGGTGCCTCCTTCAATGAAGTTTCCAGGCCTTAATTCTCCCAAGGTACCAGCCTCTTGCATGGCCCTCTCCTGGTAAGGTCCTGTCCTGGCTTCCTTCATCAAGTGGCTTCCTCCCGCAGGACGGACAGCACAGGATCACCTTTGCAAATGCAGGCCCCAGTCTGACTACTGGACCTACCAGGCGAAGCCGCGACCTCGGACCAACGTGGTCCCGGAGTCAGGATTCAGGACACGCACCTCAGGCCAGGCGGGCCACGAGGCACGAACGACGAACCCCTCACCAATGGCGTCTGCCCCTTAAGTACCCCTCCCCAGCATGCACAGCGGGGCGACCACTCCCACTGATTCGCTGTCGAGGGGGACACCCAATACACCCTAACCTTGCTGCTGCCATCCTTGGCCTGGGGTGGTAATGACACCCCCAGGCAAACAATGGTGGATACTTACAGCACAGTCATGGCTGGAACAGAGGCTAAATTGCCCTTAATCACACTTGTCTGAGCCAAATAACAGCTCAGACCCCCACTAAATTTAAAACAGCGCCTTTTCAACAGGATCAGGGTGCTACATACTCCCCCCCACTACTAAAAGACACTGTCCCCAGTGTCTGGAACAATGGCGTCTCAAGCCTGAGCACCAACACCTAAAACCTTCAAATTGAAGGGGAAGAGAAAAAAAATAGGAACACAGTACATATTATAACAATATACAATTTCCTATCTATATACCCCACCCATTCTCTGGCAGTCTTGATAGAAGATCAGCTTACCTAAAAGAAAACAGAAAAACAAACACACAATAATCCTACTCCTAATATTATGTACATTTTAAGGCAAAGCAAAGCTGCACCTCCGTGAAGGTAGAACTTTCCTTCTCCCTTTATAAAGAACACAAAAGCTAGGCTTAAAAAGTCTTTCCCTAATTTTATTGACCACTGTGGCAGAAATCACAATCAGAAGTTGTACAAATCCCTGGACAAACAAGTTCTTGATCTCGGAGTCCTCAGAGTCCTAACTGACTAGTTCCTCCCCCACAAGTTCAAATTCCTCAGCAAGTGAGGAAATTTAGCTCCTTCGTGGAACTTCTTTTAAAGTAAGGAAAAACTCCAAACGGGTTCTGCCAGCTTTTCACAAATAAAACCGGGGACTGAAGGATCTTCCTTGCTTGTCAAGGGTGGTAATAAAATATACTGTGTCATCCTTGCCAGGCCTTTGGATGACCACCCGATCGGAGTAAATGTGTCGGCCGTAACTCCAGAGCAGCCGACATCCCTCAAAGCGGTGAGCCATAATGAAAGAAAAGTCCAGATTCCGGGACGGCTTAGGCACTTTTAAATAGTCCAATATGGCTTCTTCGTTTTCACGATTTGCTTCGATCTCCTCCATGGTTGCTTCTGGCACATAAGAAATCTCCCATCCATGTTCAAGAGCTACCCTTTTCATCAATATCCTTTGCAAACGGGCGAGATTGGGTAGTGTGCGGGAGTGTCCTAGTCCCGGCATTACACATGTCTCTGGAGATCTTTTTAGAAGAGGCGTTATAGCTGGAAGAGCATCTTCTCTGCCAGAAGCAATTCCTGCATCAACGACAACTTGTAGGTTCTCACCTGGGGGTTTCCGCCCGAGGCGTTGTCTCCCCAGAGTCCATAGAGGAACATTTCCCTGAACTATATGTAGAAGCAGATCTAAATCTTTTGTCCCACGTTAGCTCGGAGAAAATTTGGTTCAAACCAGTGGTCATCACCGGCATCTGACAAAGAGTCCAGATCAGAGTCCGCATACTCTTCAGCAGGTAAACATGTGCGCACAATCTTTGTCACTTTATCCCCAGCCGGCTTACCAGCTCCTGACGCGGACTTCACGAGGGCAACATCTTTCTCGGAGTTTGGTCCCAGTAGACGCTGGGGTAGGCCTCGGGAAGCCTTCACGTAGTCCACCTTCTTCCCGGCGGGTATGGTAGGAACAACTGCCGTGCAAATATTTTCAGGAACAACAGCACCTGTTCAACAGGAGCAGGGCGCTACACGGCAGTCGGTTGAGTTAAGAAGCACAGCATCAGCAACTTGCTGCAAGAGGATGCAATATGTATTTCTTCAAAAAAAAAAGTAACCACTTCAGTCCCGGACCATTTGGCTGGCAAAGACCAGAGCACTTTTTGTGATTCGGCACTGCGTCGCTTTAACTGACAATTGCGCGGTCGTGCGACGTGGCTCCCAAACAAAGTTGATGTTATTTTTTTCCCCACAAACAGAGCTTAATTTTGGTAGTATTTGATCATCTCTGCGGTTTTTATTTTTTGCGCTACAAAAAAAAAAAAGCAATATTTTTTACTTTTTGCTAAAATAAATATCCCCCAAAAATATATATAAAAAACATATTTTTGCCTCAGTTTAGGCCGATACGTATTCTTCTACATATTTTTGGTAAAAAAAATCGCAATATGCGTTTATTGATTTGCGCAAAAGTTATAGCGTTTTCAAAATAGTGGATAGTTTTATGGCATTTTTATTAATATATATTTTTTAATAGTAATGGCGGCGATCAGTGATTTTTATCGTGACTGCGACGTTTTGGTGGACACATCGGACACTTTTGACGCTATTTTGGGACCATTGTTATTTTCTCAGCGATTATCAGTACCATAAATATGCACTTGTCCAAGGTCCGCGACTGTGGAATGCACTACCAACCGCCATCCGATTGGAGTCCGACCACTTGACCTTCAGGAGAATGATTAAAACTCATCTCTTCTGAGGGAAAAGCGTTTCCTTATCGAAGGAATGAAAATAGCGCCCAGAGGCGATTCAGTTCGCTAGTGTTGCGCTCTATAAGTTTTTCACTCACTCACTCACTTATTACTGTGTAAATGTGACTGGCAGTGAAGGGGTTAACAAGGAGGGTGCGCCGAAGGGGTTAAGTGTGTCCTAGGGATGTGTTATAACTGTAGGGGGGGATGGGCTACGTGTGGCATGACACTGATCACCGCTCCCGATTACAGGGAGCTGTGATCAGTATCCCGTCACTAGGAAGAATGGGAAGGAACAAAAAATATTTGGACAGCCGCACTCCAGGAAAATTCCTTTAGTTGCCTTTATTGGTAAAAAGGATGATTATGACTAAGCACTAAGTACTAGTGCGAAACGCGTCAGCTGTGTGCCCCATCCTCTCCCTCTCTATCCTCTCCCTCTCTACTCTCCACCTCTGTCCTCTCTTTCTAACTTCTCTATCTCTTCCTCCTTTTTTTCTCTCTGTTCTCTCCTCTTTAATCCTTTCTCCATTTGCTTGCATTCTTCTTCCCATTTCCCTCTTCTCTTCTTCACCCTTCTCACACTCTTCTTCACCCTTCTCACACTCTTCTTCACCCTTCTCACTTTCTCTCTCTCTTCTCTTTCCTCTCTCTCCTCCTCCCCCCTCTCTCTTCAATTTCTTTCTCTTCTATCCTGTCTTTGCTTTCCTCCCTCCTCTCTCTCTCTCTCTATTTTTTATCACATCCTTCCTCTCCTCTCCCTCCTTTTCCTTCTTCCTCCTCTCTCTCTTGTATCACCTCTTTCCTCCCCTCTCCCTCTCCTTTCCTCCATCCTCTCACCCTCTTTTTCCCCTCCTCTCTCCTTCTTTTTTTAGATGTCTCTCTCTCCTCTATCTCCCCCTTTTCTCCCTCTCTCTCTCCCTCCCTCCTGCTTTTGTCCCTGACTCTCTCTCCTTACTCACCTCCTTTCCTCCTGGCTCTCTCTCTCCTTCCTCCCTCACCTCTTCTTTCTCTCTCTCTTCCTCTCTATCTCCTTACTCACCTCCTCTTCTCCCTGACTCCCTCCCGTCTATCTCTTCTCCTTCCTCCGCTCTTTCTCTCTCTACTATCCTGAGTCCTCTTCTGTCCTCCTCCCTTCTCTCCTTCTGCTCCCCTTATGACTCCCCTCTTCCTCCCTGTCTCTCTTCTCTCCTCCTTTTCTGATCTTCTCTATTCTGTCCTTCTCCCTCCCCTATCTCTCTCTACTCTCCTTCTCCAACCAAAATCTACTCCAGATACCTAAGGCCCGATACAAGTCCAAAGGAGAACGAAGATTCGCCGTCCAAGGACCTAGGCTATGGAACGCTTTACCAACCAGCATTTGAACGGAAGTGGATCACCAGGCCTTCAGAAAAAAACTCAAAACTCATCTATTCTGAAGGCAACTTATAGAAGGAAATGGATACCAAGCGCCCAGAGGCGATTCAGTTCGCATGTGCTGCGCTATATACGTTTTTCATTCATTCATTCCCTCCCCTTCCCCTATTCTCTACTACTTTCTCTTCCATTTTCCCCTACTTCCTCCTCTCACTCTCTTCACTCCTTCTCTCTTCTTGCCTTTCAAAAGAACCGCAGTTCTTTTGAAATGAGTGTGTGTACACTCGGGCGGCAAGAGATTCTTGCCCATGTGTATGAGTCTTGAGAGGAAAGTGCCTATGTTGCCCTTAGTAACCAATCATATTTCAGCTCTCATTTCTTAGTGCTGATTAGACAATGACTGGGAGGTTCTGACCAATATGATGTAATCATTTCTCCTGGAGCGGAGTACCTGACCCATCTCCTGTAATACTCTCTCCGAGGATCATAGGAAACGACTTCAGCCCCTTCGTAGTATAATGACCCCATTCCAATAGCTAGATTTATTTATTTTTCCTGAAATAATGAAGACCTCCATAATTTCCGGGCATGTCCACCTGTGAGCCACAGAAGTCCCAGTGTAGGCGTGTCATCCTCCAGCCCCCCCCCCCCCTATTATCCTCTATACCAGGGATGTGGCCTGGGGGCCACATGTGGCCCATGTAGCCCTCTGATGTGGCCCGCGACCTCCTGCTCTGGAATGGTGGGTTGGCAAGCCCAGATCGCAGGTTGCCAACCCGCCATACCATGGCACAGTGTTGTGAATGAAGCTGGTGGTAGAGTAATAAAGCGGCTGTGGAGTAGAGCCCCATAAGCCGATGCTTCCTGTACAGTGATGGATTTTTGCCACAGATGGAGTCTATGGCAAAGTTCAGCTAACCTGCAGGATAGACACAGGATAGACACAGGTGCACTATGGTGCACCCGCGGTGTGGGTAAACTGCAACACATCAGTGTGAAAGCAGTCTTAGGCCCTTTTCACACGAAAATGGGACCTTCAATTCACACCAAATGGGACCTTCAATTCACCTCTATAGAGCGACAGATGGTTGTTTACGCCCACCTACCCCCAATCCGAAAAACAGAAGGGAATTTGTCTTCTTCCATCTGGGTGGATCGGAGGGCCTATAGAGTAGCCGTGACCCATCATCCGCCCACTCCGCTAATTGTGGCCCCCGACTGGTTACCAAGTTGCTAAAGTGGCCCTCGTTCTTCAAAAGGTTGGGTACCCCTGCTCTATACTGATCACCATTGGTGGATGTGGGCAAGACTTCTTCTAGCTCAGATCACGCAGTGTGCAGTGGCGGGGCTCATCCTGATTATACACAGTAACCCCGGTGTGAGGGGGTCTTTGGGGATCTAGAACTTCTTATATCATAGTGACCACCACACAACCCAATCTGAGGAAAAGATTAATCTCTATTTATTATAAAGAAATCACTTCCAATACAATACGATTCCTTACAATCACTTCTGATTACTACACATGATTGGGACATAAAAAACGATTGACAGAACTGATCACATGACCCCAGTGATAGAAATAGAACATGACCAATAGTGTTGCTCACGAATATTCGTATTGCGAATATTCGGCTCGAATATGGCATATTCGAGTATTCGCGATATATTGCGAATTTCGCGGTGAATATTCGCTATTTCGAATATTCGTATTTTTTTAATTTTTTTTTTAGAACAGATCACATCCTAGAGATCCCCATCGACGTCCAAAAGCATTGCTGGTATGATTAGAGACAAAAGACAATCCGCGCTATGACTTGAGCCTCCTTTCCCCGTAGAAGCCCGTTTGGATGAAACGCCGCGTCGGGTGGAGCTAAGTATCGCAGACGTCACCACGTTCATGAGCTTGCCAGCTGGCTGATCTGATCGTTTGCACGCCTAGCTGGAAGCATCTGCACATTGCTTTTTGTATCTATGCCAAGAAACTTGGGTTTATGCAGGATGAAGGACTGTCTGTTTTTTAATCATGTCAGTGTCAACTGAATAAAACTGTCAGTTTCTTTTAAACTTGTTACACTATGGAGTTCCTTTTTTTCTTTATCTTCCACGATATTCTAAACAAGCTGAAAGCTTGAGCCACAATTTGGAGTGAGTTAACCCTTTGAAGTGGAAAATCCTTTCAGCTGTCCGAAGTATTTTTTGAGCTGTCAGCAGCGGAGGGATCTTCAGGACCCAGCTTGGGATAAGTGTTTCTGAATGCCTTACTGACCCCTGGAAGGGTCCAACATTGCGGTAAGCGGCCACCTATTACTAACCTACATAGGAACAGCTAAGCAACAGTATTGGAATTCTCTGCAAATACTACATTGGAAATTCCCTATGAACTGTGTTTTCAAAGGCTTTTTATGAAATAAGTTTTTCTACACCCATCAATTGGAATCTTATTTGGGACATTGCATTATATTTTTTTTGTATTTGCACCTATATATTTATATTTAACTTTTCTTCCATCATTATTAGTTTGCTGTGGAAGTACCTACACATATTTTTTTATATATATGTTACATTGTTGCGCACTTTTGTCTTTTGTCTATATATGGTATGATTAGAGACCTTGGGCCGAGTAGCTGCAGCGATCAATTTATATTGCCGAAAAATCACAATGCGATTATTCGGCAATAGCGATATCGCGCGATTATTTTCGAGAAATTCGCAATATTGTTTTTAGCTAAAATAACACATATATTCGATTTCAGAGTGTTACTGTCGAAATTCCGCAATAAATTTCTCATTCGCATTTTTGCGAAATTACGATAAAGTATCAAGAATATTCTGAGCCAATCAGAGTGCTCCATTCCGCATTTCTCGAATATTCGCAATTATTTTGTATTGTAATATATCAAGAATATTCTGAGCCAATCAGAGTGCTCCTTCCGCATTTGCCGAATATTCGCAATTATTTTGTATTGTAATATATCACGAATATTCTGAGCCAATCAGAGTGCTCCTTCCGCATTTCTCGAATATTTGCAATTATTTTGTATTATAAAATATCACGAATATTCTGAGCCAATCAGAGTGCTCCATTCCGCATTTCTCGAATATTCGCAATTATTTTGTATTATAAAATATCACGAATATTCTGAGCCACTCAGAGTGCTCCATTCCGCATTTCTCGAATATTTGCATTCGCAATTCGCAATTCGCATTCGCATTCGCGATAGCGAAAATTCGCAATCATTTCATTTCCAAAAAATATCACGAATATTCGTATTTAGCGAATATATCTCGAATATTCGACTATATATTCGAGATATATCGCGAAATCGAATATGGCATATTCTGCTCAACACTAATGACCAATAGAAACATGAACATTCCTAATCGGGTCCTCTGGTGGATGGCAGGAGGACTACAACATATTATAGATGTCTCTGGGGTTATCATAGAGGAAATCTGATGTGGATTGTCAGCTTTTCTGCCAAGCAAACTCCAGACCCTGATCTGCAGATCTTTATTTCATAGCAAAAAAAAAACAGAAATAGATTCCCTGGGACCCCTTTAGACACGGACAATACTAGTTCTAGCGGCTCCTCAGTCCAGCCGTTCCCCTATAACACTAAATCCTCATCACTTCCTATCACTAAATGATAAAAGAACATTTCTCTATATAAATGGAGACTTTAAACATTCAGAGAAAAAATCTAACAAAATCTTAGGAAAGCAACGAGGAGGAGAATGTCGGGGGGTCTTCTCTAATTTGAGGCGGAAAGCCAGGCAGATAGAGACATTGATAGAAGCAAGAAAATAAAATACCCGTCACTGATTATTATCACCATGAAGGTGAACTGACTCTTAACTAAATCTTTATAAAAAAAATATTCAAAATCAGCAACTTTTCCAGAGATAAACCTCTAAATCCCGGGACTGTCCCTGGAATCCAGACTCCAGTTATCATTGTGTCAGGTACTGAATTATATTTTACATTTTATATTTAACCACTTAAGACCCGGACCTTTAGGCAGCTAAAGGACCCAGCCAGTTTTTTTGCGATTCGGGACTGCGTCACTTTAACTGACAATTGAGCGGTCGTGCGACGTGGCTCACAAACAAAATTGGCGTCCTTTTTTCCCCACAAATAGAGCTTTCTTTTGGGGGTATTTGATCACCTCGGCGGTTTTTATTTTTTGTGCTATAAACAAAAATAGAGCGACAATTATGAAAAAAAATTCAATATTTTTTACTTTTTGCTATAATAAATATCCCCCAAAAATATATACATTTACAGTATATATACATATAATATATACGTATATTTACATATACAGTTTAGGCCGATACGTATTCTTCTACATATTTTTGGTAAAAAAAAATCGCAATAAGCGTTTATCGGTTGGTTTGCACAACATTATAGCGTTTACAAAATAGGGGATAGTTTTATTGCATTTTTATATTTTTTTTTCTATTAATGCGGGCGATCAGCGATTTTTTTCATGACTGCGACATTATGGCGAGCACATCAGACACTTTTGACACATTTTTGGGACCATTGTCATTTTCACAGCAAAAAATGCATTAAAAATGCACTTATTACTGTGAAAATGACAATTGCAGTTTGGGAGTTAACCACAAGGGGCGCTGAAGTGGTTATGTGTGACCTAATATGTGTTTACAACTGTAGGGGGGTGTGGCTGTAGGTGTGACATCATCGATTGTGTATCCCTATAAAAGGGATCACACGATCAATGACGGCGCCACAGTGAAGAACGGGGAAGCTGTGTTTACACACAGCTCTCCCCGTTCTTCAGCTCCGGGGACCAATCGCGGGACTCCGGCGGAGATCGGGTCCACGGGTCCCACAGTCATGGTCACAGAGCTTCGGACCGGGTCGCGTGCCCGGGCCCGCGGCGCGCGTGACCCCACGGCTGGGCTTAAAGGGCAACGTACAGGTACGTTGATGTGCCTAGCCGTGCCATTCTGCCAACGTATATCAGCGTGAAGGGGTCCTTAAGTGGTTAAGGGGCACCTGTATTGACAGAATCATTGCTTAACACCTTTTGAGAATGCTAGTTCCCAGGCTGTCATACTGCTGCTTTGCCTTCAATACTGCCTGAGTCTTTGACCTGGAACAAGTATAGAGATAAAGAACTGCTACTTTTTTTCTGATTCTTATTTACAAAGACTTAAAGTGGTAATAAACCCTAAAAACAAAACTGATATACAGTATTTTCAAGCTTATCAATATTAGGCTTTTGTTTTTCTTTATTTATCCCTGGCGATCTTGGCAGTATTACACTTCCTGTCTTAGGGTGGCTCCTCTATCTATGGTGTCACTACTTCATCTATGCATTGGCTGATCCAATCTTACCACCCATCCCTGTGATGTCAGCAGACCATGGGCAGGATTCTCGCATCTTCCCCCACATATCTTTATACAACCGTTCAATACATTAAACCCAGCATGGAGGGGTCCGGTGAAGGGCTCAGTGAAGGTGGTGGTAGAGGGCTCAGTGAAGTTGGTGGTGAAGGTGTGGAGGTGTCGGATCGGGTCACACAGATCATAAAAGGAGATACGCCCGGCCTCATAATCCAGATATATCCTGACTCTGTTACTGGAGATATTGGTGGGTAAGGGGGTCTCTTTACTGTCATGTATTACAAAATACGTATTACCAGACCTGTCCAATCCCCAGGACTTCTTATTCCTTCCAATCTCTGACTTGCGTCCTTTCCTGTCTATACTGGGGTTACACATCCCGACTCTCCAGCTCTCTGACCCCCCGACATCCACTTCCCAGTAATGTCTCCCTGAGGAGAAACTCTGACTGCTCAACACCTGAGGACAATACTGGAATCTCTCTGGTGCTTGTGGGCGCTTCTGGTTTCTATTAGACATGGATACAGTTTTCCCATCATCTGATATCTGTAGCTTATTATGAGCCGTGTTTACATCCAGTAATATGTCTGCAGCTCCCTGTATAGGGAAGTATACATTTACCTCTGTTATTATATCAGATAAACCTGTGTGTAAGACCCCCGCCACACCCAGACCCCCTCCATCATGGAGGAGCTCCTCATGTCTCTCTCTGTCCTCATTATCTCCATCCTCAGTATCACACAAGTCACCTGTGTCTGATTCCTGTAAGACAGTCAGTGGATCCGTCATGTTACACAGCTCCTCAATGTGACGCATCTTCCTGGACAGCTCCTCCTTCTTTATTTCCAGATCCCGGATGGAGATGGAGATCCGATCTGCCCTCCCGGAGATTTCACTCAGGACTCTCTTCTCCAGATCTTCCAGACGTCTCCTGAGATCTCTAAACAGGACAGTGACTCTCTCGGTGTCACCAGCTGCTTCTTCTTCTACTTTCCTCCTGTGTTCCTGCAGACTCTGGACTCTTTCCTCTGTCTCCTCGCTCTTTGTCAGAAGTTTCTGCAGAACATTCCTCAGTGTCTCCTTCTTCTTCTCAGAAGCCTCACCCAGTGACTCCATCTTATGTCCTGTGTGTCCTCCAATCATACAACAAGAAATACAGACACAGGTCTCATCCTCAGTGCAGTAATACTCCAGGATCTTCTTATGGACGGAGCATTTCCTGCTCTCCATGGACAAGGTGGGGTCACATAAGACGTGTTCTGGGGACTTTTTGTGGACTCCCAGGTGTTTATCACAGAGAGAAACCTCACAGTGTAAACAGGATCTAACAGCAGGTACAGGAGAGTCCACACAGTGAGTACAGAAGACCTTGGAATCCTCCTGATCTGGCTGAGCAGACAGGGAAGTCTCTGCTATGTTCCTCACTGTTCCATATCCCTGCAGTGCAGGACGATCTGGAAACTTCTCTTGGCATTCAGGACAGGAATATCCTCCAGACCTCTCCTGTGTATCCAGCACACGATCAATACAGACCCGGCAGAAGTTGTGACCACATCTCAGGGTTACAGGATCCGTATAAATGTTCAGACAGACGGAACATTCCAGTTCAGCTTTCAGATCACCAGACGCCATCGCTGACAGCAGAAGAGAAATGAAATGGAAGTCTCCAACTAGAAATGTAGTTGAACCGGTCACATTTTTTCTTTTCCGGGGCGAGGCTGAGCTCAGCTCCCAGTTGATTTGTTAAGAAACCTCTTGATGTCAGATTACGACATGCCCCGTGCAGCGTCTCCCCGCAGGGATGTAGTCCCAAGGGAGGGGGCAAGCATGCTAACTAACCCCCAGCCAGAACGGCTTGGGTGATGGGGGCAAGCTTACTGAGGAGGAACAGGAAGTGAGAAATTCAGACAAAGAAAAAAAAAATAGAAGGGAAATCAAAGGAAAAGGTAAGTGAACCAACAATGCACAAGCTTAAAGGAAACTTTTTAGAAAATATAAAACATACCTTTACAACCCCTTTAAGTATGACCACAGATTTTCTATTGGATTGAGGTCTTGTTGTGGAAATTTTATGAAGATGTATTTAATATATATTGTTACAGTGTCACCCAGTGTTAGTGCTCCCACAGCCAAATCTAAAGAGCTGACTGGGGTAGACTGATGCTGCCGAGTCAAGGAGTTTCTGAAAGTGTTTGTACATAGAAAACAGGTGTATGTCGACAGCTGTACACATGGATAAATATACAAGCCTGAAGAGCAATAGCGACCCTAGGGGGGCCCTGACCCCCCCCAACATTATGCTGTGCCCCCCATGTGCCCCCTCAAAAAAAAAGAGAGGGAGAGCATCCCCAGTCAGCTCTGCGGGGCATTCCTCCCCCCTCCCTCTGCTCGCTGACACTGCATAATGCAAGCGTTCACACAACCACAGCCGCCTGATCTGCACCTTCCCCTGCATCCTCATTGGTACGAAGAAGAGTGAGTTGCAGAAAGGACTCCATGAGCAATGTGGGGGGGGGCAAGCCTTCATCTCAGTTACTGAAAAAACAGACTGATTTCTCCCGTCCTTAGGACAGGAGAACCAGCCTTTAAATTCCGAGAGTGGTGCCTGTAAGCTGAGCCGAGTGTCAGTCTATGACACTCTTTTACAGCCCAGCGAGTCCAGCCACCTCCCCCCCATCACTTTTCTCACATTTGAGCAGGGAGGAATACAGCTCCTCCTCCTTTCAGTCCCACCCACACTATCCCGGTGTGCTGTATCTGAAGAGAGGGGATGTGTGGGCGGGAAATATGAAAATCAGCAGCATTCCTGGCTGTGTGTGAATGATGCCTGAGATTCTGGCCTGGACCATGGGTAAGTATGTGCACTGCAGACTGCAGTACACTGTAATCACTGAACTGCATTATCTCCATCCCTTCTCTCCCCCATCTGTCTCCCTCCCCTCTCCTGTTCTTTCAAGACATTTACAATTTACATTCACTTTCAGTTAGGCAACTTGCATGATTCCCCCATCAACACAGACAGTGCTGACAGGGGAATATCCCTCCTGCCCAGCAATTATATTCTCCTGACAAACAGTGATTATCACTAGTGGCTATACAGCAACCACTAGTGATAATCATAGGAGAATCTTCTCATTAATGGTTCAAATCTCAGCCAGTTGCTGCTGAACCAGCTGAGATTTAAACTGTCTATGGCTGGTCTTAGCTCTTAGGTTAAATGAAAAAATAAATAAATGATCCAATGCCCCCATCTACACATTATAGGTGGATGGGGGAATCCTCCCAGTGTGGACCAGTGCTGGAATAACCAGAGTTGCTGTCCTGTCCCGGCTATTTACAGTGCTGGTCTCTGTCTCCTTGGCAGCGGCGGCAGCACATTGGAACCCAGTGCTGGTTACTTTATGGGGCTGATGTACGGGAGGGCCAGCACAATTTGTTGTTAGAGATGGGCTGGGCATGTTCAAAATTCAACATGCCAGAGCCTGCCAGGAAGCCCACACTGCACAGGGCTAATCACAGGCAGTGAGACATTTCACGGTCCGCTGCTGCACAGATCAGGAAATGTCTCAGTGGCTGTGATTAGCACTCTGGATCGGGCATGTGGGATTTCAAACACACCCGCTCATTGGTTGTAGACGAATCCCTGCATTCTTAGCTGCTCCTATCAAATCCTAGTGTTAAATATCGAATTTTATTGATCGCCCACACTACGAAGCCCACATGGCTGCGGATACGGTGATTATATATATGTGGTTGTACTCTTGATGCTATTCGTGTTTCTTAGTCTGATGGGAGCATCACCTGGATCACATCCCGAAGCATAACGAGAAGCTTATACAGAATGCTGCTATCGCGGAGGCGGCTCTCTAAACCAATATGCCAGCCTCCCCTGCTACCCATTTCACCAGACTATATAGACTCGTATTTTTTCAAATTTCGCATTGCGAATTTCGCTAGAATATTGCATATTCGATCAATAACTCGATATTGCCGAATATTCGAGATCATATTTTTTCAAATGTATTTTTAAAACAGATCATCCTAGACTCCATCGTCTAAAAGCATTGCTGGTATGATTAGAGAGAGACCCTGGGCCGAGTAGCTGCAGCGCTCATTTTATATTCCCGAAAAATTCGCAATTGCGATTATTCGGCAACATAAAAGCGATATCGCGCGATCAGCTATCGGCCCTTTGTATTGTAATATATCACGAATATTCTGAGCCAATCAGAGTGCTCCATTCCGCAACTCGAAATTTCGCAATTATTTTATATTGTAATATATCACGAATATTCTGAGCCAATCAGAGTGCCCATTCCGCATTTCTCGAATATTAGCAATCACGAATATTCTGAGCCAATCAGAGTGCTCCTTCCGCATTTCTCGAATATTCGCAATTATTTTATATTGTAATATATCACGAATATTTCTGAGCCAATCAGAGTGCTCCTTCCGCATTTCTCGAATATTCGCAATTATTGTGTATTGTAATATATCACGAATATTCTGAGCCAATCAGAGTGCTCCTTCCGCATTTGCCGAATATTCGCAATTATTGTGTATTGTAATATATCACGAATATTCTGAGCCAATCAGAGTGCTCCATTCCGCATTTCTCGAATATTCGCAATTATTTTAGGGATATTGTAATATATCACGAATATTCTGAGCCAATCAGAGTGCTCCATTCCGCATTTCTCGAATAATCGCATTCGCATTCGCAATTCGCAATTCGCATTCGCGATAGCGAAAATTCGCAATGATTTCATTTCCAAAATATATCACGAATATTCGTATTTAGCGAATATATCTCGAATATTCGAATATATTCGTGATTGGCTCTGATGCAAAAGAAGGGCGGAAAGATCGAATATGGCAATATTCTGCTCAACACTAGCGATTATCTTCTCCGCACTCTCGGGCATGTGGGATTTCAAACACACCCGAGCCCATTTCTATTGGTTGTAGACAGTTGAGCTCCCTGCAGGTTGCTTAGCTGCTCCTAGTCATATCCTAGTGTTAGTAATATCAGAAATGATCTCCGTTTATTGATCAGAGCCCACACTTTACAGCATAGAGCCCATTTTCGCATGGCTAGCGGAACATACGTTTGCATTAGCGAAATTTCGCAACATATGTGGTTTACTCTTGATGCTAATAAATACTGTGTTTCTTAGATCTGACTGTGAGCATCACCTGGATCACATCCCGATCAGCATGTCAACAGAGAAGGTTATACAGCATTACTGCTGCTAGGTGACCAGCTGGGGGCTCAGCTCTCTATAACCAATAGTACCAGCCTTCCCCTGCATGCACCCATAATGTCACCAGCAAATCGAATAGGTCCTAGTAGACTTCCGCTGCCAACACTAGATGCCAAACCAGCGCTGTCAATAGCAGGGACAGTACAGCTGGGGATCCCCACAGTGGCAGAACACCAGGGCCCAGTGGGAAGACAACCTTTGCAACCCTGAGAGTTCTCCCACTGCTTTGGACCCTTATATTTTGGTGTGCTGGTGACATATATCTCTTGTTTTCTGCCAACCTGGGGGGCCCCCAGTATAGTAGGAAGGGAGCTCACTGCAGAACATGTGAAAGGGCCCGTTGTGGGATCGTAGTAAAGTAGTAAAATGCATGTGCCTCCATTGTGAGGACACTCACTGTTAGTGTTAGGACCAGAGAATTATGGGGTGCCTTGGCGCGGCTCTGTGGCTCACGCATGCGTTTGCAAATGCGTGCGGACAAAACCCCTGTTTTTTAACGCACATTGTTAGACAGGTTAATTGGTTGTTCTGCTAGCTGGTCGGTAAGTAGGCTTGGTTATTCCCTGGGCATTCCCCAGGTTTTTGTTGTGATCGTAGTAAAGGGCCCCAGGATATATATATATATTATTGCATTTTATAGTTGGCCCCCTACTTTTGTCCCTGTCCCCCCATGTGTTCCCCCAAAATATGAAAGCTGGAGACGCCACTGCTGAAGACGTAAAAGTATCATAAGCTTTTTCATTGTTTCTTTTTATTTCCTGCACGACTCCCTGCATTTCTTTGTTTAGTTTATAATAAGGAAGAAAATGGGGGGATAAATGTAAAAATTACCGTTTTTTAAGCTAATAATACTAACCTTTCTAATTCTAACCAAGTTTGTTCCAAGACTGTCTTTCTTTGATGGAATTTGAATCAGCAAGCAGCAGTCTGGTGAAGGACGCTCCCATAAGAACCTTTTTGCTCAACATTTCAGGTATTACACCCCAGATGGAAAGCCATGCACAGGTTTTGCAGTGACCACAGTCCCGCATGTCTGGGTTATTGTCATATGAGCTTTGTTTGGAGGTCAACCAAAACCAGTACCAGTACCAGTATGAGTACTTTCCTCATCAATTGTCACCTACATTATCAGCTGATGGGGTAGGAGCAGTCACTGTAACATGAACTTCAAAAGGTCCACCACAGGGTTAAGGAGTTCATCCTGGACCCCGACACAATAACGAGTTTAAATTCTTTCCAACCAGGTGACTGGGTCGTTGTAAAGAAGCTTGAGGGACGAGACCACGCCAGCCACTGCAAGAAGCTGCTCAACTGCACCAAAGAATTGAGGAGTATATTTGTTTATTTATATTTTTTTGTTTAAATAATTTTAGCAAGGGTAACGGTGAAAAGCATCCCAAATTTTTTTTTTTAGAAAAATGCCTGGAATTGATCGACAAATGGATGACTGAGAGCTCCCTCAAACTCAAAGGATCAAAAACAGAACTACTTCTCCTCCACGCAAACCGAAAAAACAAAAAAGCTAGGACAACATGGACACCACCCACCATCCTGGGACAGATCATCACCCCAAGTACCAAGGTCAGAAGCCTGGGAGTAACCTTTGACTCAGAGATGTCGATGGATGCGCAAATAGGATCGGTAGTCAGCGGATCCCACCACCTTCTCCACCTACTGCGCAGACTCATCCCGGTAGAGGACACATCGGTAGTAGTCGGAACAATCATCAATTCTCGACTCGACTACGCAAACTCCCTCTACTTAGATCTACCAAAATACCAGATCTCACGACCCGACCCTGACTTGTACTTCTCAACATCATTGTCCCTTCCTTGTTTGGAGAGTTCCTTGGTTTTCATGGCAGGGTTTGGTTAGTGGTGCCTCTTGCTTAGGTGTTCCAGTCTCTAGGGCCTTTCCAAAAGGTGTGTCTATGTAATGACAGATCATGTGACACCTAGATTGCACACAGGTGGGCGTCATTTCACAAATTATTAGTGTTGAGCAGAATATGCCATATTCAATTTCGCGATATATCTCGAATATATAGTCGAATATTCGAGATATATTCGCTAAATACGAATATTCGTGATATTTTTTGGAAATGAAATGATTGCGAATTTTCGCTATCGCGAATGCGAATGCGAATTGCGAATTGCGAATCCGAATATTCGAGAAATGCGGAATGGAGCACTCTGATTGGCTCAGAATATTCGTGATATTTTATAATACAAAATATTTGCGAATATTAGAGAAATGCGGAATGGAGCACTCTGATTGGCTCAGAATATTCGTGATATATTACAATACAAAATAATTGCGAATATTCGGCAAATGCGGAAGGAGCACTCTGATTGGCTCAGAATATTCTTGATATTTTATCGTAATTTCGCAAAAATGCGAATGAGAAATTTATTGCGGAATTTCGACAGTAACACTCTGAAATCGAATATATGTGTTATTTTAGCTAAAAACAATATTGCGAATTTCTCGAAAATAATCGCACGATATCGCTATTGCCGAATAATCTCATTGCGATTTTTCGGCAATATAAATTGATCGCTGCAGCTACTCGGCCCAAGGTCTCTAATCATACCAGCAATGCTTTTAGACGTCGATGGGGATCTCTAGGATGTGATCTGTTCTAAAAAAAAAAAAAAAAAAATACGAATATTCGAAATAGCGAATATTCACCGCGAAATTCGGAATATATCGCGAATACTCGAATATGCCATATTCAAGCCGAATATTCGCAATACGAATATTCGTGAGCAACACTACTAATTATGTGACTTCTGAAGGTAATTGGTGGCACTAGAGCTTTATATGGGCTTCCTAATAAAGGGGGTGAATATATATGCACATGACAATTATCAGTTTTTTATTTCTGAAAAATAATCTTATGTATATATTTTTCTAATTTTATTTCACCAACTTATGCCCCATACACATGATTGGTTTTCTCGTCGTAAAGAGTTCGATGAGAGATTTTGGTCGGGAATCCCGACCGTGTGTATGCTCCATCAGACTTTTTCCAATGGAAAAACTTCTGCAAAGAGATAGAGAGCAGGTTCTCTATTTTCTCCTTAGGGAAAAAATCAGATCGGAATTTCCTATTGTGTGTACAAATTCCGACGCATGCTCGGAAACAAATCGACACATGCTCAGAAGCATATTACTTAAATTTTCTCGGCTCGTCTTTTACATCACCGTGTTCTTGGCAGTCACAGAACTTGGCAGGGCAGGCTTGAGTGGAATTCCGTCGAAAAAAAAACATCCAACTTTTTTCTGACGGAACTTCTGCTCGTGCGTACAGGGCATTAGACTATTGTGTTTTGATCCATCACATATAATTCAGATTAAAAAAAAAACATTGAACTAAAGGCTGTAATGTAACAAGATAGGTTAAAGTCAAGGGGGTGAATACATTTACAAGGCACTGTAGCTGAAAAGGGTGGGCCAACTCAATACGGAACCCTACGGGTCTAATGCCTTGTACACACGATCGGTCAAAAGTCCACCAGGAAAACCGAGGGGAAAACCGAGAACCTGCTCGGTTGCTTTTGCCCGTGTACACACAGCCGGTTTTCCCGACAGGAAAACTGCCATGACAGCTTCGGTCGGGAAAACCAGCCGTGTGTATGCTCCACTGCAGTGTTTCCCATAGGAAAACTGCAGAGCAAAAAAAACCGCTGAGAATCGTGGCGGGAAAAAGAGAAGAAGTTCTCATTTTTTTGCTTGCAGTTTTCCTGTCGGGAAAACTGCTATGGAGTAAACACCCAGGCGGTTTTCCCGACCAAAAGCAAACATGGCAGTTTTCCCCGTCAGGAAAACCGATCGTGTGTGCGAGGCATAAGACTGGGATGTCATTAATGTTCATGTGGGTGTAAAGGCCGGCGTCCCAATACATTTGGTAATATAGTGTGTATAATGCACATGGCAATGTAATATAGACATTACAAATCCTTGAAAAAACTAAAAGTAAAAACATATTAACTGGTTAAGACCCGGACCAAAATGCAGGTTAACCGCTTGCCGACCAGCCGCCGCAGTAATACGGCGGCAGGTCGGCACGGGTGCGCGAGAGCCCGTAGCTCTACGTCGCGCCTTTCGCGGCCACTAGGGGGCGCGCGCGCGCCGTCGGCGGCCCGCGCGCGCGCCCCCCGCTCGCCCCCGAGTCCCGTGCGTGTGCGGCGGGCGCGATCGCCGCCGGGCACACGCGATTGCTCGTTACAGAGCGGGGAACGGGAGCTGTGTGTGAAAACACACAGCGCTCGTTCCTGTCAGCGGGGGAAACGCTGATTTTCTGTTCATACAATGTATGAACAGAAGATCAGTGATTCCCCTAGTGAGGCCACCCCCCCCATACAGTTAGAACACACTAGGAACACACTTAACCCCTTCCCTGCCCCCTAGTGTTAACCCCTTCACTGCCAATGGCATTTTTATAGTAATCCAATGCATTTTTATAGCATTGATCGCTAAAAAAATGCCAATGGTCCCAAAAATGTGTCAAAAGTGTCCGAAGTGCCCGCCATAATATCGCAGTACCGAAAAAAAACGCTGATCGCCGCCATTACTAGTAAAAAAAAAATAATAATAAAAATGCCATAAAACTACCCCCTATTTTGTAAACGCTATAACTTTTGCGCAAACCAATCAATAAACGCTAATTGCGATTTTTTTTTACGAAAAATATGTAGAAGAATACGTATCGGCCTAAACTGAGGGAAAAATATTTTTTTTTAATATATTTTTGGGGATATTTATTATAGAAAAATGTAAAAAATATTGCATTTTTTTCAAAATAGTCGCTCTGTTTTTGTTTATAGCGCAAAAAATAAAAACCGCAGAGATGATCAAATACCACCAAAAGAAAGCTCTATTTGTGGGAAAAAAAGGACGCCAATTTTGTTTGGGAGCCACGTCGCACGACCGCGCAATTGTCAGTTAAAGCGACGCAGCGCCGAATCTCAAAAAGTGCTCTGGTCTTTGGACAGCAATATGGTCCGGGGCTGAAGTGGTTAAGGACCTTGCCCCTTTTTGCGATTCGGCACTGCGTCGTTTTAACGGATAATTGCGCGGTCGTGCGACGTTTTTCCAAACAAAATTGACGTCCTTTTTCCTCCACAAATAGAGCTTTCTTTTGGTGGTATTTGATCACCTCTGCGGTTTTTATTTTTTGCGCTATAAACAAAAATAGAGCGAAATTTTAAAAAAAATTCAATATTTTTTACTTTTTGCTATAATAAATATCCCCAAAAATATATAAAAAAAACTTTTTTTTCCCTCAGTTTATGCCGATACGTATTCTTCTACATATTTTTGTAAAAAAAAATCGCAATAAGCGTTTATCGGTTGGTTTTTCGCAAAATTTATAGCGTTTACAAAATAAGGGATAGTTTTATTGCATTTTTATAAATTTTTATTTTTTTACTACTAATAGCGGCGATCAGCGATTTTTTTTGTGAATGCGACATTATGGCGGACACTTTGGACAATTTTGACACATTTTTGGGACATTTAAATTGCATTGTTTACTGTGGAAATGACCGTTGCAGTTTGGGAGTTAACCACAGGGGGCGCTGTGACATTAAGTGTTCCCTGTGTGTGTGTTTACAACTGTAGGGGGGTGTGGCTGTAGGTGTAACGTCATCGATCTCGTCCCCCTATAACAGGAATGACGCGATCGATGCTGCGGCCACAGAGAAGCACGGGGAAGCCGTGTTTACACACGGCTCTCCCCGTTCTTCAGCTCCAGGGACGGATCGCCGCACTGCAGTGGCGATCAGGTCCACGAGTCCCGCGGTCCCGGTCCTGGAGCTTCGGACCGGGTCACGGGAGCGCGCCGCGGGCGTGCGCCCGTGACCCACGGCTGGGTACTAAAATCAACGTATATATACGTTGATGTGCCCAGCCGTGCCATTCTGCCGACGTAAATGTGCAGGAGGCGGTCCTTAAGTGGTTAAAACAGCGCTATTATATAACCAATCTGTGTGAGTCGTTTCAGATGATAATAAATAATCTTTGGAAACGTTCTTCTGGTGTAAATGTATCAGGTATGGATTCAATGACCCAACTCTTGTCCCTCTGTGGTTGTGTTGTCTGGGGACACTATGGTCAGTGTTACCATGTTCAATGACCCTCCAGTGCTCACCGAACCTGGCCTGCAGGTTCCCACATATAAAAGGGACAAGTCAAGCAATACACTACACATTCGAAAGAGAAAAGTTATAGAAAGATGACATGGAACAGGATTTGCCATTCCCAATAAAGACCTTCTGCCACATGGGTGATGAATTTGCATGTCAAACATTTTTTTCTTTCTATACTTGAAGAACATCTATCAACTTCTCCAAACATTTCACTCCGACTGATATGAGGTGTAGTGCCTGTAGTCATTTTGCTGGGAGCTACATATAATGTCGGGTGCCCTATGGTAGGAGAATTTGGGTTTTGGTGGGAGGGTAGGTCCTAAATGTGGATTTTGACAGAAGAATGGACCAATGTTTGGACCTTATAACAGAATTTGTTACGATATTGGGTTGGAACCTTGTGTTGGTACACCCTTCTTTACCGACATTCTTCTCTTTCACGGCTGGAACCAGGTATGTTAGATCTGACTTTTCACCCACTTCAGGGGAGTAACCTTTTCCGAGACACACAGTCTTTAATACTTAGCTTTGTATGATAAAGTCTTCCTGCAAAACTGTCTCTTCGGAATGTTGATGATCCACAGAGGACGATGACAACTGGTGGAATGCAGGTATGAATTTCTTGCCGTGGGTTTGAAATGGCCCTTTGAGATGATGGTACGCCCTTGGAAGCTTCATTCACAACCCTATTACCTGCATAAACTATAGTGAAAAAATACAGCAGTCTTCCTGAAGTTCTGGTGGTCAGCACTTCCATAGAATAATGGCGGCTCCTCCTCAGTCCTCACACCAAGCCTAACCACAGAATAGGGGAACACAGGTCTCAGTAATTACTGTTTGTCCCCCCACTGGGTCCTGTAGCAGCACACAGTAGACAAGTTGGAAAGCTGGTCAACAACATGGCGCCAATTAAAAGTGTGCAAAATAGACCCAGCCCCATATGAAGACAGGCCACCATGTATCATTAGGACATTACACTCATCAGTCACTTTATTAGGTACACCTGTTCTGGGCCACCATCAGGGGGGTACAGGCATTACACTTGTAAGGGACCCGATGGTCCCCAGGGACCCGGTTGCCAACCCTTTTTATTTTTTTCGTCTGCCCCCCCACCTTTAGAAACCCACCCCCCCCCCCCCCAGTTTTATTTTTTTTAATTTTTATTTTTTTATTTTTTTTATTGTTGTTTGACCCCCACCTTTAGCAACTCGTGGCAGGGGTAAGCCCCCCTTTTTTTTCCTTTAGCAACTTACGGCAGGAGAGAGAAGACTTGACTTGACTTTGTTTTGTTCGTTAACCACCACCCCTGCCCATTTATCATCTCGCGGCAGGAGAGAGGAGGGCCCCCCCAGTTCTCTGCTCCAGGAAGGCCCTGCCTAAATCTGTGTAAGGGGCCCCAAAATTTGTGATGGCTGCCCTACGCCTGTTTAACCACTTCCCTACCGGGCCAATTCTGGCACTTCTCTCCTTCATGTAAAAATCATAATTTTTTTTTGCTAGAAAATTACTCAGAACTCCCCAAACACTATATATTTTTTTTTAGCAGACACCCTAGGGAATAAAGTGGACGGTCATTTCAACTTTTTATCTCGCACAGTATTTACGCAATAATTTTTCAAGCGCCATTTTTTATGGGGAAAAAAACGGTTTCATGAATTAAAAAATAACAAAACAGTAAAGTTAGCTCAATTTTTGTGTATAATGTGAAAGATAATGTTACACCGAGTAAATAGATACCTAACATGTCATGCTTTAAAATTGCGCACACTCAGGGAATGGCGCCAAACTTCGGTACTTAAAAATCTCCATAAGCGACGCTTGAAATGTTTTACAGGTTACCAGTTTAGATTTACAGAGGAGGTCTAGTGCTAGAATTGTTGCTCGTGCTCTAACACACGCGGTGATACCTCACATGTGTGGTTTAAATACCACTTACATATGTGCGTGGGACTTATGTGTGCATTCGCTTCTGAGTGCGAGCTACCGGGGACAGGGGCGTTTTAATATATATTTTTTTTATTTTACTTCATTTTTTTATTTTTACACTTTATTTTACATATTTTTTATCACTTTTATTCCTATTACAAGGAATGCAAACATCCCCTGTAATAGGAAAGGTGTGTGACAGGTCCTCTTTATGGAGAGATGCGGGGTGGTCAATAAAACCTCACATCTCTCCTCCAATCTGGAAAGCATGAGATCAAGAAAAAAAAATTCACAGATCTCATGCTGACAGCCACGATCGTTGCTTGGCTTACTTCCGGGTACCCGGGCATGACGTCATAATGTCATGCCCGGGCTATCTGGTCACCGGAAATCTCTATGGTCCTCATCAAGCGCCGGCTGATTCATTCTCCGGACCCCCAATGGCATGGGAGAGCCCAGAGAAGAACCGGATGGTGGCGGGAGGGGGGATGTACCCTCCTGCCACCTATATGATCAAGAATAGAATGATCAAGCGGTGGAACAGACTACAGTGTCCCCATCTTCTGATGGCTCCTTCCAGCAGGATAATGCACCATGTCTCAAAGCTCCAATCATCTCTCCACTGGACAATCAGATAGCTGCCATAACCCCAGTATTTTTTTCAAAGGCGGGCGGTCCGATTTGAGATAAAAGTGGTCTCTGTGGCAGATTCAACGCAAGATCACTTTTTTCCTTGAGCCATGTCCCGATCACCCCCGCCGCTTATCGGATCTGTCGGTATCGGCAGAGACGATCCGATCCTTTCACCTGATAGGCAGGAACTCGAGTGAAGGAATGATGGCCCCCACTCGACTCCATACCATTGGATGACATGAGAACCTGAGTATCTTCCCAAACTGGTCATCACTGGAGATCACTGATGGAGAAAACACCAATCAGAGCAAAGTTGTAATGTCAGTGGTGAGATTTTTATACCTCCGACCGACCTCTGACCGACTGACCTCCGACCGACCTACCGACCCACCCATCTAACAACCCACCTACCTACTGACACACCTACCTACCTACCTAGGCCAGGTGTGTGCTGTGTCTCCATCTCTTCTTTAGGCTCCAAATTATGTCTCCTCTCTTCACAGATTCACTCTTAATCCACAATCCGACACACAACACTCTATTATCTCTCTCTCTTGTACTCCTCCCTCCTCTCTTTCTCTTTTTTATTTTCTGCTCCCTCCTCTCTCTCTTCTCTCCTCTTCCTTTATCTTTGCTTCTCCTTCATCTTCCTTCTTCCTTTCCTACTTCTCCCTTCCTGTGTCCTCTCTTTTTGTTTTCTGTCCTATTTCCTTAATTCTCCCTTTTTTCCCCTTCCCTCATCTTTCAATTTTTTCTGTCCTTTTCTCTGTCTTTCCTCTCCTCTCTTTCTCTTCTCTCCTCCTCTGTTCTATCTTATTCCTCCTCCAATATTCTGTGATGTCATTTCCTTCTTCCTCAGTGTCATTTCCTCCTTCCTCAGTGTCATTTCCTCCTTCCTCAGTGTCATTTCCTCCTTCCTCAGTGTCACTTCCTCCTTCCTCAGTGTCATTTCCTGCCTTCTCTCCTACAAGACTCATCTTACTAAGGTGAGGATGGAAAATTTTGACCGTCAAATGCTTAAAGCAGAACAACATTTATAATAAACATTGATCTCTTTGTCTTTTCACTTATTCTCCTTCCTCTTTTATCTCCCTTCCTACTGTACTTTCTCTCCCTTTTCTTTATTTTCTCTCCCCCTCCGTCATCTTTCTATTTCTTTTTCTATCCTTCTACCTCCTCTCTTTCTTCTCTCTTTCTCTTCTCTCCTTCTCTATTCTATCCCATTTCTCCTCCCATATTCTGTGATTTCATTTCCTCCTTCCTCAGTGTCATTTCCTGCCTTCTCTCCTACAAGACTCCTCTTACTAAGGTGAGGATGGAAAATTTTGACCGTCAAATGCTTAAAGCAGAGCAACAAATACATTTATAATAAAAAGTGATCTCTTTGTATTTTCTCTCTCCCCTCCTTCTCACCCTTTGTCTTTTCACTTCTTCTCCTTCCTCTTTTATCTCCCTTCCCTCCCTTCTCCTTATTTTCTCTTCCCTCCCTCATCTTACTATTTTTTTTTTCTGTCCTTCTCTCTATCTTTCCTCTCCTCTCTTTCTCTTTTCTCCTCCTCCTCTATTCCTCCTCCCATATTCCGTGATGTAATTTCCTCCTTCCTCAGTGTCATTTCCTCCTTCCTCAGTGTCATTTCCTCCTTCCTCAGTGTCATTTCCTCCCTCCTCAGTGTCATTTCCTCCTTCCTCAGTGTCATTTCCTTCCTCAGTGTCATTTCCTCCTTCCTCAGTGTCATTTCCTCCTTCCTCATTGTCATTTCCTGCCTTCTTTCCTACAAGACTCATCTTACCAAGGTGAGGATGGAAAATGTTTACCTTCAAATGCTTAAAGCAGAAAAATATTTTACTTGATCTCCTAGTTGTAGATAAAATAATAATTCCCTCCTGTAATACTCTCTCCGAAGATCATAAGAAATGATTTCAGCCCCCTCATAGTAGAATGACTCCATTCTAATACTGTAACTAGATTTCTTTGTTTTTTTAGCTTCCTTTCCTGAAATAATAAAGACATCAGTAGACCTCCATCTTAATTTCAGGTCATGTCCATCTGTGAGCTACAGAAGTCCCTGTGTAGGAGTGTCCTCCTCTAGCCCCTCCCCGTTATCAGCCTCTATACTCATTCTCATTGGTGGGTGTGGGCTGGGGCTTCTTCTGGCTCAGATCACACAGTGTGCAGTGGCGGGGCTCATCCTAAATATACACAGTAACCCCGGTGTCTTGGGTCTTTGAGGTTCTAGAACTTCTCATATCACAGTGAGCACCGCACAACCCAATCTGAGGAAATGCTTCATCCTCCATTTATTATACAGAAATCACTTCATCTCCATTTACATTACAATTTGAGGAATAAAATACCCGTCACCGATTATTATTACCGTGAAGGTGAACTTAACTCTATAATACAAATCAGAATGGAAACAATGGTAAAAATAATTATTAAGAATCATCATCATTTCCAGGAAAAAAGCATTCAGAGAAAAAAATCTAACAATCGAAATCCCGGGACTGTCCCTGGAATGCAGACACACCTGGCAGTTATCATCATCGTGTCAGTTATTTAAAGACATTTATTATGTTTAAAGGGCATCGGTCATGGGAGGATCATGGGGGCTGCCATTGCTAAATTCTCCTTTTGAGAATGCTAGTTCCCTGCTGCTGTCATGCTGATGCTTTGCCTTCAATACTGTCTCTGTCTCAGTCTCTGACCCGGAACAAGCATATAGATAAGGAATTCTGACACTTTTCTGATTATTATTCCCAGCATGCTTGTTCTGGGACAAAGTACAGTAGTGAGTGTACAGCTTGTGGAACAATTGACACGGTTATACAAGCTGTACACTCACTACTGTACTTTGTAGAAAAGTTTCATCTCTTCAGTGTTGTCACATGAAAAGATACAAGAAGAGATTTACACAAATGTGAGTGAGGGGTGTACTCACTTTTGTGTGATATTGTAAATTGAACCTTACCAGTCTAATGCCTCGTACACACGACCGGTTTTCTAGTTGGGAAAACTGCCATGACAGCTTTTGGCCGGGAAATCCGACCGTGTGTATGCTCCATGGCAGTTTTCCCCGATGAGAAAACTGCAGGGAAAAAAAGAGAAATTGTTCTCTTTTTTTCCCGCCAGGATTCCCGGCGGTCTTTTTCCCGTAGTGAAAACCGGTGTGTGTATGCTCTCCCGAAGGGGAAAAAAAACGTGCATGCTCGTAAACAATTAGAAGCATGCGCGGAAGCACAGAGCGCAATTTTGTCGGCTCGTTGTAGTCTTTGAAGTCATCGCGTTCTTGGCAGTCAAAAGTTCAGCAGTCTTTTGTGTGCCCGTCTGTATGCAAGGCAAGCTTGAGAGGAATCCCGTCGTGAAAAGCGTTGTTTTTTTTTGCCGGGAAAACCGGTCGTGTGTACGATGCATTAGGCTTTTTTTTCCTTTATTTTTCCCTGGTGATCCTGCCTCCTGTCTTAGGGTGGCTCCTAAAAAGGTGTTTCTATCGGGTTGAGGTCAGGACTAAGGCCAGTTAAGTCCCTCCACCCCAAACTCGCTCATCCATTGGTTAGATTCACGTAGAGCGGCGTAATTTAATGCGTAATTTAATGCAGGCTTAACGTATCTCAGATACGCTACGCCGCCGTAAATCAGAGAGGCAAGTGCTGTATTCACAAAGCTAATTTACGGCGGCGTAGCGTAAATGGGCCGGCGTAAGCCCGCCGAATTCAAATGTGTTTGATGTGGGCGTGTTTTATTTAAATTAAGTGTGACCCCACGTAAATGACGTTTTTAACTAACGGCGCATGCGCTGTCCGTTGACATATCCCAGTGCGCATGCTTTCAAATTACGCTGCTAAGACTCATTGGTTTCGATGTGAACGTAATTTACGTCCAGCCCCATTCACAGATGAGTTACGCAAACAACGTAAAATTTGACGCGGTCCCGACATCCATACTTATCTTTTTGTTGGTTTATCTTTATGGCTGAAAACGCCTTACGTAAACAGCGTATCTGTACTGAGACGGCCGGGCGTAGCGTACGTTTGTGAATAGGCGTATCTCGCTGATTTACATATTCTAGGCGTAAATCAGCGTACAAGCCCCTAGCGGCCAGCGTAAATAGGCAGCTAAGATACGACGGCATAGGAGACTTACGCCGGTCGTATCTTAGCAACATTTAAGCGTATCTCACTTTGAGAATACGCTTAAAGAAACAACGGCGCAGATTCTGAGTTACGACAGCGTATCTACTGATACGCCGTCGTAAGTCTACCTGAATCTGGCCACATGTCTTTATGCACATTGCTTCATACACTGGTCCAAATCATTTGGTGGAGGGGGGATTATGGTGGGGGGTTGTCTTTCAGTGGTTGGGCTTGGTCCCTTAGTTCCAGTGAAGGGAACTCTTTGGGAATGGCCCCTTCCTGTTCCAACATGACTGTGTACTGGTGGTCCATAAAGACACAGATGAGTGAGTTTGGGGTGGGGGAACTTGACTGGCCTTCACAGAGTCCTGGCCTCAAGGCGATAGAACACCTTTGGGATAAATTAGAGTGGAGTGGCCTTCTCCTCCAACATAAGTGCCTAGCCCCACAAATGCGCTTCCCATAGACACACTCCTAAACCTTGTGGACGGCCTTCCCAGAAGAGTTGAAGCTGTTATATCTGCAAAGGGTGGGCTAACTTAATATTGAACCCTATGGACTAAGACTGGGATGCCGTTAAAGTTCATGTGGGTGTAAAGGCCGGCGTCCCAATACTTTTGGCAATTATATACTGTATATATATATATATGATGCATTACATTATATCACATTTCTTAACATTAAATTACCATCAGTTAACAATGACCTTTATGTATTTTTGATGCACTACTTTTAAACCTTGGGTTGGTGAAGTCATAATTTTCCTTTCAGAGTTATAGGGCCAGATTCAGGTAGGAGAGCGGATCTTTATTTTGGAGTAACGTTTCTCATTTACGTTACTCCGCCGAAACTTTAGGAGCAAGTACTGTATTCACATAGCACTTGCTCCTAAAGTTGCGGCGGCGTAGCGAAAATGAGCCGGCGTTATTCAAATTGGGCGGGTAGGGGGCGTGTAGTATTTAAACTAGGCGCGATCCCACAGCGAACGTACTGCGCATGCGTCGACTGTCAGTGCGCATGCTCCAAATTCTGTCAGTGAACGTCAATGACGTCAATCCCCATTCACGGACATTTTACGCAAACGACGCAATTTTTTTAAAATTAGACGCGATGATGACGGCCATACTTAACATAGGATACTCCACCTAGGGGGCATGTTTTTCTTTACGCCGCGTATCGCTTACGGAAACTTCGGAAAGTCACTGCGTCGGGCCCGCGTACGATCGTGAATTGCCGATTCCCGCTGATTAACATATTCTCGGCGTTAATCAGCGGGAACGCCCCCAGAGCGCCATTTTTAAAATTGCAGGTCCGATACGACGGCGAAATACAATTACGCCGCACGTATAGGAACTCCAACCCGACGTATCTTGTTTTCTGCTTACAGAAAACAGATAAGCCGGCTCAAAGTGAGAGTTATGGCTGGCAAATCACTGATACTCTAGAGTAAGTCTACCTGAATCTGGCCCATAGACAATTTTTTTGGAGGGGCTCTGTAACTCATGTTGTGGGTGTGGCAGTGAAGACATATATATATATATATATATATATATATATATTATGGAATGATCATTTGCTGCTTGGTTTTGGAGAAGAAGGACATATTGAAATGCATCATCCAGCAGGGTGAGGTCCCCCCTATGCTAAAAGTATTAGCCGGTTTGAGAGAGGGTAGCCACGTGGAGTGGCTTACACTACCTATGTTTGGGGGTAGTATTCATTTATTTTATTTTACTCCTAATAAAATTTTGTGGGACAATGCAGTAGCCAGTGTGCCCTCTTTATTTTATCTAACAGCCAATCCCACCACCCATCACTGTGATGTCACCATACTCTGGGCGGAGTTCTCATTTCTCCCTCCATTTATCATTATACAACCTTTTAATACATTAAACCCAGCATGGAGGGGCCCAGTGAAGGTGGTGGTGAAGGTGTGGAGGTGTTGGATCGGGTCACACAGATCATAAAAGGAGATCCGCCCGGCCTCATAATCCAGATCTATCCTGACTCTGTTACTGGAGACATTGGTGGGTAATTGGATCTCTTCACTGCCATGTATCACCCAATACTTATCACGAGATCTGTCCAATCCCCATGACTTCTCATTCTTTCCAATCTCTGACTTAAATCCTCTCCTGACTATACTGGGGTAACACACCCCAACTATCCATTCATGCGATCCCCCAACTTCCACTTCCCAGGAATGTCTCCCTGAGGAGAAACTCTGACTGCTCATCACCTGAGGACATTTCTGAAATCTTTCTGGGTGTTTCTGGGCGATTCTGGTCTAAATATGACCAGGATACAGTTTTCCTGTCATCTGATATATACAGCTTATTATCAGCTGTGTTTACATCCAATAATATGTCTGCAGTTTTCTGTATAGGGAAGTGTTCGTTAACCTCTGCTATTATATCAGATAAACCTGTGTGTAAGACCCCCGCCACATCCAGACCCCCTCCATCATGAAGGAGCTTCTCATGTCTCTCTCTGTCCTCATTATCTCCATCCTCAGTATCACACAAGTCACCTGTGTCTGATTCCTGTAAGACAGTCAGTGGATCCGTCATGTTACACAGCTCCTCAATGTGACGCATCTTCCTGGACAGCTCCTCCTTCTTCATTTTCAGATCCCGGATGGAGATGGAGATCCGCTCTGCCCGCCCAGAGATGTCCCCCAGGGCTCTCTTCTCCAGATCTTCCAGACGTCTCCTGAGATCTCTAAACAGGACAGTGACTCTCTCGGTGTCACCAGCTGCTTCTTCTTCTACTTTCCTCCTGTGTTCCTGCAGACTCTGGACTCTTTCCTCCGTCTCCTCTCTCTTTGTCAGAAGTTTCTGCAGAACATTCCTCAGTGTCTTCTTTTTCTTCTCAGAAGCCCCATCCAGTGACTCCATCTTATGTCCTGTGTGTCCTCCAATGACGTAACAAGACATACAGACACAGGTCTCATCCTCAGTGCAGTAATACTCCAGCATCTTCTTATGGACGGAGCATTTCCTGCTCTCCATGGACAAGGTGGGGTCACATAAGATGTGTTCTGGGGACGTATTGTGGACTCTCAGGTGTTTATCACACAGAGAAACCTCACAGTGTAGACAGGATCTAACAGCAGGTACAGGAGAGTCCAAACAGTGAGTACAGAAGACCCCAGACTCCTCCCGATCTGGCTGAGCAGACTGTAAATTCTCCACTTCGTTACAAACTTTCATTTTCTTCTGCGGTGCAGGACGATCCGGAAACTTCTCTTTGCATACAGGACAGGAATATCCGCCAGACCCCTCCTGTGTACCCAGCACACGATCAATACAGACCCGGCAGAAGTTGTGACCACATTTCAGGGTTGCAGGATCTGTAGAAAAGTCCCGACATTTAGAACATTGCAGTTCAGCTTTCAGATCAGCAGACGCCATCGCTGGCAGCAGAAGAGAAACGAAACTGAAAGTCTCTGGAGCTAGAAATACAATTGAACTGGTTGCAACTCGTCTGCACAGGGTGAGGCTGAGCTGATCTTTCCGTTGATTTGTTTATATACCTTTTGATTGCCACATCACGGATCTTGTGAACAGTTTACTGGGAGGAGCTGGGGAAGACGTACGTTGGCACCAATGACAAAGTCAGAGGCAGATGGAGTGTCCTAAAGAATGATTTTAGGGACTTTGGGAGCTAAATTGAGGAAAAGGATCCCCAAGGTAGTATTTTCAGGAATACTACCGGTACATCGAGCCACACCAGAAAGGCAGAGGGAGATTAGGGAAGTAAACAAGTGGCTGAAAAGCTGGTGGAGTAAGCAGGGGCTTGGGTTCCTGAAGGACTGGGCCGACTTCTCAGTCGATAACCAGTACTATAGAAGGGACGGACTGCACCTAAATGAGGAGGGTGCAGATCAGCTGGGAATAAAGATGGCCAAAAAGTTAGAGGGGTTTTTAAACTTGGTGAGGGGTGTCTAGAGATAGAGATATTCAGCTTGGAACATATTCCAGAGGGTAGTATTAGGGTCATTAGTGGTAGGGTAACCAAAGCACATAAACCCAAGGTAAGTATAGTAGCAAGTGTAACAAGCTCCTGCTCGCTCGGTTCCACTCTCCCGACACTCCTCTGCCACTATTAGATCAGATTGCAGATCGCAACGTCTGATGATTTGGCCATCCGATGCTCTGGGATTTGAATTACAGCTATGTGCCATTCTAATCCATTTGTGATAGCTCAGAACAAACACCAGGCAGGCTGTATGTAGGTTCAAATAGGAATCTCTTTTATTGGCTGCACACAACACAGTTATATACATAGCAGTTTCAACACCCTGCCCCCAACAACCACTTTCCTATTGGTCAATTGTAAAGTACATTGTAGCTCTCAATTAGGTCCTCTTGGCTATGCAAATGAGGACTTAAAACAGGGTCAGCAGGGATTGGTCCGATAGTTTAAATAGGAGGACTGATATGTGTAATGACACAGAAGCCCCAGGGGGGAATTAAAGTACATAAAAAGTCAAACACAGAACAATGCTTTTCTTCCAGACCAATGGAGCTGTTTGGAGGGCGGGGGGTTGGCCTTAAGACAGGGCAGAAGACCCACCACTGTGTAACAGATTCAAAGGAGAAATACTTCAGTATTCCGAAGGTTCATGACAATAATCCCCCTGGAAAATAGTCCAACAACCACAGTGGGACCCCGAACGGGTCAACTCGTGAATGTTAGAAAAGTAGTCTTAAGGTTCCAAGTCCCTCTGCTGGGATAACCCATCCGCCTTCCTGTTTTGAGGCCCTGGCCCATATTATTAAAGGGGGCTTCCAGATTCCAATAAGCCCCCAGCCCACAGACCCCCCAAGAGGATAGTATGTGATGGTCAAAATATATTAATGCATTAAAGTGTTTGTTCACCAATGCCAGAAGTCTGCAAAGCAAAATAGGTGAGTTGGAGGCTCTGGTGCATCAATGTAATCTGTATTTCTGAAACTGGGCTTCATTCCTCACATGACTGGGCTATTATTATTCCTGGCTATGCACTCTTTCGGAAAGATAGGGTAAAAAGGAAAGGTAGAGGGGTCTGTCACTATGTGAGAAGTGATCTCAAAGTAAGTGTGAAAGAGGACCTGGTGATTGGAGAGTGGAACTGCATACAGATGTGCGTAGTTCAAAGTTAATCATTGGAGTTTGTTATAGACCAAATCCCATTTAATTTATTCATAAATGACCTGGAGGAGGGGTAAACAGTTCAATCTTTGTATTTGCGTACAATACTAAACTAAGCAGGGCAATAACTTCTCTGCAGGATGTGGAAACCTTGTGAGAAGATCTGTACAAATTACTGGGGTGGGCAACTACTGTAGGTTGGACTTGGTGGACTTGTGTCTTTTTTCAACCTCACCTACCATGTAACTATGTAATGATGTCCCACAGAGCGAGGGCGTGCGTAGGCTTAACCCTTGCTCTGATTTTTCCAACCTCACCCTGACATCTCAAGCTTTAGCACTCTGCTGGCAATTGTTTGGTGAATTTGTGGCATGTGCTTTACTGCAGTGGAAAATTTCCAAATGATTTGTTTGCCCCATTAGGCCATCCCTGCCCTCCACCATCATGTAGAAGGCAGTGCTTCAATGTCATTTGATCACATGGTCAGCAGAAGGGTCCACCTGACCACAGACACGTAATCCATCAAGTATGGGCAGAGACTCTACGTATTTTTTACTGTTCACTGGGCAACTCTGCTGGTATCTGGAAAAAGCTAGCTGTACCACCTGCATCATTACAGCTGGTTACAGTGCAGTTGTATCCATTGATTCCTCCTCAATTCTCTTCTTGGGTGAATTGTCCCCTGAAAAGCAATTCAAGAGGTTATGCAGTGATACACAAAAAAAAGCCATACAATATTTCAGTTGATATGCCTAGGGGACAGGGACCACACTGGACTTGAGATTCATTCAGCTCCTCAGAGGCTGGCCCAGAGGTGGTTAACTCCATCTTGTGCCAGGAAAGGTTGTGACAATGGCCCCAACCTGTAGTCTTCCCTATGGCAGGGAGAATTCATACATGTGCCCTGCCTGGCACCAGGGAGAAGCCAACAGTTGGGTTCTAACCAAGGTTCAGACAGAACTTTGTCTGCTTGGGCTTTCATACATTTGACACCTCGTTCAGCAGGAGCTGTGCATCTTATAAAAAAAAGTAAAATTTCTAACATTTGCCACTGTGATTGGTCCCTAAGGAACTATTGAGGTCATTGAATTTCACCCATTTTAAATAAAGTGGTGAGTAAAGAAGTGACATCATTGGCCATATTTGGGCAATGACATTTCCCAAATATGGCCATGCCCAATAATATCACCACTATCCCCGCCCCTTCCCTTACATAGGTGACGAAAGCTTGGGGAACTGTCATAAGACTAGTACCACTGTCAGGACCAACTGTGTGAGCCAGGTCATTTTTTTTTATGTTTTCGGTTAAGTTTCAGCTGATGGACATCATGTTTGATGATGGATTTACGAGGGACATTTTTGGCAATTTTTATTTTTTTAATAAAGGAATTTGGGTGTCTTTATTTCTAGGGTACAACTTTTTTGTGAATGAGTAGCGATACTATGTCCCCCATAATCATTTACATGGGGGGGCTATCTGGGGGCCCCTTTATTGTTAAAGGGAGCTTCCAGATTCCAATAAGTAAGCCCCCTGCCCACAGACCCCCCACAAATGCTGGTCAGAGTTGTGAGGAAGAGTTCCTTGTAATCATCAACGTAAATACAAGGTGCTTTTTCAGGTAGGGTTCCTATTGGCAAGGCACCCACCCCATGTTGAGGACATGTAGCCTAGTATGGATAAGGAGGAGTGGGGTGCATGATTTTTTTCCTTTCTTTTCTTGCCAGATAGGCTACATGTTTAAATTAAAGCTCTAGTATCAATTTTTTATGGAAACCTCGCGCATTTTTTTTTTGTATGGTGCCCTTTCCCCTTGAAAATCCATACCAGACAGACTCAGAGCAATTTTGTTTTATTGTTACTGTAGGATGTGTTAAAGCAAAAGTGACATTAACAGCAAAAAGAGAGATCTGGAGTCAAAAAGACTCCAAATGTCTCCTTTACCTTTAAAAGCAAAAGGTCGAAAAACTAAAAAATGTAATCTTTTGCTTAAAAAAAAAAAAAAAATTCACTTCCACCCTGAACCAAAATTGACGTCACAACGTTGCTCCGGTCCTCCAAACCATAGGAGGTGATCAAAGACAATCTAGTCTTTTATCGCCTCTGTCACCAGTCGGCCGCACCGTCGGATCATTACTTGAGCGAGCCCGTGGAAATGTTAAGCGCAGAGAAACAAAGGCGAGAGGGTGGAGGGAGGGGGTGTCCCCTTCCTGTCCCCTTCCTGCCACTTCTGAAAGCTCATGAGCCGCTTGGAATGCTTTCAAGAGAAAGACAGCCACCAGCTTCAAAAAACGGGTCATGGCTGATACCTTCAGCCATAATTATGGTAAAATACTTGCAATATATATATATATATACAAATTGCGGTCGGCAAGTGGTTAAAGAGCTCATAAAATTGATTGAAGCAAAAGCCAACAATTATGTATGAAAAAACATATGTAAAGGAAAAAAGGAAAACAAAGAGGCTTAAAGCAAAATGGAATTAAATTATCGTGTTGAACTCAGTTTTTTTCATTTAACCCCTCTGGAGATACTGGCCCAGATTCATAAACCAATTACGCCTGTGTAACTGGGGTTAGACAGGAGTAATTTCAAATTTCGCGCGCCGTATCACTAGTTTGAATCGTCAAACCATGATACGGCGGCTTCAGGCTTCGATCCGAGAGGCTTACGTCTTCGTAAGCCTTCGGATCTACGCTGCGATATTTTTGCGGCCGCTGGGAGGAGTTCGCGTCGTTTTGATGCGTCGGGATATGCAAATGTGTTTTTACGGCGATCCACGAAGATACGAGCGGTCTTCGCAATCGCTTACGTCTGTTTTTTTTTACGTACTGTTAGACCAGCTTTTTGCTGGTCTAACGGTGCGTAGCCCATGTTAAGTATGGCCGTCGTTCCCGCGTCAAATTTAATTTATTTTTTTTTTTTTTTACGTAACTCGTTCGGGAATAGAAATGTCCGTAAACGACGCTACTCAAACAACGAATGACGTAACGACGTGATTTCGCGCAATGCAATGAAATTTGCGTACGGAGCATGCGCAGTTCGATCGCCGCGGGAACGCGCCTATTTTAAATCCTTCACGCCCCTACTCGCGTAGATGGATTGCGACGGGAGAAATACACTACGCCGCCGTCGTTTACTGGACAAAATCTACCTGGATTCCACGTAGAGCCAGGTAAAAAACGGCGGCGTAGTGTATTTCTGATACTCTACGCGAATCCAATTCTCTCTGAATCTGGGCCATTGTGTTCAAGGTAAATTCATTATGTTCCTATATGTAAAATTAATGGTGCAATGTTTTTTCAATTTATTTTGTGAAAAAATAATAATATTGGTTAATATTTTTATCCAACAAAGAGGATTAAAGTAAAATGGAATTAAATGACTGTGTTGACCTCAGTTTTTTTTTATTTAACCCCTCTGGAGATAATGGGGCAGATTCACATAGAATTCGATTCTCGTAGAGTATCAGAAATACACTACGCCGCCGTTTTTTACCTGGCTCTACGTGGAATCCAGGTAGATTTTGTCCAGTAAACGATGGCGGCGTAGTGTATTTCTCCCGTCGCAATCCATCTGCGCGAGTAAGAGGTGTGAAGCATTTAAAATAGGCGCGTTCCCGCGGCGATCGAACTGCGCATGCTCCGTTCCCAAATTTCCCGTTGTGCATTGCGCGAAAACACGTCGTCACGTCGTAGTAGCGTCGTTTACGTACATTCCTATTCCTGAACGAGTTACATTAAAAAAAAAAAAAAATATTTTCAAATCGACGCGGGAACGACGGCCATACTTTACATGGGTTACGCACTGTTAGACCAGCAAAAAGCTCCTCTAACATTACGTAGCCAAAAAATGACGTAGGCGATTGCGAGGGACACTCGTACCTTCGTGGATCGCCGTAAAAAGTCATTTGCATATCCCGACGCATGAAAACGACGCAAACTCCTCCCAGCGGCCGCAAAAATATCGCAGTGTAGATCCGAAGGCTTACGAGGACGTAAGCCTCTCGGATCGAAGCCCGAAGCCGCCGTATCATGGCTTGAGGATTCAAACTAGTGATACGGCGCGCGAAATTTGAAATTACTCCTGTCTAACATCAGTTACACAGGCGTAATTGCGCTGTGAATCTGGGCCAATGTGTTCAAGGTAAATCCATTATGTTCCTATATGTAAAATTAATGGTGCAATGTTCTTTTAACTTATTTTGTTAAAAAAAAAAAAAAAAAGTTTTTGGTTAATATTTGTATCCAATAAAGAGGTTTAAAGCAAAATGGAATTAAATGACTCTGTTGACCTAAGTTTTTTCATTCACTCTGGAGATAATGTATTTAAAGAGGAGCTCCAGCCGCGGAATTTTTTTTTTTTAAAGTCAGCAGCTACTAACAGTGTAGCTGCTGACTTTAAATAAGGACACTTACCTGTCCTACTTGCCCGCGCTGACGGCCCCCCCCGATTCCGGTCCCACGATCGCTCCGGGTCCCGCGCCGCCATTCACACTATGGCTACGGCTTCACTGCCCATTTCCTACTGCGCCTGCGCGAGTCTCACGCTGGCTTGTGAATGGGCGCGCTGCTCTCTGAGAACACACACAGTTCCCAGGAAGCAGCGCGCCCCATTCACAAGGAGAAGAAGAAGAAGAAAACACACCGCGGTTCAGGAAGAGGCAGATTACGGACTTCCGCATAGCAACAGCTATTTCGGGTGAGTATTTTTTTTTTTTTTTTTCAGGTTATTTTTTTTTTTTTTTTTCAAACAACATTGTAAAATGTTGTTATCCTGGGTGGAGCTCCGCTTTAAGGTAAATCCATTATGTTCCTATATGTAAAATTAATGGTGCAATGTTATTTTAATTTATTTTGTGAAAATAAAAAAAATAAAAATAAAAAGTTGTTGGTTAATATTTTCATCCATTATGTTCACATAATCTTTTGAAAGGTTCTTCTGGTATAAATGTATTTGGTATGGATAAAATGACCCCAAACGCTTGTCCCTCGGTGGGGACACAATGTTCCTTGTTACTCTGTTCAATCAATAAACCTCCGGCGTTCACCCAACCTGATCTATAGGGCTCTGATGGTATGTCCAACATATAAAAGTCAAAGAATAAGTCAGCAGCAATACACTACACATTGAGAAGAACAGTTATAGAAAGATGATATGGAAAATTTACCATAACCAAGAAAGACCTTCAACCCATGAGTGATGACATTTTTTTCTTTTTACACTGAAGAACATCTTTTGAGTTCCCAAACATGTCCCCCTGACTGATACAAGGTTTAGTACCCTTAAGCTATGTACACACGATCTGTTTGACCGATGAAAAAAGACCGATAGACTGTTTTCATCGGACAAACCGATCGTGTGTGGGCCCCATCAGTCTATTTTTATTGGTGTACAAAAATAAAACATGCTTTAAATTTTTCCTGTGGATAAAAAATCGATAGGAAATTCCGATCGTCTGTGTGGAACTTCATAGGAGAAAAATCCACGCATGCTCAAAATCAAGTCAACGCATGCTAGGAAGCATTGAACTTAATTTTTTCCGCTTGGCATCGTGTTTTTACGTCACAGCCTTTTGGCACGGTCGGAATTTAGTCTGATAGTGTGTATGCAAGACTGATGAAAGTCAGCTTCATTGGATATCCGATGAAAAAATCCATCGGCTTTGATTCCATCAGAAATATGATTGTGTGTACACGGCTTTAGTAATTTTGGTAGGTGCTACTTTTAAAGTTGGGTGCCCATGGTAAGCAAATGTAGGTTTTGAAGTGATGGTAGGTCCCAAATATGGATCCTGACACAACATGGACCAACGTTTGGATAGAATTTTATCCACGTTATTTTTTTCATCACATTTTTTTTCCATCACTTTTATTGCTGTTACAAGGAATGTAAACACCCTTGTGACAGTAATAGGCAGTCTAAGAGACCACAAATCCCTCCTCTGCCCTTTAAAAGCATTCGAAATACCAATGTTTGCGTGACTGGGCCAACTCAATATTGAACCCTACGGACTAAGACTGGGATACCATTAAAGTTCATGTGCGTGCAAAGGCAGGCGTCCCAATACTTGTGGTGAGCTGCGTAATTGAGGGACCAGAGATAAAAGTGGATAGTTTGTTACTATCATTGCAGTACACATTGTGTAAGTTTTAATTTCTTGTTTTATGGTGAACAATGAGGCTCTTGTTGTATAATTTCAGTTTTTTGAGCAATGGCGATCACGCTGATGGAGGTCAGAGGAGGAGGAGGAGTTATTAACGAGCAAGAGATCTTATAACCCCCCTCCATCCTTTCATCTCACTATTACCAGGAGGATCTTCTGAGGGCCGAGACGGGACAAAGAAGAGAGACTTCAACCAGACCAACCACACCGGACACAGAGATCCCAGGTAACACACAAAGCTGGGGAAGCTCTCTCCTCTCCTATCCCTGCAGTGGTGACCGTCCTTTTAAGAGTTTTGTGCTACTGATTGTCCTGACTTGACTTCTGGCTTTAATGTGGTTGGTTACTGACCAGAATCTTCACCCTTACCTCAAGGACAACCAAATCTATTCATCTAAGTCAGTGTTTCTCAACTCCAGTCCTCAAGGCACCCCAACAGGTCATATTTTCAGGATTTCCCTCAGATGAAACAGCTGTGTTAATTACTAAGGCAGAGAAACTGACCAAATCACCTGTGCAAAATAATGGAAAGCCTGAAAACATGACCTGTTGGGGGGCCTTAAGGACTGGAGTTGAGAAACACTTAGATGAATAGGTTTGGTTGTCCTTGGGGTAAGGATGAAGATTCTGGTCAGTAACCAACAACATTAAAGCCAGAAGTCGGGTCAGGACAGTCAGGAACCCAACACCTTTAGAAGGAAGGTCACCACTGCCGGGATAGGAGAGGAGACAGCGCAATGTGCAAGGGCGACTTTTATATCAGGCAAATTGTGTTAGCTGCACCGACCAACAGTGTACACGCCTCATCTAAAGCCCCAAACCCTCTCCTTTTTGCAAATGAACAGGGATGGAGGCACGTGTCTATGTGGGCCTCATTCAAAGTCCCAAACTTTTTCTATTTATATCAGGCAAGCTCATTCATGTGATGCTAGGGGAGGGGGAGGGGGGCTCAATGTCTGCTTTGTCCTGGAAATAAGTCGGGACGTAGGAAAGGAAACATTGAGAGAATTTTATCCGGGCTTCTTTGTTGGTGAGTGAGTGAATAACTTATATAGCGCTACTGAATCACCTCAAGGTGCTTGGCGTCCATTTTCCTTCTATTTAGCCTTCAGAAAAGATGGTTCTTGAGTTGTTTTCTGAAGGCCTGGTGATTCTCTTCTGTTTGGATTTGAGTTGGGAATGAGTTCCACAGTCGAGGTCCTTGGACTGCAAATCTTCGTTCTCCTTTGCTCTTGTAGCGGGCCTTGGGGATTTGTCGTCGATTTTGGATAGCTGATCGGAGAACGCGATTGGGGTTGTGGCATTTTATTTTCTCACATAGATATAGGGGGGCGGTGCCTTGTACACATTTGTGTGTCAGGCAGAGGGCTTTGAATGCAGGGATGGACTGGCCATTGGGACTACAGGGAGTTTCCCGGTGGGCCGATGGCTCAGTGGGCCGGCTTCAGTGACAGTGGACCGCTGCCCCCTCCGCTCCTGTCTCTCCCTTCCAGCAGCGCTCACCTCCTCTCCCTCCCCACAGCACTCACCTGGGGGGAACAAAGAAGAAGGGGGGAACCAGAGGAGCAGGGGGGACAAGAGAGGAACATGGGGGAAGGGACAGACAGCTGACTCAACAACTAAGGCCTGGCAGTTTCTCACTTCTGCCTAATCTTGTCCCATAAGGGGGGGGGGGGGGCACCAAACCTATTCTTTGCCCCGGGTGAAATAATATCTAGCTTCCCCACTGGTACTGCCTTTAAGAGTACCAGTACCAGCCATTCTACTAAAACGGCTAGTGGCTAGTGAAGGGGAGAGGGGGCTTGGGTGGCCGGGGGGGTGCAGGAGTTGTCCGGCCGCCGTGGGAGAGACCTGTCAAAGTGGGCCAGTCTGGATGAAGTCCAGGGCCAAATTTGTGTCCCAGTCCAGCCCTGTTTGAATGTGATTCGGTCCTTGACGGGCAGCCAATGGAAGGACCTCAGGGAGGGGGAAATTGATTTCCAGGGTTTTTTCCATGTTACCAGTCACGCTGGCGTATTCTGGACGACTTGTAGACGGGCAATCTGGTATTTTGGGAGACCTAAGCACAGGGAGTTAGCAAAGTCGAGCTTGGAGTTTATTAGTGTTCCCACCACTACTGCGGTGTCTTTATCTGTAATGAAGGGTAACGAGTCTTCTTAGTTGATGCAGGAGATGGTGAGACCCGCTAACTACTGACCCAATTTGAGCCTCCTCAAAAATGACTCCTAGACTTTTGACATTGGTGCTAGGTGTAATGGTCAGTCCAAATATGGGCGGGGGCGACCATGTCGTCCTGGCTGATCTCTTTGGACCAAAAGGAGTTCTGTTTTTGATCCATTGAGTTTGAGGTGACTCTCCGTCATCCAATTGTCTAGCCCGAGGTATTGGTCCTTTTTGTTGTTTATACGAAAGTAGAGCTGAGTATCATCGGCGTAGGAATGGTAGAGTAGATCCTGGTTACTGGAGATTTTGAGGAGTGGGCGAAGATAAATATTGAATAACACGGGCGACAGGGGGGAACCTTGAGGGACACCACATGTCAGAGTACGCGCTTCGGAAGAGAAAGGTCCTAGTTTCACTGTCCGTAAAAGGTTTCCCAGAAATGATGAGAACCAGGGTAGATCTGAGTCTGTGATTCTGGCTACTTCTGTGAGCCGAGTCAGCAACATTTTGTGATCTACTGTGTCAAAAGCTGCACTAAGGTCCAGCAGTATCAGAAGACCTGATTCTCCTTCGTCTGCTGCTTCGAGAGAATTATCCCATATTTTGAGAAGTGCTGTTTCCGTGCCGTGACCGGGGCGGAAACCCAATTTTAGTGGATCCAGTAATTTATGGGTGTCTAAATGATGTTGTAGCTGTTGTACTACGGCTTTCTCCATGACCTTGGAGAAGATGCTGAGACCGGTTATAGGTCGACGGTGGTTTGGCTCCTTCGGGTCGAGGTTTTTTTTTTTTTTTTAAATGGGTTTTATTACGCCTTGTTTTAGGGAGGTCGGCACCATGCCTTCCTTAATTGATTGTGTAGCGCCCATGTACTTCCAAGTACGGGTGCTAGTAAATTTAAGGGGAGGATCAGAGTGTAAAGTGACTCTGATCTCAATTTTAATTGCTGAAGGGCTCTCTGTTTCAGCTCGGCTGTGCTGTGGGCTCATTCTGCTAAACCGGGGGGTTTGTTCAACCCCGGGACAGCAGGTGGCAGCAGTGAAAGCTGAGGTTCGAGTGCTCTCTTCCAGCAGCCAATCAGGAGGCCTGGGCCTCGCTGGGCATGCTGGGAGGTGGTACTTATGAGGCAGACACCATTTTAGGGGGCTTGTCTTGTCTTCTGGTTCCTGGTGCGGCACCCACCTTTAGGGTGACCGCACATCACCGTGCCCCGTGCGTTATGGTCTACCTAATTGTTTCACGGATATTTTCGATTTTGTTAATGAAAAAATCCAATAATTCATCGCAAAAATCTTGAGTATCATGATTCGGAGCCTCTAGGCAGGCTGGATTCATGGTTTGGGCGACTGGAAAAGACCTACAGGTATGACATTTGTGTTTCACAATATATTTACAAATGATACAAGGCTTTTTAAACCACCGGGGGCCCCTTGTCTGCATGGACCAGTTTAGGAAAAGGTGAATTTGGCCTTTATTTTAGAGAATAAATAGATCCGGTCTCCCCAGTTCCCGTCCTCCAGAGGATGGTTACCATTCAGGTATATATTGGAGTTGTGAGAAGAAACCCAGCAAGATTCCGATGCCGGTTGCAGCATGAGAAGGCAAATATACAAAACCACCAATCACATAACTGACCTGAACCCCTCCATCCCCCCTTCCTGCCTCCACTGTTCAGACAGTAATAGAGGTTCAATTTAAGAGAGACAGTCTGAAGGCAAGCACCTTCTTCTCTCTTGAGAAAACCTATAGGGGTCCATCTATAAGGGTTTTCCCACTGCATTTTCCCCAGGACTCACACATTGCTTTTATTGGATTTAACCACTTATGCCGCGTACACACGGTCGGAAATTTCTGCCAGAAAAAGTCCAATGTGAGCTTTTGGTCATGTATGCTCCATCAGACTTTTGCTGTCGGAATTTCCGCCAGCAAAAGATTGAGAGCTGGTTTCTCAAATTTTCAGATGGAAAAAATACCGATCGGAAATTTCCGATCGTCTGTAGCAATTTCGACGCGCAAAATTCTGACGCATGATCGGAATCATTGAACTTCAGTTTTCCGGCTTGCTGTAGTGTTGAACGTCGCCGCGTTCTTAACGATCGCAAGTTCAGAGAACTTATGTGTGACCGTGTGTATGCAAGCCAAGCTTGAGCGGAATTCCACCGGGAAAAAAAATCCAAGGTTTTTTTCCGACGGAAAATCCGATCGTGTGTACGGGACATTAGAGACCGCCCACCGCATATACAGTGGGTGACCGCGATATTGTGTCAATCTCGCCCTCTTTCTCAGCGAGATTGACCACCTACGAGCCCCATCGCAGGAGCCAGCGCCGAGCCGGCTTGCCGCGATGGGGACAATGCCGTCATAGAAGCGACGGGGATCCGACTTGGATTCCCGCCAAATCTAGCTGCCGCGTGTTGTATGAATCCTGAGGGGGAACTCCCCGCCGTATTTTTAAATAAAAATCCGGCATGGGTTCCCCCCCCAGGAGGCATACCAGGCCCTGTCCTTATCAACATTGGGACAGGGTGATCTGGGGTGGGGGGGCTGCAGAGCACCTGACCCCCCCATGTTGAGGACATGCGGCCTGGTACGGCTCAGGAGGGGGGGGGGGCGCTCGTCCGTCACCACCCCCATTCCTGACCGGCCAGGCGGCGTGCTTTGGATACGGCACCGGAGAGCGAGCGGCCCCCGGAGCAGACTAATAAGACTAATAAATTATTTTATTACCCTGTGTTGTGTTTTTTATTTTTAACACTTTACTTCCAGGTGAATGGGTAGGGGTACCCCATATTCATTCACCTAGGGTGGGGGGGCCGGTATCTGGGGGCCCCCTTGTTGAAGGGGGCTCCCAGATTCCAATAAGCCCCCCGCCCGCAGACCCCGACAACCAATGGCCAGGGTTGTCGGGAAGAGGCCCCGTCCTTATCAACATGGGGACAGGGTGCTCTGGGGTGGGGGGGGCGCCGTGTGCGCCCCCCTGCCCCAGAGCACCTGACCCCCCCATGTTGAGGGCATGTGGCCTGGTACGGCTCAGGAGGGGGGCACTCGCCCGTCCCCACCCCCATTTCTGACCGGCGTGCTTTGAATACGGGTCTGGTATGGATTGCAGGGGGGGGACTCCTTACAATCCATAGCAGACCTAAGGGCCTGGTATGCCTCCTGGGGGGGGACTCATGCCGGATTTTTATTTAAAAATCCGGCGGGGAGTTCCCACTCATGGATTCATACAACACGCGGCAGCTAGATTTGGCGGGAATCTAAGTCGGATCCCCGTCGCTTCTATGATGCGCTCACTGGAATGTGCTTTGTGATCAGGAACAGGGTTGTCCCAGTCGGTCTATTCCCCACACAGTTAGAACACACTAGCAGGCAACACATTTAACCCTTTTGCCACCCCTGATGTTAACCTCTTCCCTGCCAGTGTCATTAGTACAGTGACAGTGCATTTTTTAGCATTGATCTCTGTAATGGTGTCACTTGTCCCCAAAAAGTGTCACTCGGGTCAGATTTGTCTGCCGCAATGACGCAGTCCCACTAAAAATCGCTGATCGCCACCATTAAGACCCCTTTCACACTGAGGTGATTTGCAGGAGCTATAACTCTAAAAATAGCACCTGCAGAGCACCATGAAAGAGCCGCTGCTGTCTCACCGTTGTGTAAAAGCCCCCGCGGGCTTTCACACTGGAGCGGTGTGCTAACAGGACGGTAAAAAAAAGTCCTGCTAGCGGCTTCTTTTGAGCGGTGAAGGAGCGGTGTGTATACCGCTCCTCCACCGCCCCTGCCCATTGAAATCACTGTTGGGTGGTTGTGGGGGTCTGTGGGCAGGGGGATCATTAGAATCCGGAAGCCCCCTTTAATTAAAGGGGGGCTGTCAGGACCTGGATAACCTGCTGGTGGCACTGTGGTTACCAGAGCTAAAGGGTGCAATTCCCGTGGTCACCAGTAGGTATCCCCCAGCAGCCAGCAGATCCCAGTATGTAGGCTCCACCTGATGCTGGCTGATGGGAAGGTATTTATCTTGTCCTTGACTTTTCAACAGTGCTTCTATGTTAGACGTATACCTGCTTGCTGATTTTCTTGATCCCTGTCTTATCCTGTTACCTCATCTCTTCTGCCCTTGTTCCCAGTCCCAGGCATGTTCATGCCCTCTTTATGAGACCTTTAGCCCATTATATATAGTGTATTATAGTTAGGTCGTTGGTTTAGTTGTACTTCACTGTCAAGTTATTGTCACTACCTGGATCACCTGCTGGTGGCACTGTGGTCCCCAGAGCTGAAGGGCTCTGGGAACCGCCCACTGGTGGCAAACTGTTTGCGGTCTTCCTTGTGCATCATCTTTGGAAGAGGTTTCCTTCTGGGACCATGCAGACCAAATTGATTGCGTATGGTCTGAGAACTGTTCCAGGGTCTTGGCGATCTTCTTATAGCCTAGGCCAGTGATGGCAAACCTCGGCACCCCAGATGTTTAGGAACTACATTTCCCATGATGCTTACCTACACTTAGGGTGACCACATTTACAAACTACACTTCAGGGACACCCCCCTTCCCAAAAATCAGCTTGTGGTGTAACGAATCACAGCACAGTGATTGGACACAAGAGGCGGGATTTATGATTTCTCCAATCACAAACAGGGGGCGGGGATTGTGCTCCTCCTGGCATTCCCGACCAGGACAAGTACTGTCAGTGAGTAAAGCAGTGATGTGGCGCACTTTTTTGGGGGCATCAGATTGGCCCGGGGGGTGGCTGTGTCAGTTTCCTTCCAGGACACTGTATTGTCCGGGAATGAAGGTGCCCGGGACAGACCTGCAAAATGCGGGACTATCCCGGGCAATCCGGGACACGTGGTCACCCTAACTACACTGCAGAGAGTGTATGAGCATCATGGGAAATGTAGTTCCAAAACATCTGGGGGGCCAAGGTTCGCCATCACTGGCCTCGGCCATCTTTATGTAGAGCAACAATTCTTTTTTTCCGATCCTCAGAGAGTTCTTTGCCATGAGGTGCCATGATGAACTTCCAGTGACCAGTATGAGAGAGTGAGAGCGATAACACCAAATTTAACACACCTGCTTCCCATTCACACCTGAGACCTTGTAACACTAACGAGTCACATGACAGGGGGAGGGAAAATGGCTACTTGGGCCCAATTTGGACATTTTTGTTGTGTGTTGAGTTATTTTGAGGGGACACAACATTGGAGATACAAAGTGTAATTTCTTCAGTGTTGTCACATGAAAAGATAGAATAAAATATTTACAAAAATGTGAGGGGTGTACTTACTTTTGTGAGACACTGTATGGTCAATGATGTCACCTTGGAAGCCACACCCCTTTGTACAGTGGAACCTCGGTTTACGAGTAACGCGGTTAACAAGCGTTTTGAATAATGAAATTTTTTTTTTTTAATTCTGACTCGGTTTGAGAGTGTTGTCCCCCAAAACAAGCAGAATTCAAGCTAATGGGGTGTGCAGTACCGCATTTTGGCCAGAGGTTCGGAGCCACTCTGAGCCGTTCGGAAATACTCAGAATCACTCACAAATACTTGAAAATACTCAGAAATACTCAGTTCCTGAGTGTTTCCGAACCTTTCTGAGATCAGCCAAGCTGCCCCGAGTATTTCTGAGGCTCACCCTCCCCCCCCCTCACCTCTGGCCACATGCGGAATTGCATGCCATAGGAGTCAATGCGGAACAAATTATCTTTGTTTCCATTGACTTCTATGGGGAAACTCACTTTGATATGCGAGTGCTTTGGATTACAAGCATTCTCAGATTGGACTGAACATTCAGCTCCTCTCTAGTTGTGACTTATGTGACCACTCATTGAAGACGGTGTCCAGATGCTTTTGGCCGTCGTCTGTTTCTACTAACAAATGCCGAGCAGAGATGAATTATTTCTCATTTGTGTTCTCAGGGCGATGGAGCTGAGTGTGGTGGTGTTGGTGTTGGTGGTCCCCGCGTTTCTTGCACAGGAAGGTAGGTGGTAGAACCCGCGTACACTTACTGCTAGTGGAAATCAGTCATTCATTCATAGTCATTGCAGTGACTATCCTCCAGTGATACACAGAGATGAACAAAATCCCCCTACATACAATGTACCTTTTTATCTGCTACCCTTTCTTCTCTACAGCTGTTCAAAGTGCACAGACCAAAATATATTTCTCAGCTCCAGAAGGTAGGTGTAAGGATCTGATAACACACACTGCAAAGCATAGAGCAGAGAGCTGAGTGTAATCTGAGACTTGAGGGGAGGGAATGGACACACCCTCTTCAGCACAGTCTCATAGAGAAAAGTGCACAGCTGAGGCTGTCAATCTTATTTTTAAATAAACATTAAAGTGTATTATGTAAGAGACAGTAGCCACAAATATTGTTCAGTGGCTGGACTGACATTTGGGCACCGCATCATCAATAGAATTCAATTTACCTTTTTGAATAATACACAATCACAGATAATCTCCACACACATACAATGAACCTCAATCACATTCTAAAAGGCATTCAGGTAATTATCTCAGAGACATTCCGTCCCTGACAACATCTATTCACCTGCAGAACACAATGGAAAGGTATTTCACAAGCCCGGCTTCACTTAGCATTTCAAAAGCCTATTATACAGAGGGATGTGTCACTGTCTTGTTGACCTGGTCAACATGAACTCCTTTGTAATATTCCAGTCCTGCAATATGAATTATTATTAATGTCCCATCTCATGTAATACATGAATTATGATCCTATTAGCTACACTACGCCTACAAGGGCACAGGGTGGACTTAGACCCAGGGGTTATTCGTGTCCCTGTCACAGGAGTATCTCTCATCCTTCTAACGTCTCTGGTTGTCACCGTTCAATCCGTTACATCTCTCCCCTTTCGGAGGGAGACGGACACAGGAGAGAACCCCAAACGGGTTGACTCCGAAGTCAGTCAGTAGTTCCAGTCCTCCAATACTGGTATCCATACCGTACCCTAAGTAAATTGTTCCAAACTGAGCAATACTCACCCCACCAACCTCTGCCTCTCTCAGAGAACATGCCTGCCGCTGGGGAGAGGCCTGGACTGGCCCTTCTCCCTGGAGTCCTTTCAGCCGCTGGAGAGAAGGCAGGGTGGCTGGGCTCAGTCCATCATGCTGTTGGGGGTCTGGGCCAACTGCCCCCCCCTTCCTGGGGTAAACCAGTGGAGACTGAAGTCCCATCCACTGGTGCTAGGTGAAAACCCCCCGGTGCTTGCAAAGCAAAGCCGACATCCTCCTGTCCCAGTCCTGTACCATTTTCTGGGGTTGTACCAGTGGAGACTGAAATCCCATCCACTACCCCAGGAACCCCCTCTTCTGTTAGTTGGGAGCAGAGGCCTGGGGCACTCTGCTCTGTTGCCAGCTCTTCCGATGGGTTGCTGTGAGTGGAGACCACAGTCCCATCCACTACCACAGGGTCCCCCTCTTCCGGTAGTGGAGAGCAGAGGTCCGTGACCCTCTGTTCTGTTGCCAGCTCTTCCGCTGGGTGGCTGTGAGTGGAGACCACAGTCCCATCCACTACCACAGGGTCCCCCTCTTCTGTTAGTGAGGAGCAGAGGCCCATGACACTCTGCTCTGTGGCCAGTGATTCAGCTGGGGGTAAAAGCTTTACCACCTCAGCTTGTTGCTGGAGAGAGGGGCCAACCGCCCCGGCTCCCTGGAACTCCACACCATCCGCTTCGGCTTTAAGGATGGCAATCTCCATTTTTTCCACTGCCGAATTATCAGCCAGGATTTCATAGTTGTCATCTGACCTTTCCTCATAGTTGCAGGCAACGGGAGCCCCACCCTGCTGCTGAGCCGAGTCTAGCAGCTGTCTGTAGGCGATTTCCAAATCCCATTCCTGAATGGCCAGAAATTCCAAATCTTCCTGTAACCAGTGGCCTCCCGAGATATTCAAATTTTCCTCTCTGTGCTCCATTATGTCCTCCAAGCACCACTCCCGATCATCCCTGAAGTCTGGATCACTGGACATTCTCCAGTACAACAATCCCAGGCCATCATAGTCATAGCCTTCTGTGGGGCTGTCATCCGCTGACCACGGGCACTCTTGGGCTACATACCACCGGAGGGCTCTGTAGCTCTCGTCTAGCTGTATCTCTGCCCGGATCAGCCTGCTTAACTCCGCTGTCCACTCCTGCTTCGGTTGTTTCCCCAACAACGGCATTCGTACGTCATACTGCGGCCAGTACCTTGCATAGATGGAGGGCAGAACCTTTCCTTGGTGTTGCTGCTCCAGAGCTAGCGCTTCCTTCCAGAGTTGGCACCGAATCACATCCGACCATCCCAGCAGGACCTCCTCTGATACGGGTCCTCTGTGCTGTATCCGCATCTCTTGTAACCTCCTTTGGAATTCCTCTTCCATGGAGACTGGTATCTGCACCTCTCCTCTCTCTTCAGTTGGTGCTGCTGTGACTTCAGCTGCTGCAGCACTTCTTCGCTGTCGCAAGGTGGCATCTACAGCCGCTATAACCCGGTCTATGATCTCCAGTGGAGGATTAGGACCATATTGTGCCAGTCCATGTTTAACAGCCCGATCAAAAAAAATGTCCTCGGGTGTCCTGTCTGTTACGCTGGGCCTCTTAGCTCTATTCATTTCGACAAGTTCTGCGATAATGTCCCTTTTCTTACGGTTGCTGGCCGGTCTGCCCCGGCTCTCCAGTAAGTCCATGAGGGAAGAGAGCTTCATCCGTTCATACAGCGTCTCCATTGTCATGTGTCCTTGTAGCCGTCCTTCTGAAGATGGAATCATCCCACTGCTGCCACCAATGTAACGGTCACCACCGTTTACGACCTTCCATCCAGTCACGACAAGCTTATCTGACACACTGCGACAATCTTGCATACACGATCCATTCCATTTCCCATAATCAAGACGAGACTCTGCTCTGTACTTGCTTCCAAAGATATGAACACTTTAATGGTTTCTTCTCAGCTTTTTATACAGTACAAGATGTTACAGTTAATCACAGGACAACGCAATCTCCACCCCATATTCACACACTGAGGCTAATTATCTAATCAGTAGCTAGACAGTTAGGCACTGCATCATCAATAGAATTCAATTAACCTTTTTGAATAATACACAATCACAGATAATCTTCACACACATACAATGAACCTTAATCACATTCTAAAAGGCATTCAGGTAATTATCTCCGAGAAATTCCGTCTCTGACAACATCTATTCACCTGCAGAACACAATGGAAAGGTATTTCACAAGCCCGGCTTCACTTAGCATTTCAAAAGCCTATTATACAAAGGGATGAGTCACTGTCTTGTTGACCTGGTCAACATGAACTCCTTTGTAATATCTCAGTATCCTGCCATATGAAGTATTATTAATGTCCCATCTCATGTAATACATGAATTATGATCCCATTTAGCCACCCTAAGCCTACAAGGGCACAGGGTGGACTTAGACCCAGGGGTTATTAGTGTCCCTGGCACAGGAGTATCTCTCATCCTTCCAACGTCTCTGGTTGTCACGGTTCAATCTGTTACATCGGCGATCATCGTTTTTTTTTCCGTCACTGCGACATTATGGCAGACACATCGGACAATTTTGACAAATTTTTTGGACCATTGTCATTTTTACAGCGAAAAGTGCTATAAAAAAGCACTGATTACTGTGAAAATGACACTGGCAGTGAATAGGTTAACCACTAGGGGGCTTTAAGGGGTTAAGTGTGTCCTAAGGGAGTGATTTTTACTGTGGGGGCGGGGCTGGATGTGTGACGACACTGATCGTCATTCCCTATAACAGGGAACAGACGATCAATGACACTGCCACAGAGAAGAACAGGGAAGGTCTGTTTACACTCACCTCTCCCTGTTCTTCAGCTCCTGTGACCCAATCGCGGGACACCGGTGACGATCGGGTCACGGAGCTTCGGACCAGGTGGCGTGCGAACCACGGCTGGGCACTAAAAGGGCAACGTACCTGTACGTGATTGTGCCCAGCTGTGCAATTATGCCGACGTATATTGGCGTTAGGCGGTCCTCAGGTGGTTAATAATAATAATACTTATAATATTTTTATTCTTTTAATATAATATTTATTCTTTTTTATTATTAAATTATTATTAATTATTATTGATTATTATTAGTAATATTATTTAATGAGAAGACGGAAAATGGAAGCTGCCAAAACACATTTGTTTTCTTTTCATGCACCAAACTGGATCGGAAAACGAAATAAAAATTTGGGCCCGGATTCACAAAGCACTTACGCCAATGTATCTCGAGATACGCCGCGTAAGTACAAATATGCGCCGTCGTATCTATGCGCTGTGCCCACAGAACTAAAATGCGCCAAAAAACTGACTTCATCCCACCGACGTAACTTGCCTACGCCGGCGTATAGTGGGCGCATAGTTACGCCGGCGTATAGTGGGCGCATAGTTACGCCGGGCGCTTTTGGTACTCCCATTGATTTGAGATGCATATATGCAAATGAGGGAGATACACTGATTCACAACTTGCGTCCGACTTATGCCGACGCATGTTTTAAGCGATTTGCGTAAGGGTTATGTCCGGCGTAAAGTTATTCCCCCATATAGGAGGGCAACTCATGCAAAGGTATGGACCAAGGAACGAACGCCGCCAATTTTACGTAGTTTACGTAGTACGTGAATAGGGCTGGGCGTAGGTTACGTTCACGTCATAGGCAGTGATTCGGCGTATCTTAGGCAGTTGTTTCGACGTGATTGTGAGCATGCGCACTGGGATGCGTTCAAGGTACGACACATGCGCAGTTCATTTTAAGTACTTGTGTGATGCTCGGTCCATCATTTGCATGGGGTTTACGCTTCATTTAAATGTATCACGCCCACTTCCACCTACTTTGACTTTGGCTGGCTTACGCCTACGACTATACGCTACGCCGGCGCAACGTTGGGAGCATTTGCTTTGAGAATTTCATACTTGTCTCTCAATGTTGCGCCGGCATTGCGTAAAGAAGATACACTACGGCAGCATATATATGCGCCAATGTACTGTGTGTGAATCCGGGCCTATGAGTGTATCTACTTATTTTTATGTTGGATTTTATCATCTATCAATAAATTCTGAGTTTATTGCATCTAAGCTTTGATAAGTACCAGTAATGAGTTTTCCCCATTTCCTTCCCTAGACCTGGAGGGTAAAATGTTCGTCTTCCCCAATGAAACCGACATGTCTCATGTCATTCTAAGACCTACAATTACAGAGCCATTGCAGGAAGTCAGCGTCTGTCTACGTTCCTACAGTGAGCTTTCCCGCCAGTATTCTCTCTTCTCTTTAGTTACTCCTAAAGATGCTTTTCTAATTAGGTTCCAGGATCCAACCACCTATACTGTATCCATAAACCATCAAAGCATCGATCTCAAGAGGGACTCAGAGTCTCCAGACTGGAGCCATACCTGTGTGACCTGGGACTCGAAAACTGGGGAGGTCCAACTTTGGACCGATGGGAAGAACTCCACCAAAGGATACATTCGGGGACAGTCTTCTATTGCAGTTAAAAGCAGCATTATTCTGGGACAGGAACAAGATTCTTTTGGTGGAGGTTTTAATGCTTCTCAGTCATTGGTCGGTGAAATAGGTGACGTCCACATGTGGGATTATGTCCTGACTCAGGAAGACATCCAGAATGCCCTCACTGGTGACCTCCATGGAAATGTCATTAATTGGAAGTCTCTACTCTACGAAATGAAAGGGGACGTTCTTCTCCAGCCTACAAATTTGCGTAAGTCTTCCATCTTATCTATATACACTTTAATTATGAACCACTTGCCGCCCACCTTATTGTTTAGCACTGATTGGCATCCATCAGTACAATACATTACAGTACATCAGGGATGCCCACCACCAGGTATGCCACCCTAGACCACCAGGGATGCCAATCAGTGCCCCTAATGGATGCAAATCAGTGCCCACAATGGATGCCAATCAGTGCCCACAATGTGTATCACTGATTGGCAGGCATTATTGTTTGGCACTGATAGGCATCCATCAGTACAATACATTACAGTACATCAGGGATGCCCACCACCAGGTATGCCACCCTAGACCACCAGGGATGCCAATTAGTGCCCCTAATGGATGCAAAGCAGTGCCCACAATGGATGCCAATCAGTGCCCACAATGTGTATCACTGATTGGCAGGCATTATTGTTTGGCACTGATTGGAATCCATCAGTACAATACATTACAGTACATTAGTGCCGCCTATCAGTGCCCATCTGTGCCACCTATCAGTGTCCATCCGTGCCACCTATCAGTGCCCACCCATGCCGCCTATCAGTGCCCATCCATGTCGCCTATCAGTGCCCATCTATGTCGCCTATCAGTGCCCATCCATGTCGCCTATCAGTGCCCATTCATGCCACCTATTAGTGCCCATCCGTGCTGCATATCAGTGCCACATATTATTGCCCATCATCAGTGCCCTTCAATGCCACCTCATTGGTGCCACCTCATTAGTGCCCATCAGTGCCGCCTTATCAGTGCCCATCCGTGAAGAAGAGAACGTACTTACTTAATTATTTACTTACAAAATTGTTTTCGCTTTTTCATCGGACAAATGTTTGCTGTGAATGCTCTCAAACTTTTTGGCAACAAATGTCCAATGGAGAATCATCCGATCGTGTGTACACAAGTCCATCGGACTAAAGCCCAAAGTACAAACACGCATGTTTAAAACCAATGCTAAAGATAAGTCAACAATAGCAGAAGTTGCCGAAAGGGTGGCGGTAAAGAGCTGAAAAACCACATTGTAGCGGTATGGCCCGTGGGACCCAGAGGCTCTTGCAGGGTGTGGAGTACTCCTGTTGCAGCTTCACCGATGATTCTTGTGTTTGAAGTCATCCTATGTCCACTAGGGGTATAGGATGACTGAGAAATGATATCTTGGATTACATGAGATGGGACAGTAATGATAATTCACAATGTATTCCAGGATATCTTGAAATATCACAGGTTGTTGATTCTAAACCCAACCGGTGAAAAGAAAGAGTGATTCATTCAATGTGGGAACACGGACTGTTAAGGTGTTTAATGTCGTCTGATACTGTCGTGTAAATGAACCTTAGTCTGGCTCTCAAGAACCTTTCATTGTGTGATGCTAATTGACACTGTATTGTGTGAATTTCTATTGATGATGAATGTGTATTGTAAAGCAGGTGAGAAGAGCTTATTTCTGGATGGAGGATTGTCGGCCCCAGATATTTATAGATATTATCAGGTGGAACTACTGTGCCGGCTGATCGACTGGAGTAGACATACTGGAGAAAAGATATGGCTGGGGCTAGAGCAAGACCAATGCGGCAGTATGCTGCACCGAGCGGCATGGTGCTACAGGGAGTTGACGACAGACATTAAAAAGCACCCGCTGATAGGCCCTACTCTTCAAATGGCCCACAGGTTATTTGTGAAGGGGAAACTGTCAACAGAGGACTCACCGCTTTTTCCAATCTTGGGGAACCCGCAGTTTGAACCAGGATTGTTGAAGGGATCATTTAGTGGACTAATAGAACAGGGGCTGTTTCAAGCATCTCACTTTCTGAAGGAGGGAACATGGAATACTATGCAGGAGATGTTAACAGGTGTTTTGCCCTACCAATTGGATTTCTGGAGGGCCCTACAGCTGCAACGTTTTTTGGATATTTTGAAGTCCCCAGCTAGATACGAGCGCAGATTGACAACGTTCAAGAGGTACTGTAGTGGGAGTGGGATGCTTCGGCACTCCCTCTCAAGAATTAGCGAGATATTGAACGCACCTGCAGAGGGCTCTCAAATACCCTTTTTTAACAAATGGGAGGTTGAGGTAGGAAAAGACCCTTTACAGAAGAGCAAAAGAATAAGATACTCCGGAATATATTTGAATTATCTGTATGTGTGAAGACACAAGAGCTGAATTTATGGGGCCAGATTCAGGTAGGAGAGCAAATCTTTATTTTGGAGTAACGTTTCTCATTTACGTTACTCCGCCGAAACTTTAGGAGCAAGTACTGTTATTCACATAGCACTTGCTAGTAAAGTTGCGGCGGCGTAGCGAAAATGAGCCGGCGGAATTTAAATTGGGCGGGTAGGGGGCGTGTATTATTTAAACTAGGCGCGATCCCACGGCGAACGTACTGCGCATGCGTCGACTGTCAGCGCGCATGCTCCAAATTCTGTCAGTGAACGTCAATGACGTCAATCCCCATTCACGGACGTTTTACGCAAACGACGCGAACATTTTTAAATTCGACGCGATGACGACGGCCATACTTAACATAGGATACTCCACCTAGGTGGCATGTTTTTCTTTACACCGCGTATCGCTTACGGAAACGTCGGAAAGTCACTGTGTCGGGCCCGAGTACGATCGTGAATTGCCGATTCTCGCTGATTAACATATTCTCGGCGTTAATCAGCGGGAACGCCCCGAGCGCCATTTTTAAAATTGCAGTTCCGATACGACGGCAAAATACAATTACGCCGCTCGCATAGGAACTCCAACCCAGCGTTTCTTGTTTTCTGACTACAGAAAACAGAAACGCCAGCTCAAAGTGAGAGTTATGCCGGAGTATCACTGATACTTCAGCCTAACTCTATCTGAATCTGGCCCTAAGATTTTATCTCAGTGGTATCGTACTAAATAGGTAAAAAAATAAAATCAAAAATCCTTTGCCGCTATAAATATCAATTAGATGAAAACAATAAATTATATCAATAACTAAAGTTGCAGCAAAACCTAAAAGTGTTTACAATACACAGGTGCAAAATAGGTTAAAAGGTGATCTTGCGCAAACAAACCACAAAGTGCCCAAACACATAAATAAATAAATAAATATAAATATATTCATAAATAGTGTATCAAGCAATAGAAGATTGAATAAATAGTGTTAAAAGTCCATATGTGAAAAGTCCATAGGTGCAAACGTGCAGTGCACAAACTCCCCAAAGAGGTCCGTGAACGTAGCTGTGTCCACACAGAAAAGTGCAAGTGCCGCTCTGTGAAATCAGCCTCACAGGCCTCTCACCTCACTACATAAAGTAAATGCAATCCGTGATCATTGCGGTGTCCATACGTAAAGTGCCAGTGCCACTCTGTGAAGGTCAGCCTCACAGGCCTCTCACCTCACTATAGAACATATATGCAATCCAACACATCACCAGGACATCTCCAATTCTTTCTGATGGTAAACAAAAACAGCCGTCTCTCTTTCACTCAAATCATTTGGTATTCCCCCAAGACTCTTCCCACTCTGGTTAGTCATATGAGTCCATGTGGGGGGGTGGTGGAGAGGGGAACAGAACAAGGGTAGGACCAATTGCCCCAACCCCATGTGGAGACAGGATACCCGGCGGGACGGGGGCTAAGTTACACAAAGGAGTGTAGGAATGGAACTTAAGATTTAAAAGGGGTATTAATTGAGCAGACTTTGGGCTGTTGAGGGAGGGAAAGAAGAGTTATGATGAGATAAGGAATATACAAACTGTTTGTTTTTTTCTCTCTGGAAACGACATTGTGAATTGGAATATTTTTTGATATCCTTGCTGTATGATGTGTTGATTTTAGGGTTGTCCCGATACCACTTTTTTTTAGGACCGAGTACGAGTACCGATACTTTTTTTCAAGTAGTCGCCGATACCGAATACCGATACTTTTTTTAAACGTGTCCCCAAATGCAGCCATGTCCCCCACATATTGCAGCCATGTCCCCCACATATTGCAGCCATGTCCCCCACATATTGAAGCCATGTCCCCCATATACAGCCATGTCCCCCCCATATTGCAGCCATGTCCCCCACATATTGAAGCCATGTCCCCCCCATATTGCAGCCATGTCCCCCACATATTAAAGCCATGTCCCCCATATACAGCCATGTCCCCCACATATTGCAGCCATGTCCCCCACATATTGCAGCCATGTCCCCCACATATTGCAGCCATGTCCCCCACATATTGCAGCCATGTCCCCTCCATATACGCAGCCATGTCCCCCACATATTGCAGCCATGTCCCCCCCATATTGCAGCCATGTCCCCCACGTATTGAAGCCAGGTCCCCCCCATATTGCAGCCATGTCCCCCACATATTGAAGCCATGTCCCCCATATACAGCCATGTCCCCCACATATTGCAGCCATGTCCCCCACATATTGCAGCCATGTCCCCCATATACAGCCATGTCCCCCACAAATTGCAGCCATGTCCTCCATATACAGCCATGTCCCTCACATATTGCAGCCATGTCCCCCACATATTGCAGCCATGTCCATTTATATACAGCCATGTCCCCCACATATTGCAGCCATGTCCCCCATATACAGCCATGTCCCCCACATATTCCAGCCATGTCCCCCCCATATACGCAGCCATGTCCCCCCCATATTGCAGCCATGTCCCCCCTCATATTGCAGCCATGTCCCCCCATATACGCAGCCATGTCCCCCCCATATTGCAGCCATGTCCCCCCCATATTGCAGCCATGTCCCCCCTACCTGATGATGATGCCGCCGCCGTATGTACAAAGCCGCCGCCTTATGTACAAAGCCGCCGACGCCGCGAACATTATAGGCACCTTTCAATAGCTCTTTTCCCTGTCGCGCGCCATGTTAAGGACACTCCCTCTTGCTCGGGATTGGACAGATCCGAGCAAGGGGGAGTGTCTATACACGCGCAGCGGGAAAACAGCTATTCAAAGGTGCCTAAAATGTTCGCGGCGGCGGCGGCTTTGTATATACGGCGGCGGGGTCGGATTTGTTTATACGGGGGCAGCGTTGGTATTCTATTTGGGTATCGGGGGTATTTGCGGGAGTACAAGTACTCCCGCAAATACTCTGTATCGGTCCCGATACCGATACAGGTATCGGTATCGGGACAACCCTAGTTGATTTTAAACCAGAGGGAGTGCCTCCCAGGTCTGTGTTACTTTTTCTACTTAAAAATCAAATAAAAGAAGATTGAAAGAGAAGAGCTTATCTCGGAGTCACCTTGTCTGGGTAAATGATTAGTAATTAGCTCATGTAGATTATCTCGGAGACACGATGTCTGTCTCCCAAAAGATGTGTATTGAGCTCCTTGTGTCATGTTGTGGGTGGAGTTAAGTCATTGTTGCTTGGGGTTTCTAACTGTATAAAAGCCTGAGTTTACCATTAATAGTATCTATCCGTTTTGAACCAGAGAACAGAGGTGTGTCTCGTTTCTGGGGAATCCATAAGGGCCGTGTTCGTCTGCTGGATTGTGGAGTGTTGATAAGCTCTCGTGGGTTGGTGGAATGGAATATCGTAAACGGCGTTAACCCCTGACCGTTACACATGTGATTTGGTGAAAGTTGGCTAAAAATGTTACGCCGTGTATATGCAGAACAAGTTCACGGCCAACGTGTATTCGGACCAAAATCCACGGAAAAGTCAGATGGAAGTCCGATCGTGTATATGAGGCTTAAGATTTATCATTGTATCTTTTTTTTAATAATTTTAGATTCTAGCGTTCATAAATAAATTCATACTTTTTTGTTTTGAACTCAAAGCTTAGATAAGTATCACTAATGAGTTTTTTCTGTTTTCTTCCCTAGACTTGGAAGGTAAAGTCTTCGTCTTCCCCAAAGAAACCAACACGGCTCACGTCATTCTAAGACCTACAATTACAAAGCCATTGAAGGAAGCCACCGTCTGTCTACGTTCCTTCAGTGAACTTTCCCGTCCCTATACTTTGTTCTCTATGGCTACTCCAAGACACGCCGATGCCTTTCATATCTACTTCCAGCCTCCGTACACCTATCAGGTGTTCATAAATAATATAGCAGCTACTTTTACACCAAACTGGAAGCCTTTTTACTGGAGGCACATCTGTGTGACCTGGGACAACAGCCATGCAGAGGGCCTCTATCTTTGGCTCAATGGAAAGCCCTCCTCCCAAAGGCCTTACATGAGAAATTATTATTATATTGCTTATCATATGGATTCTGAAAACAGCATTGTCCTGGGACAGGACCAAGATTATTATGGTGGAGGGTTTGATTTTTCTCAGTCATTGGTCGGTGAAATAGGTGACGTCCACATGTGGGATTATGTACTGACTCATGAAAACATCCAGAAGGTCCTCTCTGGTGATCTCCATGGAAATGTCATTAATTGGAAGTCCTTACGTTGTGAAATTAAAGGGGAAGTTCTCATCAAGCCCGAACCTCAAAGTAAGTCTGTCTTCTTACTATATACACCTTATTAATTAATAAGATCCCCCAACTTTCAGGACAGAATTACAATGAAGAAGACTTTATGTGCCACGCCCATCAATAATGAGAGGTGAGAGTGACAATTATAAGTGAAAGATGGTCATATTTCTGTAGGATTGTGGCTTCAAAGACTGAGGTCCACCTTGAATCCATTACCTCTTGTGTCAAACAGAATTATTATTTTCAGGTCATCATGTTTCTATTTCCTGAGTATTTTTTTAAGGTTCCTTTAACCACTTTGCATGCTGCTCAATGACCGGGCCATTTTTTGCGAAACGGCAACTGAAAATTGCGCGATCTTGCGACGTGGCTCCCAAACAAAATTGGCGTCTTTTTTCCCCCCACAAATAGAGCTTTATTTTGGTGGTATTTGATCATCTCTGCTTTTTTATTTGTTGCGCTATAAACAACAAAATTGAGCGACTATTTAAAAAAAAAAAAAAAAACACAATATTTTGTACTTTTTGCTATAAGAAATGTCCCCATTTTTTTAAGCTGATTTTTTCTCAGTTTACGATATGTATTGTTATACATATTTTGGTAATACAAATCGCAATAAGCATATTGTAACGGATTGACCCGTGACACCCAGAGACTTTTGAGGGATGGGGGATACTCCTGTGCCAGCAGTACTAAGGACTCTTGGGTCTAAGGTCACCCTGTGCCCCTTTTGGGCATAGGGCGGCTGATAAATAATAATTCATGTATTGCAGGATATCTTGAAATATTACAAGTTGTTGGTTAATGTTGACCCACACCAGGTCAATAGACTCCTAAGATATTCCATTGTCCATTGTGTAAGGCTGTAGAGGTGTTAATTCAGGTCTGCTCCAAAGACCTTATATTGTGTGATAACACTGTTTAAAGCCCATTGATGATCAGGTGTGAATACCTTTTTGTCGGAGACAGAAGTCTGTCTAAGATGTGGATTGAGGGGAACTAATTGTGTGATGCTGTTTTGTGTGAATTCTATTAGATGTGACTTCTCAGGTGTAGTAATTAGGTCATGTTAAAAATGTCAGCCCGGTGCCGAAATGTCTGGATACTGATTAGAAATGAGCCCATCTGAAGGTGTATTGAAGCCCCGGTGTGTGATGAGTGGGGTGGAGAGTTTCTTTGTTCATTTAATGCTTGAACTGTATAAGAACCAGCAGAGTGTACAATTAAAGCATTCATTCATTTGAAACCAGTAACTAGAGCTGTGTGTGTCTCAGTGATTCTGGGGGAATGGATCAGGTCCTGTGGGCTGGTTTGTCGGGGTGTCGGCTAAGCTGTCTTGTCTTGGATTGATGGAAGATCGTAAACAGTGGTGACTGTTACACGTATATCGATTGGTTTGCGCAAAAGTTATAGCGTCCATAGCCACCGATTGTATGACTCGGTACCACCCCCCCCCCAGGTGGCCGCGTCATTGGATTTGATTGACATGGCTGCGCTGCTAGTAATCTATCCAATGAAGAGCTGATCAGCCATGGGAGAACAATGTGGGATCACGCCCTCGGAAATTCGGGGCTCAGGTAACTAAAACGGGGGGAGGGGGGTGGGGGCCGGAGAGTGCAAGGTGTTTTTTCACCTAAGGATGCATTAAGGTGAAAAAAACAAAGCTTTACAACCCATTTAAATTATGTTTGCTCTCCACCCAGAGTCTTGCCACATAAATCACCTTGCAGGTAGATAGACAAGGAGAAATTCCACAGCCCAAACCAGGAGAAGCTGGAGGGCTAGATGTTCCAGACAATATGATAGCCAGTTTATATTATCCGTGCTGTTAGTAACAAACTTGTTTGTTACAGGATCTGAAAACGACGTATTTATATAAAAAAAAGGAAATAAATATAATGACCTCCCTGAGATATATGAGAGTATACATACAAGGGGCCAGATTCAGCAAGCATTTACGTTGGCGTATCTCCAGATAAGCCGCCGTAATTTCAAATGTGCGCCGTCGTATATTTACGCCGATTCTCAAAGCGAGATACGCCGAAAAATAGCCTTCCTCCGCCCGATGTAACTGGCCTACGCCGGCGTATCGTGGGCGCATAGTTACGCTGGAGGCATTCGGCGTTCCCATTAGAAATATGCAAATGAGGGAGATACGCCGATTCACAAACGTAGATACGCCCGGCTGCTTCATATACGCGTTTTGCGTAAGGCTTACGTCCGGCGTAAAATTACCCCTGCTATATGAGGCGCAGCTAATGCAAAGGTATGGGCCAGGGAATGACGCGGTCGAATTTTATGTCGTTTACGCCGTTTACATAGTACGGGAATAGGGCTAGGCGTAGGTTACGTTCACACGTCTCGTAGGCATTGCGTGCCGACGTCACTTAGGGAGATTTTTCGACGTGATTCTAAACATGCGCGTGCATGCCCAGTTCGAGCGGCCATTTATCAACATGGGGTCATGCTTACTTTAAATACATGACGTCCACCTCCTTCCTACTTTGAATTAGGTGGGCTTACGCCGGCCCATTTACGCTACGCCCCGTAACTTAGGGAGCAAGTGCTTTGTGAATACAGCACTTGCCTCTCTAAGTTGCGGCTGCGTAGCGTAAAGAAGATACGCTACGCCGCTCTAAAGATACGCAAATGTATCTGAATCTGGCCCAGTATATATATATATATTTAAATGTCTATCCTTTATAAATAATTAATAATTTATTGTTCAGCAGCTAAAGCTTTGATATGTATCAGTAATGATTTTTATCTGTTTTCTTCCCTAGGCTTGGAGGATAAAGTCTTCATCTTCCCCAAAGAAACCAACACGGCTCATGTCATTCTAAGACCTACAATCCTAGAACCATTAAAAAAAGTCAGCGTCTGTCTACGTTCTTATACCGACCTTTCCCGCCCCTATACTCTCTTCTCTCTCGCTACTCCCGGGAAGGACAACGCCTTTGTGATCTACCTACAGCCTCCAAACACTTGTTACGTATATATCAACCAGGAGCTCACTAGTTTTAGGACAGACTCAGAGTCTTTGGAATGGAGGCACATCTGTGTGACCTGGGACTCCGACACTGGAGTGGTCCAACTTTGGGTCAACGGGAAACTCTACCCCAGAAGAGGCTCCATGAAAGGGTCTTCTATCGCAGCTGAGACAAGCATTGTTCTGGGGCAGGAACAAGACTCTTTTGGTGGAAAGTTTGATGAGAAACAGTCATTGGTCGGTGAATTAAGTGACGTCCACATGTGGGATTATGTCCTGACTCCAGAAGACATCAAGAAAGTCATCTCTGATAGACACAATGGGAATGTAATTAATTGGGTATCTCTATACTACGAAATCAAAGGGGAAGTTCTTGTCCAGCCCAAATTTCCATGAAAGCCAATGGGCTCATCATATACACTTCATTCTCAAGATACCCCAACTGCTGATTCTGGTTTACAGTGATAATGATGATTTATTTGTCACCCCCATAATCAATGAGGGTTGACAGTGACAATGATAAGTGAAGATTAAATAATCAATGAATCAATGATCTTATAGTGTAACTAAAACACATGAAAATTTTAAACAGGATTGCAAATCATTGGAGTTTTTATTTTCTCAACGGTAACATAATAGTCCTGGTTGTATAATCTTATAATCAATATTAACATAAACTGTCTACAATAAAATATATATAGAAGCAACATACAAGTGGCATTCTTTCTGTTTTTCCTTTGTTATACAATTTGACAGCGAATAGGTTAGTTTTATTCACCTTTCACCCCTCCCTTCTACTTCAAGTATTTGTAGGAGGTAATAATGGTTAGAACCAAAGAGGAGATGTCAGGTGACGAATGCACCCCGATGGAGACAGGGGTGCCATGCAAGGTAGTGAACCCAATAGCAGACTGCTGCGGATGGACAGGAAACGCGAACCCAAGATTCCCCAGGGCTCGGAGTCTAAGGTCCAGCAGGTGTTCACCAGAGCCTCTAGTAGTGAGGATGGCCTTCGCTGCAACTGAACCCATGTCGCGGCCCCTGGGGTCCCCCAGGTCACACTCTGTAGGGAGAGAGGGGAAGCAGCCACTGAGGACACAAGGTATAGTCATAGGTAAGCCAAGGTCGAGGCAACAGGCAAACGAGGATAACCAAGGGACAGGCCAAAGGTCAGGGTCACAGGCAAACAGGAGTAGTCAGAGACAAGCCAAAATCGGTACACAGAAAGGTTAACATAGCACAAGGCAGACAGGAACACAAGCTAACAAACAAAGTTGAACAGCAAAGACCTGCAGTGCACTAGTTAATATAGACTTCCTGGGATGGCCTGGGGTGAAGCCATACAGGGAGGAGAGGTGATAAAAGGCAGCCAGAAATAGAGTCAGGCCTCTAATGGACACATGGAGGAGAAGGTAAGCTGCCAGACATTATTGCATGTCCATGACAGGAGATCCGTCAAACACTCCCAGCCTAGCACAGGGGGGCAATAAGTGTGGAAGTTGTGATCTGGTAAGTCCAAGAACAATCACTGGACTGCAAATATCTGGCATCCACTGATAATATTTACCATATTTATAATTTTCCATAATCCAAAATGTACCCTGTTTCGGTGTGGGGTACTTCACCAAAATGTGGATGTCGAATCCAAACCCCATTGAAATCCATGGGAGTGTCGCCACCTTATCCTAAACAGGGGCTACTATCTAAATGTAACTTTTTGGCTGGGCTGAAGTCAGCTCAGGTTGATTGCATACTTTTTAATTTGGTCTTTCCCTAAGCTTAAAGCGTAATTCCACCCAAAAATGGAACTTCCCGCCCTCCGGTGTCACATTTGGCACCTTTCAGGGGGGAGGAGAGAGCAGATACCTGTGTAATACAGCCAGGGGTCAAGTCCTGGGGAAAAAAGTGTGGAACCTCCTACCCAAGATCCACTCCCCCACCAAAAAAAAAAAAAAGATACGCTCATATGCATATATATTTCACAGAAAATACAGTGAAACATTTATTGTAAAGTGCCAGTTTACAAAAACAAAATAAGTTATCTTGTCAAACTAAAAGAATAATCACCACAATGCATCGCAATGGGTGATGGTCTTTCCCTCGCAGGGAATTTCTAACACATATATCCATGTATATATTTATTTACAGTTCTGAAGACTTGCACAACTTGAGTTGAAGACTTGGCTCATCCTTGACTCAACGATCAGTGCTGTGCTGGGCTCAGGGTGCTGGCTGGTCTCAGGGTGCTGGCCTGGCTGGCCTCAGGGTGCTGGCCTCAGGGTGCTGGCTGGCTGGCCTCTAGGTGCTGGGTTACTGGCCTCAGGGTGCTGGCTGGCTGGCCTCAGGGTGCTGGCCGTGCTGGCCTCAGGGTGCTGGCCGTGCTGGTCTCAGGGTGCTGGCCTCAGGGTGATGGCCTGGCTGGCCTCAGGGTACTGGCCTAGCTGGCCTCAGGGTGTTGGCCGTGCTGGTCTCAGGGTGCTGGCCTGGCTGGTCTCGGTACTGGCCTGACTGGTCTCTGTGCTGGCCTGGATGGTCTCAGGGTGCTGGCTGGCTGGCCTCAGGGTACTTGGTACTGGCCTGGCTGGTTTTAGGGTGCTGGCCTGGCTGGTCTCAGTGCTGGCCTGGCTCGTCTCAGGGTGCCGGGTGGCTGGCTGGCCTCTGGGTATTCGATACTGGCCTGGCTGGTCTCAGGGTGCTGGCCTGGCTGGTCTCAGTGCTGGCCTGGCTGGTCTCAGGGTGCTGGCCTGGCTGGTCTCAGGGTGCTGGTCTCAGGCTGCTGGCTGGCTGGCTGGCCTCAGGGTGCTGGCTGGCTAGCGTTGCTGTGTGACTCTGCCTCTACGTGATGTCACATGCAACCAGCCGCATACTGAAGCACAGGTCACAGCTGTAAGACGAGGTTGGAGCCTGGAGGAGGAGCTCCGAGTCTGCTCGGCTCAGTTCGCCTGCCCCTGACTCGATTTGAGTCCTTCACTATGCAGCGATGCTGGGAATCTCTGCTTAGTGAACGCTCAGGTTGAGGCTGCTCTAGTCCTGCAAACGGTGTTCCTGCTGTGAAAAAAGTGCAGGGACGTTGTTCCTACGTGTTCCTGCGGGACTCGAGCCCTGAATACAGCTTCACTATGCCCATTTGCAGCCTCACTGTGCCCATCTGCATACCTCACTGTGCCCATTTGCAGCCTCGCTGTGCCCATTTGCAGCCTCAATGTTCCCATCTGCATGCCTCACTGTGTCTATCTGCAGCCTCACTATGCGCATCTCCCTGCCTCACTGTGTCCATCTCCCTGCCTCACTGTGCCCATCTGCATGCCTCAGTGTGTCCATTTCCCTGCCTCACTGTGTCCATCTCCCTGCCTCACTGCATGCCACACTGTGCCCACATCAGATTTTGTGTCAGCACCTGGTCAGGGGTCCTTGACATGCTAATGTTGGAACTGGTTATGCTAGGATCAAAGAGGGTTGCTTACGTAACAACCAGAAACATGGTACAGATGTACAGAGAAACACCGAAGAGAGTCTAATGCCTCGTACACACGACCATTTTTCCCATTGGGAAAACTGCAATGACAGCCTTTGGCCGGGAAAACTGTCCGTGTGTATGCTCCATTGCAGTTTTCCCGACAGGAAAACCGGTGGGAATCGCGGAAGGAAAAATTAGAACATGTTCTCTTTTTTCCTGCCGCGATTCCTGGCGGTCTTTTTCCCAGCAGTTTCCCTTTGTGGAGCATACATACCGCCGTTATTCCCGGCCAAAGCTCTCACCGCAGTTATCCTGACAGGGAAACCTCCGGTGTGTACACCAGGAAAGTTACCAAGCAGGTTCTGGGTTTTCCCCCCGGGATTCTCGGCAGATTTTTTACCACCGGGAATCTCGATCGTGTGTACGGGGCATAATACTTATGTGAGAAGCATGATGGTCAACTAGACTTCAGATACAGCCAATCAGAATTTGATGCCACTTCTGAACCAATGAATATAGCCCAGGGGTGGGATTGGTAGGGATGGGTGGAGAGGGAACATAAAAATCAAAGCTCCCATGGATTCTCGCTCTCTTAGCTCTGTGTGGCTCCAGGCAAGCATGGTAACGTAATATCTGTGTATCCTATTTTCATTACTGTATTATTTGATAGCATTTTTAACAATATATCCTTTTTGTATTAATTATCTGTGTCCTCTGGCAACACTTTATTTGTATCATCTACATTATATTTGGTAATCTCAGATTATATAAAACGTTTCTTTTCTGTATAAATAAATTAGATCTTTGAATTTTAGCACCTTTATCATTCCTTATAGATTTCATGGGTTATACCTGCAACCGCATTGGTTGATTCTTATATAGATGAGTGCAGGGTTTAGGGGGGGAGGAGAAGGGGGAGGGGAGTGCATGGTTGTGGGGTGAGCTACATAAAGAGTGTAGGGTTGAGGGGAGCACTACGTACTGCATGCAGGGTTGAGGGGTCCGCTATGTACTGCATGCAGGGTTGAGGGGTGCGCTACGTACTAAGGGGGGAGAGAGGGGAAGAGAGGAGTTGGGAGAAAGGAGTAGGAGGGGGAGAGAAGGGAGGTATGGGGAGAGAAGAGAAGGAGGGGGAGAGGAAAGTGAGGGAGACCCCAGTACTATCTGCAGTTCCGTCTGTGCCCCCATATCCCAGTCTGCAGTTCCTTTCTGTGGAAAGGTGTGTGTGACACAGTACAGTACCTTCCATGCAGTGGGCAGAACCCATTATAGCTGGGTGAGGACAGGAGGTCACGGAGCTGCTCCATCCAGAGGATCTATTTGCTGTCCCTGGCTGCCTGCGTCTCCTGCCCGCCCATCTTCATTCTCCGGCCAGTCTTTCCATCGGTCCTGGGAGATCTTCTCCCTCCAAGGCAATCGATCCTGGCCACCCTCACTGCTCTTCGTACCTGCCACCTCCTGGAACCCGGTTGCGTCCTGTTCCCCGCACCTGCTGCCACCAGACTCAATCTTAATGCTTGCCTAGGGCAGCACCCAACTGGTCAGTCTGCCCCTATGCCACAGAGTGCTGGTGGGGGAGGTGGAGTCATCAGCGCCGGCAAGGAGCTGCAGGGAGGCAGGAAGAAGTGTGCAGCGATCGCTGGTGCGTACGCTAGTCCAACCCTGGCAGGAATTTCAATGGAACTTGTTCCGGCACTTGGCTCTACTCCAGGACATTGCTTTGATTTACCGGGACGCTAGGACTTAGATGAAATTCCGGGACGGTGCCGGCGAATCCGGGGCTGTTGGGAGGTATGCCCCTCCTGTCCAGTGTTATTATGTCTTCCTCTAACATAATGGCCAAGTACAAATGCTTGCATCATGTGCAGTGGGTATTTACAATAATTATGGCTGTTGTCTTTGGAAATATCATACTTTAATTTTTATTTCTTAAAAAGAAAAAAATACTTATCTCTCCCTCTTTCATTGCAGCCTGGTTAAAACATTTACACGGTGTGCAGCGTGTTCATGAAATATTTCTGGCTTTTGACTGTGACATATTAAATTAACCACTTGACCTCGGGAAGATTTACCCCACTTCATGACCTGACTATTTTTTGCGATATGGCACTACGTTATTTTATCCGACAACTGTGCAGTCATGCCATGCTGAGCCCAAATAATTTTTTTCCCCACAAACAGAGCTCTATTTTCGTGGTATTTGATCACCACCGCATTTACTTTTTTTTGCGCTAGAAACAAAAAAGCCCAACAATTTATATAAAAAAAAAGACTTTCTGCTATAAAACATATCAAATCATATTTCTTTATACATGTAGGTCAATAAGTATTCGGTTACATATTTTTGATTAAAAAAATCCGGATAAGCATTTATTGATTGGTTAGTACAAAAGTTATAGCATTTTTTTTTACTAATGATGGCGGCAAACAAATGACTGCGATATTGTGTCGACCAGGGGCGGACTGACAACTCATGGGGCCCTGGGCAATAGAAGATTATGGGGCCCCTGGGCTTACAGATGGCCACCATGCCAGGAGGCAGTGCAGAGGCGGGGCAGCTAAAATCTTGGGATTTTAACTTCAAAAACATATCAGTTTTCGGACATATCAGGGACAGATGTAAAAAAAAAACACAGATTTTTACATACTGTCCCTGGTTTTACTGAGCCTGGCAACCCTAATGGGGCCCCCTAGTGGCATAGGGCCCTCAGGCAGTGCCCGAGAGCCTCAATGGTCAGTCCGCCCCTGGTGGCGACATTTGGAACACATTTTTTTGGGAACAGTAAAACTAATACAGTGACCAGTACTAAAAAAATATGCACTGTCACTGTACTAATGACACTGGCTTGGGAGGGGTTGACATCAGGGGCGATCAAAGGGTTAACTGTGTGCCTATCCAGTGTCTTTCAAAACTGTGGGGGGTGCTTTCACTAGGGGAAGTTATGTTCCTGCTTTGCAGGAACACAGGATTCATGCCTTTCCTCCAGTCAGAATGGTAATCTGTCTTGTTTACATGGGCAGACCGCTGGATCTCTGCTGGATCATCGATGGGTGCCGATGGAGCTCCTCAGCTTGCTCTCCACCTGTTGTGCTCCAAGCTTCAGTTCCTTGATCGTATGACGTCACATTCCGGTGTTTCCGTCCACTAGCTCCGGTCGGTGGTTGCTCTGGCTGCCTCTCGTTCCCCCTTTTGCTTCCTGGTAGCCGCGTGATTCCGCCACACATCATTGAGGATCCCATTGAGGCTCCACACTGGCCATCCGGCTCTGCACAAGCTGGCTTCCCTCTTCCTAGTGACATCCAGGAACACATGAAGGTTTTGCCATTGCAGCACTGCCCCACCAAGCCAGTCTACCACCAACTGTTGCTTAAGGTACTGTCGCTGCCCTCTTTGCAGTTGTTCCATCTATACAAGGAGATGTCTAGATGATTTTTCATTCAATCATATGTTATTATTAAAGCGAAACATTTTTTTATCTCATTGAACATTTTAAGTACTCGACTGTTTGTCCTTTCAAGACTGTCCCGATTAGCGCTTTCAATTGTGGTTGCTCCTGAATGTTTTTACTTGTATTCACACCCCCTCTAGTGTGCTCATCCACACAGCTGCTCTGTTGGGCTCTTGCAGGACATTCACAAGTTTCATAGTGCAATAGATGTCCCAGCTTCCTGGCGCCAGACTGTTTTTGTCTGTTCATTGCCCTGTAGCTGTAAAACTGCTATGGGACAGACCTGAAGTAATTAAAATGTGTTCACATTAACATGAGCCAGCTGAATTTGTATAGCTTATGGCTCTGCAAAAGTACACTCTAATTTTTATTTATGATAAATCATGTCTTGTCTCTCCATCTTCCATTGCAGACTGGTTAAAACATCTACACAGTGTGCAGCGTGTTCATGAAATATTTCTGGTTCTTGACTGTGACATAATACATTTTCATTTATTTACGTTAACATGAGCCTTATCTCTCCCTCTTACATTGCCAGAGCCCTGATCAAAATGCCTTTTTTCATTTGGCATACCAACTGCTTCATCTATGGAATGTGCGTGTCATGGTCTGGGTTCAGGCTTGTAGGCCAGTGGCTGTAGCAGTAGAGTCAGGAGTCACACAGAGTCAGCTGGATGAATTTGTAGAGGTATCTTCCTAGTGATATCGGGGGCTCATCTGAGGCATGAGATCTAAACGCAAGCTGGTCTTCACTGGGGGGTTACTGTCTAAGGTCTGCACTACTGTTGTGGGGGTTACTGTCTGAGGTCTGCACTACTGTTGTGGGGGTTACTGTCTGAGGTCTGCACTAATGTTGTGGGGGTAACTGTATGAGGTCTGCACTACTGTTGTGGGCGTTACTGTTTGAGGTCTGCACTACTGTGGGGTGTCTGTACTGAGGGAGGGACCATAGTGGGTGTGGGGGGGGGGTGACACCATTTTTATTTTTTTGCACCGAGTGACGCCACTGCAGTGTGGGGGGGGGGAGATGTGGATATAACAGTGGGGGGGGGGGGAATGTGGAGATTTTTTTTTTTTTTGCTGATCCAAAAAATTATTAGAAACGATCCGAACCGTGAGTTTTTTCATCCGTTGCACCCCTACACAACACTACACTGACACCAGTACACATAGGCACACTTAACCCCTTCAGATCACCCCCCCCCCCAGGCCCCTATCACTAATAGCAGTGATCATATATTTACTGATCACTGCATTTAGTGTCAGTGTGACATTTAGTGTGACAGGCAGTTAGTGTTAAGACCAGGGTAGCCCCCTACCCCCCCTAATAAAGGTTTAACCCCTTGATCACCGCCCTAGTTAATCCTTTCACCCCCTATTGCCAGTGTCACTAAGCGATCATTTTTCTGATCGCTGTATTAGTGTCACTGTTGCCGCTAGGTAGCTAGTTTTTTTGATATTGCGATTTTTTTTTTACTAAAGTCATGTGGCTGAAAACATTTTGGCCTAAATGTTTGACTAAAATTTAGTTTATTCGATTTTTCTTATAACAAAAAGTAGAAAATATCATTTTTTTTTCAAAATTCTTAGTCTTTTTCCATTTATATCGCAAAAAATAAAAATTGCAGAGGCAATCAAATACCATCAAAAGGAAGCTATATTTGTGGGAAGAAAAGGACGCAAATCTTGTTTCAGTACAACATTGCATGACCGCTCAATTACCAGTTAAACAGCGCAGTGCCAAATTGTAAAAACACCTTTGGGCATTTAGCAGCATATTGGTCCGGGGCTTAAGTGGTTAAACTAATAACACACAAAGAATTAAATGTTACCATGTTTTTATTGAACACGCCATGTAAACATTCACAGTGCAGGTTGGAAAATTATATGAACCCCTAGACTATTGACATCTCCAAGAGATAATTGGACTCCTGTTGGCTGACACCTCACTCCAATCAATGAGATGATATGGGAGGTGTTGGTTACAGCTGCTCTGCCCTATAAAAAACACACACCAGTTCTGGCTTTGCTTTTCACAAGAAGCACTGCCTGATGTGAATGGTGCCTAGCACAAACGAGCTCTCAGAAGACCTGCTATTAAGAATTGTTGACTTGCATAAAGCTGGAAAGGGTTATACAAGTATCTCCAAAAGCCTTGCTGTTCATTAGTCCACGGTAAGACAAATTGTCTATAAATGGCAAAATACCTCTCCAATGTGGACTATACCTATCAATTCCCAGAAACAATGTATTGGCAGGATTGCGTTTGTGATGTAGATCATAATGTCTGGAAACGGAATGATCTTTGAAACCACTTTTAATGTTAGTTATAAGTTCTTCTAGACGTACCTGCATTGATCTTTTAGTCCTGCCTATATATTGCAGCCCACATGGGCATTCTAACAGGTAGACTATACAAGTGGAGCTGCAGGTAACAAACGACTCTATAGTGTGTTTCCTTGAGGTGCTTGTTGATATAAAGTTATTTTTGGATCTGACCTTATTAAGTGTGCAAACCTGGCATTTACGGCATTGGTGATACCCTGTAATCTCTTTCTGAAAAAAATACACATTCTTACGAGGTGGGTCCACAACATTGGGTGCCACTCTATCGCTTAAGGAAAGAACCCTTTTGAAAATAACTTGAGGAGTTAAAGGTATTTATGATCCGATCATTTCTCAACAAAAGCCAATGCTTCCGAAAGATCCTTTTGACCAAATAGTGTTGAGTTGAATAGGTGGTGACAAAGGGTATCACCGGTTTCTCTTTCTTTGATCTAGGGCCTACATCCAACAATGATGTTCTCTCAATCTCAGCTACCTCCTTCATAGTGATGTCAAGAGAGCCCAAGTCATACCCCTTCTCCAAAAGTCTATTTTTCAAAATGCCCACTTGTAGCATATAATCAGATAAATCTGAGCATGGTCTATGGACAAGCCAGGGGTCGATAACAAGTGGTAGCAAAGATAAGGACTACAGCGGATATGCAAAGATATGCTGATATGCAAGGGCTCATCTGAGGCATAAGATCTAAATGCTGGTCTTCACTAGAGCTCCTGTTGGTGGAGATGGGTTTCACTGCATTCTAATGCCAGGTCAGATTACCCCAGCAGAAGGGGTTTGGGTAGTGGATGAATCATGTAGGGAACAAGCTTAAGTGTAGTCAATGGACAAATCCTAGGGCCTCCATCCAACAATGATGTTCTGTCAATCTCATCTACCTCCTTCATAGTGATGTCAAGAGAGCCCAAGTCATACCCCTTCTCCAAAAGTCTATTTTTCAAAATGCCCACTTGTAGCATATAATCAGATAAATCTGAGCATGGTCTATGGACAAGCCAGGGGTCGATAACAAGTGGTAGCAAAGATAAGGACTACAGCGGATATGCAAAGATATGCTGATATGCAAGGGCTCATCTGAGGCATAAGATCTAAATGCTGGTCTTCACTAGAGCTCCTGTTGGTGGAGATGGGTTTCACTGCATTCTAATGCCAGGTCAGATTACCCCAGCAGAAGGGGGTTGGGTAGTGGATGAATCATGTAGGGAACAAGCTTAAGTGTAGTCAATGGACAAATCCTAGGGCCTCCATCCAACAATGATGTTCTATCAATCTCATCTACCTCCTTCATAGTGATGTCAAGAGAGCCCAAGTCATACCCCTTCTCCAATAGTCTATTTTTCAAAATGCCCACTTGTAGCATATAATCAGATAAATCTGAGCAATTACGCCTCATCCTGACAAACTGGCTCCTCGGCACTGATTTAAGCCAAGAGTCTTTGTGACAACTCCCCAGAGGGATATCGTTTTGAATCTCACTTTTGATGATTGTGAGATCCAGAAAGTTGATTTTGTCCTGGCTGGCTTCATGTACAAGCCGAATGCCCCTGTCATTGTCATTGATATGGAGAAAAAAATCATTTAACTGTAAAGCGGTAGCATCCCATAGGAGGAGGATGTCATTAATGTACCTTTCCCATAAAATTAAATGTGGACTACAGTCCTTTTTTTTTTAAAGTGTATTTTGTGCGTGTACTCGAGAGAGGAGCCGGACTGCAGGAGTTGGGAGTAGGCAGACCTCCCCCAGAGGCAATCTGCCATCTTTCGCCATGCCCCCGGGTGGCAATGGCAGGAGTGAGGGGGTCCTCCCACACAGCCCGCCCTACCTGCTCTGCTTTGAAGCCCAACGGGGCAGAGGGACTCCCCTATGAGGAAGTGAGTGGACCTAACCTGCTCAGCCAGCCCCGTTAGTCCTTCGCCTCTCTTTTTTAGAGACCGCGTGGCCAAAGTGCGTGCATGTTAACCCAATTTCGAGTGCGTGTAAGTGTGGTTGTTTTTGTGGGAGAGGGGTGGGCGTACTAAGCGCAGGCTTACCTCGCATATTCCAAATCTCGTAGAACTACATCCCGAAAGACCCTCAATGATGGAGCCAAAACACCAGAAGGCTTAAAATACGAATACGAAGCTCATCCCTATTCAGGACTGTCGAACGCCTCGTTCGACAGTCCTGAATAGGGATGAGCTTCGTATTCGAGTCAAACTCATGTTCGACTCTAACATCGTATGTTCGACCGTTCGTCGAACTACGAACGTTTTGGGCCGTTCGCGTCAAATTCGAGTTGCGTTTCACGGCCCATAATTCACTGCAGCATCGCAGTGCATTGCTGGCGATGATTGGCCAAGCATGTACTATGACCCGCATGCTTAGCCAATCACAGCTTGAAAAAAAAACGGAGAGCCATAATTGGCCAATTATGTCTCAGGGGGTTTAGTACACGCCCCACACTATAAAAGACCGCCTGTGGGTCGGCCTTGTGTAGTGTTTTGCGGTGGTTAGGAGAGAACAGAGAGAGACAGAGAGAATGTCATTTTTTGCAGGTAGATAGAGCAGGCAAGCAGGAAGGCTAGTCAGTTAAAGTTACAGTGTGTAGAGGATATATATACATCCCATGTGTTGTACATATATTTATACACTGTATAGTTTATCTAGATAAGCTCTTCCTAATTTACTGGCAGGCAGGTGATTGTGCTAGCTGCGGTATTCTCACATGGTGTATTGCCTGTGTCCTCTGGAGTTTGCACCTAAAGCTACGTGGTGTGTACTGCCTGTGTCATCTGCAGTGTGCACCTAAAGCTACGTGGTGTGTGTACTGTCTAGCCCCATACACACTATCAGTTTTCCTGATGGTTTTCTCTTCAGGTTTACCAAAACCATCTAATATGAGGTCAAACCTCAAGAGTTTCAATTTGTATGCAATCAGGCAGGCCCTTGTACTACATGGTTTTGGTAAACCTGATGAGAAAACCGTCAGGAAAACTGATAGTGTGTATGGGGCATCTGTGTCTATGCCATTTTTCTCAGTGATTTTCATCCATATTGCAGGGACCAGACATTACATTACATGAAATTACTTTTTTCTTATAGTAATCTCATTTTGTGCTAAACATGTGCCACCTTACAGGCATACTATAGACACCCAGCAGGTACGATATTTAAAGGAATTTTTCATTTTTTTAATTTTTTTTATTTAAGCATCATTAAAATCACAGAAAAAAAACACAGTTTTTAAAAGTTTTTTTCCATTGATACATGTTCCCTGGGGCAAGACCCGTGTTCTCAAAGATGTTTTCCGACAATAACTTGAATATTGGGCTTTAAAATGAGCACTTTTAAATTCGAACGTTCAAGTCCCATAGACGTCAATGGGGTTCTAAATGTTCGAATGCACGAATGGTCGGTCCGTTCAAAGGTTCTGGTGCGAACCGAATGGGGGGGGTATTTGGCTCATCCTTAGTCCTGAATGTGGATATTTATATTGTAATGATCTTCCTTGATTGATGGGCATACCAGAAAAATTTCTCTTAATATTGATCTTACGGACATACTTGTGTATGTCCATATATGTTTTAAATTTATTTAGTGTTCTTGGGGGAGCAAATTTTAAGCCTTTAGTTAACAGTGTTGTTTCAGATTTAGTCAGTGTTTGAGAACTCAAATTAAAGATGCCTTCCCATGGTACATCTTTGACTTTTTTTGATTGTGCTCTCCTCCCCCCTTATGTCCCTTTTAGTTTTTTATGGGTCTTTTTACACCCTGACTGGGTCTGGGAAAACCCAGTGGCGTCACTAGAACATGGTGTCATCTCCCCCCTCCCGGACTAAGTAGGCTCTCCCCCTCAACCCACCACAATGAATTGAGCCGGTATAGGATTAGGGGGGGTGGAGCTAGGATGGGATGAGGGTGGTGGATAGAGCAGAGCCAGAATGGGATCGGGGAATGGATGAGCCAGAATGGGATCGGGGGGATGGATGGAGTCGGGGTGGAATCAGGAAAATGGATGGAGCCGGGATAGAATCAGGGGAATGGATGGAGTTGGAATAGAATCAGGGGAATGGATGGAGCCAGGATGGGGTGGTGGTTGGAGCCCGGATGGGATAGAAGTGATGAATGGAGCCCTAATGGGATCGGGGGGGTGAATGGTGCCGGGATGGGATTGGGGTAGTGGATGGAGCCTGGTTGGGATCGGGGTGGTAATGGAGGAGGCAGGTGCAGCCAGTGGGGAGAGAAATATGATTGCAGCATTTGGGAGGTCGGACCCCGGGCACCTCTGTCTCACTCCCTCCTCCCCCACTCTCACTGCATGTCGCGTGCAGCTGAGGAGATCCCGTAAGGGAAGGAGGGAGCCATAGTGACTGTGCCAGTCAGACCAGTCTGAGTCTGGTGTCACCCTCTGGCTGCACCCCCCAAACCCCCCCCCTAGCAACACCACTGGGAAAACCCCAATGATGTTGTTTATGATTTTTTTCTTTAGGTCCACTGGAGTGATCTCTAGAGGACCAAGTGTATTCTTGATCTCTATAACCATATTCAGCTTGACTTAATATATAGGACCATCTCTGTCTCTCAACCCTATCATCATAATCCCAACCCTCCCTATTTTGGTCACGGTAAAATGAGGACCCTGATTTGATGATCTACCATATCCTTGATGGTTGTATGGGCCTCTTTCTTGACCCCTTGTGTGATTAGGAGGTTCCCTATACCCTGGGTGTTGACCAGCGTGGAGTGTCCCACAGACTCGATGTCCACTGACAGCCCGCAATCGTGGCGAGGAGAGGCAGAACAGGGAAAAACAAGGCATTTCCCTGTTTTGCCTTGTAACAGATCTTCTGTTCCCTGTCATCAGGAACATCGATCTCTGTCATGTCAGTGGTAGCCCACCCCCCCTACAGTTAGAACACCCTGAGGGAATACACTTAACCCTTTCCCTGCCATTGACATTTATACAGTAATCAGTGTTTATCTTTAGCTCTGATCTCTGTATAAGAAGTGTCAATGGTCCCAAAATAGTGTCAAAAGTGTCCGATCTGTCTGACGCAATTTCACATTTCCGATAAAAATCGCTGATCACCATCATTACTAATAAAAAAAAAATTATAACAAAATATTTCCCCAATTTTATCAATATACACTTTACCAAAAATATGTAAAATATGTATCGGCCTAAACTAAGGAAGAAATTATTATTTTTTTTAATATATTTTTAGGGGGATATTTATTATAGCAAAAGGTAAAAAAGGTATTGCTTTAAAACTGCAGAGGTGATCAAATGCCACCAAAAGAAAGTTCTCTTTGTGGGAAAAAAAGGACGCCAATTTTGTTTGGGTACAGCGGGCATGACCGTGCAATTGTCAGTTATATATCAGACAGGAGGCTCATATCTTATGCATTATCTTTCTTTACTAATGCTCATAGCAGAAATACAGTGAAACGTTCAAATAACCTAAAAACTTAAAGAACTACAACTCCCAGCAGGCCCTGGGCTCAGTTAGTCCCTCCCCGATCATAGACTGCATATAAGGGCCTGCCTGAGGTAAACTAGTCCTCTTTCTTTCTGCTCATGGCAGCTTTCAGATGAGTATCTTTTACTATTGTTTTTTATTGGAAAGGTGCAGCTGTCTCTGTGTGAGGCGGTGGGAGTGAGGGGGGACTCCTCACCCCCTCCCCCGCTGGCACCACATGGTGACATATTCATTTGTATTAATTTCTGGTTTAGTTGAAATACCATTTTATCCCTGCTTTCCCTTGTTTGGTACATTACTCTCGTTTGTGTGTATGGTCGTTTTGGCACCTCACTGTGCCTCCTGTTGTGCGGACGCCTGTTGCCGGCGCCGCACTTCCTCCTCTCTCTTTTGCGCCTGTGTCCTCCCCGCGTAGCGAGCGCCCTTACTTAGACGCCGCCATCTTCCCTTCTTCCCCATTACCTCGGCGCGCTCCGGGGGCGGAGCCTTTCGGCTCCCTCGAGGACAGCCAATCACAGCTCAACAGGACGTAGTCTCGCGAGACTTCGTCCCAGAGCACAGGGATCGCAGGCTTTCTTCCTCACGGCGGCCAGTGCGACGCTGACTGAGGAAGGAGAGGAGCCTGTCCACCATCTCCCTCAGGTTTTTCCTTCTGGGCACTTTAGGGTACTATTAGTGCGCTCGGATCGCGATCTACATCGCAATCTTCACATCCTTGTCCCTATCTTCTCCAGCACTGCGGAATTTATTCCGGCTGGGGGTTTTTCCCTTTCCTACATCACACTGCCATATAGCATTACTGTGTAACCATGGCTGAGGAACATATAACTACCCCCCCTAGAGGAGAGGGCTTTTCTCTTGAATCTGTTCAATTCATGTCAGCCAAACAAATACAAGACTTGATCAATAGGTCAGTTCAGACGGCTCTGGCCTCGGCCGTCCCGCCCGCAGGTTCACACCTTGCAATGCCTAACCAGCCCGCCCCCCCACCCCAGAGTGGCGAACCACCAAGTAAAAGGGGGAAAGTTACACGTAAACTGAAACATACTTTGGCGGCACCCGACTCCCCGACAGGGGAAGTAAATAATATGTTGCAGGCAGTTCCTCCCTCGGTCTGCCAACCCCAGCATCTAACAGACTCCGATCGACCCCTGGGCCTCAGGGGTTTAACAAACGAGAGGCATAAATCCTCTAAAAGGAACAAACCCGACTCTTACATTGACTCCTCCGACGAGGACTCACCAGACATGTTAGAGGATAAAGAGTCTGACGGCTATGAGTCCGATGATAGTAACAAAGATGCTGGGGAAACGGCATTTATTCCCAACGCCACCCCTGCCACGCAGGGTGAAGTGGTCCTTGACGCCCTGGGGGAACCTTTTTTCCATCCCCAATAAGGTGGTGGCTACTCCAGAAGTAGACCCCATCCTCGCCAAATATCTGGCGAAGTCGGGCAGACTCCCCAAAAAAGGGATCGAACGTTCCTTTAAACTAATCCAGGAACGCATTTTAGACCTGATAGGCCCTCTGACAAAAATTCTCAACCTATCCGAACAGGCGGCCGCCTCAGGCCAATCTGTGGACTTAGTCCAGCTACGCGGATGGGCCCAGAGGGCTATCTGCCTAGCAGGCACAACCAACACCTCCTGTTCAGTGGAGAGACGCCACTCCATCCTAATGCGGCTAGACCCCCAGCTCTCCCACCTAGCCGAAACCGAACCCGGTCCCTCAGCAGTGGGCATGTTGTTTGGGGACAACTTAATGAAAGACATTAATAGATTTGTGGGATATAAAAAGCCGCGCCAAATAGATTTGTGGGCCTGTTCACAGGACTCGACAAAGCACAGACTTCCCTAAAAAGATCAGGGGCGAATAGGGTTTTTTCCAGGGCCGGCAGAAGTAGAGGCCAATCTGCCGGCCGCCTACCCTCCTATAGGCCACAGGGCAGATATGCCCAATACCAACAGGCTCCTCCTTCCTACTCCACCCCGGTGGCGCAACCAGCACCGTTTTTCCCACCCCGAGGCAGACCCTGGCGTGGACGTGGCGGACGCGGCTATCCCCGTTCCCGTCCCCCTACCGGTGAGTATACCTTACACTCCGCACTCACACATTCCTGTGGGGGGTCGTCTGAGGTATTTTACCCACGCCTGGTCTGTGATTACGGCAGACCCGTGGATACTACAGACTGTCACAGAGTTTCTAATAGAGCTCCTGTCGCCACCAGTCCTAGACACCTTACCTCCTCCTATCAGATTTGCATACCAAAACGTTGTCCTCATAGACAACGAGATGTCAGAACTCAGGGCCAAGCATGCAATCTTAGAGGTAGAAAACTCATCCCCAGGGTTCTTGAGCAATCTCTTCCTGGTACAGAAAAAAGGGGGTGGTTTCCGTCCCGTGATAAACCTCAGGGACCTAAATCAACATGTCTGCTACAGACATTTCAAGATGGAGGGTATTCACTTCCTCCGAGATCTCTTGCAACCGGGAGACTGGTTGGTGAAGGTAGACCTGAAAGACGCCTACCTCACCGTTCCGATCCACCCAGAATCACAACACCTCCTCCGCTTCCTATGGAGAGATCGAACGTGGCAGTTTACCTGCCTCCCATTCGGCCTGTCATCAGCACCTTGGTGTTTCACCAAACTGATGAAACCCGTGGTGGCATCACTACGGAGCAGAGGGGTACGTCTGATCATTTATCTAGATGACCTCCTCATCATGGCCCACTCCAAAAATCTAGCCTCCCTTCATATGTCATGGGCGGTCTCATTGTTACAGAACCTGGGCTTCTTAATCAACCTAGAGAAGTCGATCCTGGTCCCAGCCCAGGAGATGGAGTTCTTAGGTTTCCTGGTAGACACCAATCTATCCGTCCTCCGTCTCCCAAAATCCAAGTTGACCCTCATACGCAAGGAAATCAGAGCGGTTCTCCGCAAGGGTTCCTTATCCTTAAGAGTTCTGGCTCGCTTAGTGGGACTGCTAGCGTCCTCCATTCAGGCCATCTTCCCGGCACCTCTTCACTACAGGGCCCTTCAGAGGCTCAAGATTATGCACTTGCGTCAGGGCCTCAGGTACGCGGACGAGATTCAACTTTGCCCGGAGGCCACGGAGGAGCTACATTGGTGGCTTCGACACGCCGTCGAATGGAACGGCAAGACCATTTTCAATTCCGGTCCCGACATCATCATAGAGTCGGACGCGAGTCGTCGCGGCTGGGGCGCTCGCTGCGGGGAGGCTTCCACGGGTGGGACATGGTCCACCTCAGAAGCAGAGCTACACATCAATGCCTTGGAACTTCTGGCGGCTTACTTTGCAGTCAAGAGCTTCTTACCACACGCGTCCAACTGTTGTGTGTTGTTCCGCATGGACAATGTGGCAGCGGTTCAATACGTCAACCGCTTGGGTGGCACCAGATCCAGGATTCTGGCAGACCTTGCGAAGGAATTCTGGCACTTCTGTCTTACACGCAACATTGTCCCTATCGCAGAGTATATTCCGGGGGTCTCCAACACAGTGGCCGACTGGAATTCACGTCACCTTGCCGATTCCAGCGACTGGCGACTGGATCGTTCTGTATTCCTTCGCTTAAGTCGGCTTTGGGGCCCTTTATCTGTGGATCTCTTTGCTTCCCGTCTCAACCATCAGTTACCCCGCTTCTTCAGCTGGAGGCCGGACCCGGAAGCTTCCGCGGTAGACGCTTTCCGTCTTATTTGGCCGGGAGGAACGCACTACGCATTTCCCCCCTTCCAAATGATCTCCAGAGTTCTCCTCCAGGCGGCGAACCAACGAGCGACGGTCGTGCTAGTCACACCTTGGTGGCCGACACAACCTTGGTTCCCTCTCCTCCTGGGAATGGCCGTGGATTTCCCCAGGCTGATTCCCCACTTCCCTCACCTGCTGACCAACCCCACCAGGGGCCCTCATCCTCTGATCACGGAAGGCAACCTCCACCTTCTGGCATGGTTGATCTCGGGGTCCCGGACACGGATAGCAGCCTTTCAAGAGCAGCTAAGGATCTCCTCGCCGTGGCCTGGGCCCCTGGGACTAGATCAGCTTACCGATACGCCTGGCACCTCTGGGTGCGTTGGTGTGATCAACGGCAGGTCGATCCCATACATGCCCCTGTGTCCATAGTGGTGAACTATTTGGCGGATTCCTTTGAGTCCGGCAAGTCTTATAGTTCCATCAACATTTACCGTTCGGCTATCTCGGCGTATCATGTCCCGATAGACTCCCTACCTGTGGGGAAACACCCTCTGGTATGTAGGCTGCTAAGGGGTATTAGATTCAATCGCCCACCTAGGCCTAGATATCAGACAACCTGGGACGTCTCCAAGTTACTCGGCATTTTTGCATCGTGGGAGGACAACGACGCCCTACCCCTTAAATTATTGTCATATAAATTGACTGTGCTACTTTGTCTAGTTTCCATCAAGCGTGTCTCAGATGTGAGAGCGTTGGACATTTCTAGACGACAATTCTCACCTCAAGGGGTCAACTTCTCGGTGGTCCGTAGGACCAAAACGGGTATCCACTCGGTCTTTTACCCGTTCTTTTCCGCACATCCCCAACTCTGCGTGGTACGCTACCTACAGGCATACGAAGCGCGGACAACTACCCTCCGTTCTCCGAACTTCTCTCAGCTCCTAATCTCGTATGTAAAACCTCATCATCCAGTCTCTTCCGCTACATTAGCGCGATGGGTACGATCAGCCATGGAGATGGCGGGCATAGACACCTCCCTGTTCGGGGCTCACTCTTCTAGGGGTGCTATGGCCACAAAAATCGTCTCCTCTGGAGGCTCTCTCTCTGACTTGCTCCTGGCGGCTGATTGGTCTTCCGAGACAACCTTCTGCCAATTTTATTTCAGACTGGGGGACCACATATCCATGTCAATTCTGTGATTATTATCTGTACTGTATATAACGTTAACACTGCTCTGTTAGCTTTGAACTTGCATAAGATATGAGCCTCCTGTCTGATATATAAATTGAGATTTTCCTAGCTTGTGACGGAAAATATTAGTTATATGAAGACAGGAGGCGAGTATCTTCCCTCCCTTCCCTACCCTATTACCATTCTGGTTTCTTTCAGGATACTGAACGCTACGATCATGGTCCTGAAGACGGCTGATCGGACGGCTGCGGAGGTTTGAAGTTCCTATAAGTCCCCGTTGGGATGAAGTTGATCCGCGTTCGGATATGTTCCCTGTTGGTTTTCCCCAGACTTGGATGCCTGGTTCCGGCCGAGGAGTTCCAGACGACGACGGAGATGTCCGGGTGGAGTTCCTGTTCCTGGTTATGGTGCTTAGCATCAAGAAAGAGGACTAGTTTACCTCAGGCAGGCCCTTATATGCAGTCTATGATCGGGGAGGGACTAACTGAGCCCAGGGCCTGCTGGGAGTTGTAGTTCTTTAAGTTTTTAGGTTATTTGAACGTTTCACTGTATTTCTGCTATGAGCATTAGTAAAGAAAGATAATGCATAAGATACTCGCCTCCTGTCTTCATATAACTAATATTTTCCGTCACAAGCTAGGAAAATCTCAATTTAAAGCGACGCAGTGCCGAATTGCAGAAGTGCTCTGGTTAAGAAGGGGGTAAAATCTTCCAAGGCTGAAGTGGTTAAAGAAACTTTGTATAAATAATTATGAATTGTATTTACATGTGTTCTATCATAGGAATGTTTGAAAAGTTCCAAATAATTCTTCTTGGGAGTTTGTTTTTCTTAGAATTGGCCTTTGCTGATTTCTAAGGTTTGGGTCCTGTAGCACCACACTGACACCAGCAGGAATCATGACACCTTTAGAGGCGTGGGGCAGACCAGCACGTCACCCCAGGGCTGAGTCCATGGCTAAAATGGGGCATTAAGAAGAACATTGGGTTATAGTGTTCAGGAATAAACTCAAAACACATCTATTCTAGAGGCAAATCAGTTGGCATGTGTTGCGCTATACAAGTTTCTTACTCATTCACAGTCACTTTTGTCTTTAAGATTTTATTTTAGAATGGTGATGGAGGTGAGGGTTAGGGGTTCCAGATACCAGGTAGGTCACCTACAGACTCTCTAGGTCAATGTCCAGCTTCACAGTGTCAGAACCTTTGGGTTGACCTGGCAACACTATTAGCATTTTCCCAAATTCAGTGCGTCCTTCAAGTGAGTCACTCGGCTCTGTGAGAAACCAACCCTTTTCCTGGATCTCTCCTGAATCTTCTCCTTGGCACAGCTTCCTCCACACCAGGCAAGGCAGCTTCAGGACCTCTTCAACACACACATTGCTACTGGGACTAACAGCAGAGCTCCATCTAGTAGCACCTCCCCTGGCCTCAGACCAGGGGAAGAGAGCAAGCACATGGTCTGTCTCAAATATTTATACCCCCCCACATCATGCACCAGTGACCCGAACCTAAATATCAATAGCTTAGTTCTGTTTGTGAAATCTCATTCTATTGCCAGGGGTGCCAGTGACACCTACGCAGGGCCGATCCTAAGCAGGGTGCGTGGGGTGCTCCGAAGCTCCAGAGTGCTCCCCCTCCCTCCTCCTCGTCTGTGTCCAGAGGTGGAGCGCATATAGCTGGTTCTGTGGTTTTCCATCCCACTTGCTCTCTTCGCTGGCAATTGACAAGAGCGCATACCTCCCGCTGTCCCCAGAATCCAGGCTGGGTACCGCAGCAGAGCATAGACACTTTCCGGAACTAGGCTCCACTAATTATTCTGTCCGGTGCACGTGGAGAAGTCTCCTGTCTGCCCCGCCCCCTCTGCGTGTGTCAGCTCTTCTCGCATAGGCTGTGTGATGAGAGGCTTCTGGGTTGGCCAGAGCTGCTGCCAATCATCCCATGCACTCCCAGAAATGCTCTTCGAGTGCCACCCTCCTAGCAATGTCTGGGGGCTCTTTCTAACAGACACTCTAACAGAAGCCCTCTCAGTGTGCATTAGAGAGACCCCCTCCAGGTCCCATTATTGTACCAATTTTCTTTATTGGAAGGATCCCAGGGTAATGAAGACTTCTTAGGGGAGCATCTCTGTGTTTGAGTCGTAGTCATAGAGCCATTTGTAAAGGGGAGTTAGTAAGATGACCACGCCCATGTGGGGGGCGCCAGCAATATTTCTGCACCCAGGCGTCTGTGACCCTAGGATCGGCCCTGCACCTACGGGCAGCAGTAAGGAATCACAACCCAATTAAAGCGGAGTTCCATCGCATTTATGTGTGTATTAACAGTCAGCAGCTACAAAAAGTGTTGCTGCTGACCCTTTAATAAACAGACACTCACCTGTCCCACAGTCCAGTGATGCAGCTGCCCGAAGTCTTGCTTCTCTCCTTCTCCGTGGCGCCGGAATTGCAAGTGTGGGCTCCGAACTGTGACATCTTGCGGCTCGCGTACTGCATGGCTGGGCAATCCATTGGGACCTGTGACGTGTCCCAGAAGATTGCAGGAAGGGATTGGGAAAAAGAGAACTTCCGCTCAGCACCATGGGCGGATATGGGAGCTGGGTACCTGTCAAAACTAGGTACCCACTCCCCCCCCCCCAAAAAAAAAACTGACATACCAAATGTGGCATGTCAGGGGGTCAGGAGTCCTTAAGGCCTCATACACACAATAGATTAGCCAGAGGACAACGGTCTGATGGACCGTTTTCATCGGTCAAAACCAATCGTGTAAGGGCCCCATAGGTTGTTTAACCTTAGGTTAAAAAAAAGCCAACTTGCTTTAAATTTAACCTATGGATTCCTAACCGATAGGTCAAAACCGATCGTTAGTAGGCACGTCCATCGGTTAAAAATCCATGCATGCTCAGAATCAAGTCGACGCATGCTTGGAAGCATTGAACTTCATTTTTTTTCAGCACGTCGTTGTGTTTTACGTCACCGCGTTCTGACCCGATCGCTTTTTTAACTGATGGTGTGTAGGCACATCAGACCATCAGCTTCATCAGTTAACCTATGACAAAAGTCCTTCAGACCGTTCTCATCGGATGGACTGATCGTTTGTACAAGGCTTAAAGCAGAAGTTTAAAAACCTGGGGTTTTATCAAATGGGAGACCTCAAGAGAGAGGTGTCCCAGAGACAAAAAGAGGCTACTGAATGGTACCGATGGACAACACTCATGACTATTGGAAAGATTACAAAAATATTTATTATATATAAGCCACTACAAAATTTAAAATTACCAGAAGGTACTGATGCAGAAATTATGCAAAACAGGAATCTCAATACAAGGACAGTAAGCACCAGTAAGTGTTACTGTGTGACAAAAAAACACAACAAGTGCACATGAAGGACAATAAAAAATGCTCTGATCACGGTGTCCTAATGTGGTTCAAGAGAGTCCCATTAATTGCGGAACATGACATGCATGTGTTAACTAGCAGTCTGTTTTTTTGTCACACAGTAACACTTACTGGTGCTTACTGTCCTTGTATTGACATTCTCTGGGACACCTCTCTCTTGAGGTCTCCCATTTGATAAAACCATTTGATAAAACCCCAGATTTGTATGCTTAGTTCTGGCTATGGTATAGACCAGGGGTGGCAAACACAAGGCCCGCGGGCCGAATCCGGCCCGCCAGACTTTGCCATGTGGCCCGCGCATCCGTGATCCGAACGGGTCGATCCGCGGAGCGCACCGCTGCCTCGGTCTTTGGAAAGGCCGTGGCTTCGGCCTAGCTCCAGAGCGGTCGGCCATCTTGGTACACCCGGCGGCGTCGGCTGCCTAGGTCCCACCTTCTGGAGCGTGCAGCTCATATGATGGACGTCCCGGAGATCCAATCCCGGGACCGCGGGACGTGTGACGTCCATCATAGGCGCCGCAGACTCCACAAGGCGGCAATTACAAGCCTCCTCCAGTCCACACCATGCACTGCAAAGATCCCAGCTCGGGCAGGCGGCTCTCCTCTCCTCTCCCTCTCCTTTATGGCTGGCTGGCTGCATGTCAGGTAGGTAAAGTCATTGTGTAGGTGAGGTCAGTGTATGTCAGGTAGGTGAGGTCAGTGTATGTCAGGTAGGTCCATGTATGTCAGGAAGGTGAGGTCAATATATGTCAGGTAGGTGAGATCAGTGTTTGTCAGGTAGGTGAGGTCAATATATGTCAGGTAGGTGAGATCAGTGTTTGTCAGGTAGGTGAGGTCAGTGTATGTCTGGTAGGTCATGTATGTCAGGTAGGTGAATTCATTGTGTATGTCAGGTAGGTCCATGCATGTCAGGTAGCCCATCCCATCTCATTCCATCCCATAATAAATAGTGGACACACAGTCTTATAGATACAACCGGCCCTTTGAGGGAAACCATACTGCTAATGCGTCCCCCGATGAATTTGAGTTTGCCACCCCTGGTATAGACCCACAATAAGGGGAGTGACCACTCATAACAGCCCTTACATATAAATTAGCAGTCTGCTTTTATAGGACATGCACACATCTTTTTGGTTTACGTTAAAGCAGAAGTTAAATTTTTGGGTGGAACTCCACTTTAAGCTTAGGGAAATACAAAATGAAAAACTATACGATCAACCTGAGCTGACTACAGCCCAGCCAAAACCTACATTTAGATAGTAGCCCCTGTATAAGACAAGGGGGCTACACTCCCATGGATTTCAATTTGGGTTTGACATCCAAATTTTGGTGAAGTACCCCAAACCGAAACTGTTTGGGCTGATTGCTAATTATATCTATGATGAATATTATCCGTGGATGCCAGATATTTACAGTGTGGTGATTGTTTTTGGACTTACCAGATCGCAGATGCCACACTTATTCCCCCCCGTGCTAGGCTGGGAGTCTCCCCTTTGGTTCTAACCCTTATTACCTCCTACACATACTTGAAGTAGAAGGGAGGGGTGAAAGGTGAATAAAACTAACCAATAAGATGTCAGATTTTATAACAAAATGAAAACAGAAAGAATTTCACTTTTGTATATTGCTTCTCTATATATTTTATTTTAGACGGTTTATGTTAATTCTGATTATAAGATTATACAACCAGGACTATTATGTTACCATTGTGAAAATAAAAACTCCAATGATTTAGAATCCTGATTACAATTTTCACGTGTTTTAGTTACACTATAAGATCATTGATTCATGGATTATTTAATCTTCACTTATCATTGTCACTGTCAACCCTCATTATTTATGGGGGTGACCACTAAATCATCATTATCACTGTAATTCAGAATCAGCAGTTGGGGTATCTTGAGAACGAAGTGTATATGATGAGCCCATTGGCTTTCACTGAAATTTGGGCTGGACAAGAACTTCTCCTTTGATCTCACTGTATAGAGATAACCAATTAATGACATTCCCATTGTGTCCACCAGAGAGGACTTTCTTGATGTCTTCCGGAGTCAGGACATAATCCCACATGTGGACGTCACTTATTTCACCAACCAATGACTGCTTCTCATCAAACTTTCCACCAAAAGAATCTTGTTCCTGTCCCAGAACAATGCTGGTCTCAGCTGCGATAGAAGACCCTTTCATGGAGACTCTTCTGGGGTAGAGTTTCCCGTTGACCCAAAGTTGGACCACTCCAGTGTCGGAGTCCCAGGTCACACAGATGTGCCTCCAGTCCAAAGACTCAGAGTCTGTCCTAAAACTCGTGAGTTCCTGGTTGATATATACGGAACAAGTGTTTGGTGGCTGTAAGTAGATCACAAAGGCGTTGTCCTTCTCAGGAGTAGCGAGAGAAAAGGGAGTATAGGGGCGGGAAAGGTCGGTATAGGAACGTAGACAGACGCTGACTTTCTGCAATGGCCTTGTAATTGTAGGTCTTAGAATGACATGAGCTGTGTCGGTATCTTTGGGGAAGACGAAGACGTTACCCTCCAAGCCTAGGGAAGAAAACAGATACTCCTACACATCAAAGCTTTAGATGCTGAACAATAAGTGATTCATTATTTATAGATGCTAGAAATAATATATATATATATATATATATATAAATATATATATATATATATATATATATATATATATATATATATATATATAATTGATGTGGTCAGACTCTGGATGGAGTCCAAACTTGATTTAAGCCAGCCAAGCCTACAGTCTCATGCTTGTGATAGTGTGTGTACCTGATCAAGCTACCTGTTTGTATGCCCTGCTTTGATAGATTGGATTACCTCTTTGTTGACCTCAGAGAGGACATCAACTGTTCTCTGAAGAAAACAGAAGCCGGCTATAGTGTCTGACCACCTGCAATAGGGGTAAGCGTGATACATATTCATTAATATAGCTGTAATTTATTATTACAAACCACAAACCATCTCTTTTTTGAGGTCTTTGCAGGCTCTTGTGGTTTGTCTGTCTCCCACATACATTTTTGTAGGTTTTACAGTTAAATGAATGCTACAGATTAGGTGTCACCAAATGGCGGACCACGGTCCAGACATGGACCGTGTCACAGTCCTTTCCAGACACCACTTAGCAGCCTGAGCGGACTCCTCTCCTGCTGCTGCCGCTGCTGCCGCTGCTGCTGTTAAGAATCACAGCACGGCAGAGGGCAGTAGTCACAGGAGAGTGGATTCCCCTTCGGTATTCTGCTGCCACTACTGTTAAAGTGGTTAAAATTGATCTAGCCTCCATGGGCCAGATTCAGGTAGATGAGAGTATCTTTCCTCTGGAGTAACGCTTCTCATTTACGTTACTCTGAAGACCCTTTCAGCGCAAGTCCTGTAATTCACATAGCAGTTGCGCGTAAACTTGCGCCAGAGTAACGATAATGCGCTGGCGTAACCCGACGCAAGTGGAACTGGGTGTGATCATATGTAAATGATGGGCGGAGCCCAGCGCAGAGGCTTACGTTCAGCGCATCATCCACGGAGCATGCGCAGTGAGTGCGGCTCCACTCGCCCCCTTGTGCGCATGCTCACAACTTCCGTCGGCACCACTTCCTGGGAAACGTCAGCGCAATGCGTTCCGCTGGGCGCTTAAAAGCGCTGGCGGAAACGCCATTCCGGCGCAAAAGTAGTTCCATTTCCCCCCACCCCAGGGAAGATACTTTTGCCCTGTAATGGCTGCTCCCGCTGCCCCCAGAGAGAGGAGGAACCTAAATTATAATGCCCAGGAGGTCACAGTGATAATATCGGCTATGGAGGCATTTAATGATTTTCTCCATGGTAAAAAAAGCAGGAAGACCAGCCGGGAGAGAAAGCAGGCCATCCTGGACACCATAGCTGCCAGGGTCAATGTGCTGGGGTACTCCACCCGGAGTGCTTCAGACATTGGTAAAAAAATCAATGACCTGCGGCGCAAGGTGAGGGGCAAGGTGTCCACCATTAGGAGCCATGAGAGGGGCACAGGTGGTGGTCCCCCATGTCCTGTCACCCTGACCGCGGAGGAGGAGGTGGTCGCCCGCTGCCTGGACAGGGAGCAGTTGGAGGGGGTCCCAGGCTATGATTCTGTAGAGGAAGGCTCCAGGACAGGTAAGTGATTTTTACCCCCTTTTTGGTGTGTTGCATGTGGGGCGGGGGTGGGTACATGTGCCAAGTGTGTGGGACCACCAACATGTGTCTGCTTTGTGTCATCCACAGATGACGGTGCTGGGCCATCTCGTGCCGGCCAGTCCACCCCAACCCCCCAACGGGATGCTGAAGACGAGGCCCTGGGTGCTGGAGACACCGAGGTGGAGGAGGAGAGTGCCCACACCACTTCAGCAGAGGTGGTTGTGGAGGAGCCTGTCCCTGAACAGGAGTTCATTTTAATGTTGGAGGAGTCCTCCTCCTCTGCAGGGCCCTCTGTGATCCCCTCCCCCATCCTAGGTAGCCCCTCAAGGGCGACTCCATCCCCACGGGGACAACCTTCCTCTGCCCCCAGGAAGGCCACCCGGAAGACCAGGGGGGTGTGTGATTTGGTCGAAGACCAGGTGCTTTTGGACCACGCGAAACAGACCCAGCAAATGGGGGAGATGGCTGGCCACCTAGACAGGGTCGCAGACAGCCTGGGCTCTATGTCACAGCTGCCCAGTCGCGTGCAGGGCGTTGTGACCAGCCTGGGGGAGGTGCAGGCTGATATCCGGCACTTGACAGCAGCTGTTCGAGACAACACTGCTGCCATTCGGGAAGAGGGGAGGCAGCGGCAACGTGACCAGCGGCATCAGATCACCCGCCAGCTGAGGATGCAGGCCCAAACAAATTTGTATCTGAGCCGTATCGCTGTGGCATTGGAGGGCATGCAGCCAACAGCTCCCAGGAGTGGCCCACCCGGGGATCAGCCTCCTCCTGATGCCCCCCCACCACCACCACCACCCACTCCCTCCAGGCAGATGAGGAGCCCGAGAGTGCCCCCAAGGAGGAGCCCCCGTCATCCCAGATGAGGGTTTTTTGTTTTTTTGGTTGTTATATATTTTTGTTTATACTCAGGACATGAGTTTATTTATTTTATTTATTATTATTGTTTATACTCAGGACATGAGTTTTTGTTAATTTTTTTGGTTCTCAGGTTATGAGATTTTATTTTTATTTTTTGATACTGCACACGTTGCAGTGTGAATGGTGTGTGAATGTGAGAGGGTGGCACTCCTGAAAGTAAGGGGTGTCACCCTCGGCCGTGGTGGTGAAGTGAACCCCACGGCTGAATGAATGACGTGTGAAAGGTGTGTGAATGGACAGTGACATCATTGGGGCCTTGACGCGGCGTTACTGCTCCCAACTCCTACATGCTGGACTTGGGCTAATCCAATGCGATGTGCATGTGATGTGTGTGATCTAGGGACATCAGTGGTGTACACGCGTGCATTGTATGTGTGATTAATGTTTTGGGTTAGTGTCCAAAGATGCCTACGGCGAGGACCCTCCTGACTGCTCTTCCATCAGCAGACTGGGTGTCCTCTGCCAGGTGGGGACTGTGTGGGTCGGGGGTCAGGTCATCACGTATGTCAATCTCTAGGCCTTTTTTCATAGCAAAGTTATGTAGTATGCAACATGCAGCGATGATCTGACACACAAAGGTAGGGGAATACAATAGGGTCCCCCCGGACTTATCCAGGCAGCGGAAACGGGACTTCAGGAGCCCAAATGTTTGCTCCACCACTGCACGGGTTTTGATGTGTGCTTCATTGTATTTTCTCTCTCCTCTGGTTTGGGGGTTCCGGAAAGGAGTCATTAGATGGGGTCCCAGTGCATATGCAGAGTCACCTGTAAGGTAAAAGACAGGAGAATGTTAGTCATGCATGTGCGATTTCTGTTGTGCATGACGGGAGGGGATAGTCATGCCTGACTCCCATGTCACTCACCAACCAGCCAGCTGTCCCCATACATGTTCTGTTCGAATTCTGCTGGGATGGGACTCTGACGGTATATGAAGCTGTCATGGCTGGACCCGGGGTGTTTGGCACGGACGTGCCATATGAGGCGTTGGGCATCGGCTATCACCTGTACGTTGATGGAATGCCAATGCTTCCGATTGCGGTATATGTGCTCTGTGGCACTGGGGGGCTGGAGGGCCACATGTGTGCAATCAATGGCCCCGATGGTGCGTGGGAATCTGGCAATGTTGTAGAAATCTGTCATTGCCTTCAGCCGCAGCTCCTCAGTGGTGGGTCTGATGAACTGGTTGGACATGCGTCTGAGGATTGCAGGGACAACCTGGTGCACACATCTGCTCATGGAGGACTGTGACATCCCAGCCACCACTCCACTTGTACGCTGGAATGATCCACTGGCAAGGAAATGAAGTGTTGCCAGGACCTTCACCAGTGGCTGCACTGCTTGTGATCGGTGTGTCTTGCTGGTGATGTCACCCTGCAGGGTTGTGGTTAGTTCAAGTATTGCATCTGGGCTGAATCTGAAGAGGCGATACACCTCCTCATCCCCCATGCCAAAGAGGTTCATACGAGTGCGGTATATCCTCTCACGTGCCCGCCTCCTCCGTAGCGAGGGACCCAGTACTAGTCTTAGGACCACGAGTGCCCCTGGCATGTTGGCACACAGAGGTGTTGTCCTTGCTAGTGTTGTTGTTCAGCTTGCTAGTTTCGTTGGTAACGCTGCTGTAGCTGCTCTCCTGCTGACCTGTGACCGTCTGGAGTAAAGATAAAGCAGCCTTTTGTAGAAATAACTTTGCGCCGGACGGACCAGATACGCGCGGCGCATGTAGCCAGCGTATGGTGCTAATCCGATCGTGAATTGGGAAAAATCCCTCATTTGCATATTTGCAGGGGAAATCAATAGGCGCGACTGATGCGCCCAGCGAAAATAAGCGCTGACGATACTCTGGCGTCGGAACGTTCCGCCGGTCGCAAATGACCCGTTATTGGGCGCATCTAGTTTGGTGGGTACGGGCACATAGAAAAGACGGCGCATCATCACAGTTACGCGGCGCATATCCAAATACTCCAGCGCAAGTGTTCGTGAATCTGGCCCCATGTGTTTGTTTATTAAGCAGTGCAGTGTGGTTTGTTTTTTTCAATCCTAAATAACTTTTTTTTCTTTGTGCTCATTTGTGGTCACCTCCTCTCTCTGCTCTGTATCCCGACCTAAGAGAGCCAAGAGGGAGGGGCCGAGATTCCCTTTCTGTTTTAGGTAAACAGTATAGTCAGTGAATGAAAGCTGGAGGATAGAGGAGAGGCTGTGAGGGGAGGGGTGGGGAGGGGAGGAGAGGGGAGAGGCTGTGAGTAGAGGGGAGGGGCTGTGAGGAGACAAAAGGGGATGGGTGGGGAGGAGAGGAGAGGGGATTGGCTGTGAGAAGTGGGGAGGGGCTGTGAGGAGAGGAGAGAGGCGTGGCTGTGAGGAGAGGAGAGGAGAGGAGAGGTGATGTGAGGAGAGGATAGAGGAGGGGCTGTAATGAGAAGAGAGGGGAGGGCCTGTGAGGAGATGGGAGGGGCTGTGAGGAGAGGATAGGGGAGGGGCAATGAGAAGAGGAGAGGGGTGGGGGGGAGATCATGTTCTCACTACACACTACACTACAGAGCAGACAGGGAGAGGGAAGAGCTGCAGAGATACACAGATACACAGTAGATAAGCTAGATGACAGGGACACATATCCTGACCACAATCTCATGGCTCAGCAGCCATAAAATTCGTGGTCATCCCACAGAGGGGAAGTCAGGACTAGGCAGAATCAACCAGATAAAGCAGGACAGGGATTGTCAACCTCCGGTACCGGTCCGTGGCCTGTTGTCAAGCAGGCCGCCATCAGAGTAGGGGATAAGCCCTGTTACGGACCGTGGTATAATTATCAGCATGTGTGTCCTGTGTGTATTCTGTCATTTCTCCTGAGAGGCCGCCAATGCCAGTCTATTAGCAAGGCAGGGGCAGGACGGCTGTAGATCATGACAGAGAGCAAAAGCTGCCAAACGTATATTAACAAGCAGGCGATTACCGGCTTTTTATTATGAAGGGTCTCTCGTTCTCTGTCACGATTAGCAGCCGTCTTGCCCCTGCCTTGCTAATAAACTGACATTGGCAGCCGCTCGGGAGAAATGACAGAATACACACAGGCTGTTAACTATACCGCAGTCAGTGACAGGGCTCACCTCCTGCTGAAGTATGAGAGAATAGACATAGGCTGCAGGGGAGGCAGAGATTAAAATGGGCATACTGCAGGGAGGACTGTGATTGGAGAGGGAGGGGGAAGGGGGGTTCATCACTGCAGGGAGGACTGTGATTGGAGGGGGAGGGGGGAAAGGGGGTGAATGACTGCAGGGAGGACTGTTATGGGGGGGGCATGACTGAAGGCAGGGACTGTGACGGGGGCCATGACTACAGGGAGGACTGTGATGGGGGCCATGACTGCAGGGAGGATTGTGATGGAGGGCATGACTGTAAGATGGACTGTGATGGGAGGCATGACTGAAGGGAGGACTGTGATGGGGTTTGACTGAAGGGAGGACTGTGATGGGGCATGACTGAAGGGAGGACTGTGATGGGGAGGTCATGAATAAAGGGAGGATTGCGATTGGGAGGCCATGACTGCAGGGAGGATTGTGATGGGGAGGCCATGACTGAAGAGAGGACTGTGGTGGGGGCCATGACTGAAGGGAGGACTGTGATGGGGGGCATGACTCAAGGGAGGACTGTGATGGGGAGGCCATGACTGCAGGGAAGATTATGATGGGGAGGCCATGACTGAAGTGAGGACTGTGGTGGGGGCCATGGCTGAAGGGAGAACTGTGATGGCGTTTTTAAAAAAAAGTATAAACTTGCCATGCCTCTTACTAAATACATTGGACTGTCTAGTTTCCAAAAAAAGGGGTCATTTGGTGGATATTTGTACTGTCCTGTCATTCAAAGTATAAAGCCCTCAATAATAAATATTTAGCTCTGGTTTTGCGCAAAGCAGCCCCGATCTTCCACTTCTCTGGTCCCCGCCTGTGTTCCTAACATCCCTTGTCAGGTCAGAGAACTCAAGCAGCAAGAGCCCATCTCCATGCAGAAGCTGCTAACCCCCGTTCCGCTAAAGCCAATGCGCGTAATCTTAGACAGAGACAAACAGGATTCAAAATGGGCATGCGCAATGGCGGAAACGCACGCAAGCTAGTATGCATACATGCTCCCACGAACCCTGGTGCACAGCGCCCTATATAAACAGAGATTCTGCCTAGTACCAGTGCTGGATCGTCTTCAGCTTGTTCCTGTATTCCTGTTCACTCCTTGCCTGACTGACCTCGCTCCTGAAAATCCGGCTTCCTCTGACCCTTCTCTTGGATTCTCCTTGCCTGCCTCTGCTTACTGAACCGACCTTGGCTTGGAATGATGACTACGACTTTGCCTTCTGATTGTGTACCCTGCTGCCAGCCTGTTATCGACTTCTGCCTGTTCATGATTCTACATTTCACCCTGATTTGGTTCCTGCTGAACAAGTCTGGAGTTCAGTCTCTACATCTTCTCTGCAGAAGTTCCTGTGTCTTCAATCTTCAGCCTTTAACCCTCAGAGAGTTGCCCCTGCACTTCCTGTATCTACCACCAGGGGTGCTTGGACCGGAAACGTGCAAGAGGCCACCCTCATCCTCTCAGGCTCCGCTGTAAGGTACGTGACACCTCTGCTGAGTGGACAAACAGTGTGGCCCCCTACTTCCTCACTGTATGTGATTGACTTCAGCAGAAGCCAATGGCTTCTTCTGCTGTGTCTTAGCCAATGACCCAGGAGAGCTTCTACACCAGGGATCCTCAAACTACGGCCCTCCAGCTGTTGTAGAACTACACATCCCATGAGGCATTGTAACATGCTGACATTCACAGACATGACTAGGCATGATGGGAATTGTAGTTTCTGAACAACTGGAGGGCCATAGTTTGAAGACCCATGTTCTACACTCATGCACATTGCTTTATTGGGATCAGGCTCAGGTGAGTATGGGGGGGCTGAGGGAAGGAGCTGCACACTGAAGGTTGAAAATGAATGCATGAAGGATAAAAAACCTTCAGCCTTTAGAACCACTTTAACCCCTTAAGGTCTGCCTCACACCGATTTACACGCGGCTGGGCACAATCACGTACAGGTACGTTGCCCTTTAAGAGCCCAGCAGTGGGTCACGCCGCCGGCAGCGCATTCATGAACTGGTCCTGAGCTCCATGACCATGCCCGGGGACCCATGGACCTGATCGCCGCCGGTGTCCCGCGATCGGGTCACAGTGCTGAAGAACGGGGAGAGGTGAGTGTAAACAAACTTTTCACCGTTCTTCTTAGTGTAAATGTCACTGATTGTCTATTCCCTGTCATAGGGAACGACGATCAGTGACATCACATGCCAAGCCACTCCCCCACACAGAAGAAATCACTCCCTAGGAAACACTTAACCCCTTCAGCGCCCCCTACACTGCCAGTGTCATTTTCACAGTAAGCAGTGCATTTTTATAACACTGTTCGCTGTAAAAATGACAATGGTCCCAAAATAGTATCAAAGGTGTCCGATGTGTACGCCATAATGTCGCAGTCACAATAAAAATCGCTAGTAAAAAAAAAAAAAAATATGCCAATAAACTATCCCCTATTTTATAGACGCTATAACTTTTGCGCAAACCAATCAATAAACGCTTGTTGCATTTTTTTTTTCAAAAATAAGTAGAAGAATACGTATCGGCTTTAAAAAAAAAAGGAAAAAATATGTTTTATATGTTTTTGGGGATATTTATTATAGCAAAAAGTAAAAAAATATTGATTTTTTTTTCGAAATTGTCGCTCTATTTTTGTTTATAGCGCAAAAAATAAAAACCGCAGAGGCGATCAAATACCACCAAAAGAAATCTCTATTTGTGGGAAAAAAAGGACACCAATTTTGTTTGGGAGCCACGTCGCACGACCGCGCAATTGTCAGTTAAAGCGGCCCAGTGCCGAATCGCAAAAAGTGGCCGGGTCTTTTTAGCAACAAAATGGTCCGGGGCTCAAGTGGTTAAAGGAACCTTTAAAAATACTCAGGAAAAGCAAAACGTATGACCTGCAAATAATAATTCTGTTTGACACAAGAGGTAATGGACTCAAGGTGGACCTCAGTCTTCGAAGCCACAATCCTACAGAAATATGACCATCTTTCATCTATAATTGTCACTCTCACCTCTCATTGCTGATGGGCGTGGCACATAAAGTCTTCTTCATTGTAATTCTGTCCTGAAAGTTGGAGGATCTTATTAATTAATAAGGTGTGTTTAGTAAGAAGATAGACTTACGTTGAGGTTCGGGCTTGACGAGAACTTCCCCTTTAATTTCACAACGTAAGGACTTCCAATTAATGACGTTTCCATGGAGATCACCAGAGAGGACCTTCTGGATGTCTTTCTGAGTCAGGGCATAATCCCACATGTGGACGTCACTTATGTCACCGACCAATGACTGAGAAGCATCAAACCCTCCACCATAAGAATCCTGGTCCTGTCCCAGAACAATGCTGCTTTCAGAATCCATATAATAAGCATTATAATAAAAATTTCTCATGTAAGGCCTTTCAGAGGAGATCTTTCCATTGAGATAAAGATAGAGGGCCCCTGGATAGCTGGAGTCCCAGGTCACACAGATGTGCCTCCAGTAAAAAGTTTTCCGGATTGGTGTAAACGCAAACCCTACATTATTTATGAACACCTGATAGGTGTACGGAGGCTGGAAGTAGATGTGAAAGGCATCGGAGTATCTTGGAGTAGCCATAGAGAACAGAGTATAGGGGCGGGAAAGATCACTGTAGGAACGTAGACAGACGGTGACTTTCTTCAATGGCCTTGTAATTGTAGGTCTTAGAATGACATGATCTGTGTTGGTTTCTTTGGGGAAGACGAAGACTTTGCCCTCCAAGTCTAGGGAAGAAAACAGACAAACATCATTACTGGTACTTATCAAAGCTTTGGGTCCAAAATGTATTTATGAATGCTAGAATCTTACATTTAAAAAAAGACACAATGATGAATCTTAGGAAGGTAATTATATTTATTTGTCATTGTATATAAATGTAGCACTCACCCCCAAAGGAGCCGCTGGATTGATGATGAGACCACAAGTTGAAGTCACCCTTGCTTGGTCTAGGGATGCACCAGAACACTTTGCAATAACTTGAATGTCCAGACAGTGAATAAAGATTTTCTCATGCTTTAATTCCAGGCCAACATAGCCAAACATAAACTTGATAGAGGAGGACAGGTTGATGAATAAAGAAGAAAGATTCTCGATGTCAGGCCTGGATAAACACGCAGCACAATTCAATCACAGGTCGCCCCAATTTACACATGCCACCGCCACAACGCAGGCTAGGAGGAACAGGTCTCTCTCACCGACCCGGCTCTAGGCCTCTGCCACAGGCCAATGTAATCTGGATACTTGTCAACACTCCAACAGAGCAAATCCTCCCAGCTATTCTTCCGTGCGTTCGGCACCATACGACAGCAAAGCGTACCTGTCTATGGCTCTATGGCTCTAGTGCTAGGTCTTCCCGATGTTACTCAGGAACCCGGCCATCCACTGGGGTCCTCTCAAATTCGCCTCCGCCCGAGGCTCAGCCGAGCCCGGATTCTGGTCATGCAGGCCAGGTTGACAGGGTCCCTGGGTTGCGCACATCCTAAAGGTGGATGCCGTACCCCGACACAGGGACCCCCGCATGAAACGCCAAAAGAACCTCGAACACCTGACCTCCACTCCAGATATATCCTTCCCCAGCATGCCCAGCAAGAGGAAAGCTCTCCAATTGGCTGCTGGGAAAAAAACTTAATCTGTCAGGAATCCCTCTAGCTCCCACTGCCGGCCAACTATAAATTCACATCCCCAGAATGCAGTCCGAGCCAGTGGGCCTTCCCAGAATAGTACAGGTCAATACTCAACGAGAGCAAAGTAACTCTCCCAATTAACTATACTTTTAAGTGCAATACCCGCGCTAAATGCAAGGGGGTGCTACATAAATATGTAGTTTGTAGAGCCTGAACCGTGTGTTTATTTGTTGCCACTCCTCTGGTAATGTGGTGGGTGGAGTCAGTGCCCTTTTAATACCAACTATGGGTGGGAATTGGTAGTTCAGGTATAGGAACCGGTCACCACTGACCAACACCATGTAGGCCTGTGGCCTGTGTCATATACCTGGTGATGGAGCCTGACTTGGGGAGAAAGGCAAACTTTTACACATCTCGCTCGGTCCCTCGATACGAGACACAGGGGCCTGGCAGCTCTGATGATGGTGATTGCAGATGGGAGGTCTTTGTGCACTTGGATGCAGGCTGGACTGTGGTGCAGGGAAGCAGGCACAGTGTCAGGAAGGGCATGTCAGTACCCAAAATGGCAGCCAAAGAAGACGGCCTGTTATCTCAGCCCGCATCAACGTGCATCGACGCGTGTGCGCACAACGGCGCGCATGTGCACCCTGTGACAGTCTTTGGCACTCAACAGGCTATTTAAACTGAGCCAGCACCCAGACTCAATGCTGTCTGCTCTACAACATTTCTGTATTTTCCCATTGCCATCTGATACTGTTCCTGTTACCTGACCCGGATTGCTCCTGACGTTCCTGCTTTCTGCCTGCACCTGACCTGGCTTGTTTGACTCCACATCTGCCTGCTCCCTCTGCTACCTCGCTGCCATCCTATTCCTGATCCGGCCTGTTTCCTGACTACGCTTCAGCCTTCGCATCTGCTCCTGACGTGCCCACCAGTGTATGACCCGGCCTGCCTGTACCTGCACCTGCTGAACTTCCATCCCACCTGCAGCTGCCTCGGCTCCACTATCAGTGATCCACCTGGCACTTGTGCAACTCTGCACTCCTGCGCCTCCTGTCTGCTCTACCAGGAGAGGCTGTCCTCTGCATATCAGGTTCTACCGTCAGGTACGTGACACACAGTACGCTGGAAGACAGACAGCAGGCACTTGACAGGCCGGCAGCAAGCACTCGGCAGGTGGCAGACAGCAGGTACTTGGCAGGCTGCATGAGTAGGGGGGCCTCCATGGGCTGGACACAGAAGAGTCAGGCAAGCTGGGTCAGTAATAGGGATGAGCTCCGCGTTTGAATCAAACGTATGTTCGACTCGAACATTGTCTGTTCGTACATTCGATGAAATTCGAACAGAACGGGTCGTTCGTGCCAAATTAGAGTGACGCAAAACGGCCCATAATTCACTGCGGCATTGCGCGCTGATGATTGGCCAAACATGCACTATGACCCTGCATGCTTGGCCAATCACAGCGCGCAAAAAACGGAGAGCCGTAATTGGCCAAAGCCTGGGAGACTTTGTGAACCACGAATGTGAACCATGAATGGAAGTAAATGGGAGCCATCTTAATACACACTACTGTTCCGACTTCAGAAAAAGTTCCTGTACTACTTTAATCCGACTTCTAGGCAACTTGTACCCATTGATTTCAATGGAGGTTGCCTCAGAAGTCGGATCTCTGTCTTAACTGAAGCAACAATACAGGAAGAGAACATAGATTTCTCAGGAAAACCTCTCCTTCCCTCATTGTTTGATTGGCCACTGGAAAGCCTCCTGTCCTGGAGGCGACTTGAAGTTGCCTTGTAAGTTGCCTGATGATTCATACTCAAGTCGTGTCCAAGTTGCCTCCCAAAGTCGTGCTGCCCCTGTGTGAATGGGCTCTAAGTCCCCCTTTGTTGTTCGTGTTAATTAACTCTGCTATGGTGTGAAGGAGTTCTGTGTTGATTTAGGATAATGCGTATTGTAGTTAGGAAGCTAGGAGACAGCAAGGCTAGGAACTCAAAGGTCATGCCTCTGAGTCATCTATGCTGTCTAAAGGATTAGATAATTAGCTCATGTAAATTACCGTATATACTTGAGTATAAGCCGACTTGAATATAAGCAGAGGCACCTAATTTTACCACATAAAAATGGGAAAACTTATTGACTAGAGTATAAGCCTAGGGTGTCCATCTGCATGCCTCACCATGTCCATGTCCTTCCCTTACTGTGCCCATGCCTCACTGTGCCCATGCCTCACTGTGTCCATGACTAGACTGACGTTTAACATGGGAGTCTATGGAAGGGCTTTCATAGGTGCTCCCCAGCCGTAGGTCCCCAGGACAACAAACTTTGCACACTTATAGAGGAGAAATTGGGCTACATGTGTGCCAGGGGACCTAAGACCGGCCTGTAACGGGTCCCCAAACTCACTGGAGAAATAACCGTTTAACATGGGAGTCTATGGAAGTGGTGCCCGGGTTTGAAAAATCGGTGCTTCACGGCCGTAGGTCGAATTTTTTTTCACCAATAATAAGTAGAAGAATACGTAAAAGAAGGGGGTGTTGTCTGCGCTGAAAGTGAACAGGGGGGGAGGAGGGGGGGGGTGTGGGTGATAGGGGTGAATGGATGGGACGGGTGGCTGGATGGGTGGATGCAGGTGGGTTTAGGACAACATGATAACCAACATAATCGAAACAATGATGTGAATGAATAAACACATAAGGGTGATAACCAATAAATACAAAAATTATTACAATAATTATTACAATAAGGAAAAACCCAACACACTAGCCAGTGTAATGTGAAACCAGTGAAAAACAATCCTAAATCCAAACTATAAGACCAGAGAAAATTCCATGAGGAAATGCCTCTGGATGGAAAAAATATGAAATAAATAAAGTCTCTAGTGAAAAAACCCAAGAGTCCAGATAAGTCCAAATTGAAATGGTGGTGCCAGGAAAGGGTGACAGCAGAAAGCACCTCAGGTGGTCCCCAGCTCCTCACCTCAAGGCTATAGCTCGGATAGCCTGCAACAGCACCTCCCGGTGGAGGACAGTGATCCCTCGGCAGGGCAAGCAGCAGAGGCACTCCTCAGCGGTAAAGGTAAAGCAAAAAAGAAGAAAGCGAGTGAGTGACAATAAAAGACGTCTGGTAGGCAACTAGTGTCACTCGTACATCCACTCACCCCGGGGTGATGGATGATGGGCCTATCTCCCACGAACAGCGAGTTCGTACTTCTAATGGCAGATATCCTCTTCTAAGCTGGCCAGATGGTCACTCACAACAAGGGATCTCTCAGATGGCATACATGATAAAAGAAACAGACCATAGCGCAATCCCGCAAGGTAAAAAACACATTTAATAAAAAAATAAAACTCACATTTAAAACGATCCAAAAGGCACAAAACAAACAGACGTCAGGAACACACTGCGTCAGGCGTGTGGACTCTGTGGCTCCTAGGATCCCTACGCGTCTCGTCACACCTCGTGACTTCCTCACATTACACTGGCTAGTGTGTTGGGTTTTTCCTTATTGTAATAATTATTGTAATAATTTTTGTATTTATTGGTTATCACCCTTATGTGTTTATTCATTCACATCATTGTTTCGATTATGTTGGTTATCATGTTGTCCTAAACCCACCTGCATCCACCCATCCAGCCACCCGTCCCATCCATTCACCCCTATCACCCACACCCCCCCCCTCCTCCCCCCCTGTTCACTTTCAGCGCAGACAACACCCCCTTCTTTTACATATACATTTTTCTCTCTGCCCAGGACAGAGTGTCAGGAGTCTGCTGCAGAATCCCCAGTCCACCTTCCAGCCCAATTCCACTCCCACCCATCCCCCTTGGTAGCGCAGGAGTCTTTCCATATATAAGTAGAAGAATACGTATCAGCCTAAACTGATGGGAAAAAAAGTTTTTTTTTATATCTTTTTTAGGGGTATTTATTATAGCAAAAAGCAAAAACTATTGTTTTTTTTTCAAAATTGTCGCTCTATTTTTGTTTGTAGCGCATTAAATTAAATCCGCAGAGGTGATCAAATACCACCAAAAGAAAGCTATATTTGTGAAAAAAAAGACGCCAATTTTGTTTGGGAGCCACGTCGCACGACTGCGCAATTGTCAGTTAAAACAACGCAGTGCCAAATCGCAAAAAGGGGCCAGGTCCTTAACCTGCATATTGGTCCGGGTCTTAACCGGTTAAGACTTACCTGTAGGTGCTGGAATTATCTTCTAAACCTTCACGGTTTAGGAGATATTTACAATAAAACGTGTGCCGATGTCTACAGCGCATTGCGTCCATGTCTACGGCGCATGTGCTCTTTAGAAAGGTCATGCCGTTTCTAAAGGGGTGATGCTGTGACCAGGGATGGACTGGCCATTGGGACTACAGGGAGTTTCCCTGTGGGCCGATGGCTCAGTGGGCCGGCTTCAGTGACAGCGGACCGCCGCCCCCCTCCGCTCCTCTGTCTCTCCCTTCCCGCGGCGCTCACCTCCTCTTCCTCCCTGCAGCGCTCACCTGGGGGGAAACGAGATGCAGGAGGAGGACCGGAGGAGTGGGGGGGACAGTGGAGCATGGGGGAGGGGACAGACAGCTGACTCAATAGCTATGGCCTGGGAGTTTCTCACTTCTGCCTAATATTGTCCCATAAGCGGGGGCATCAAACTGATTCTTTCCCCCGGGTGAAATAATGTCTAGCTTCCTTAAGTAGAACGGCTAATGAAGGGAGAGAGGGGGATTGGGTGGCCTGGGGGGTGCGGGAGTTGTCCCGCTGCCATGAGAGAGACCTGTCAAAATGGGCCAGTCTGGATGAAGTTCGGGGCCAAATTTTTGTCCCAGTCCAGCCCTGACTGTGACTGGCGGCTCCCGCACTCATGATGATGAAAGGGTCTTCACGCAACTCTGGAAAGTCACAGAGCCGGAGTTCGTGGAAGGAAGAGCGGTGAAGATGGATGCTCGCTGCCAGTGGGGACAGCGGTGACATCACAGACTTCGGTTTCAGGTAAGTGACACATAAGGGGCTACTATGCAACAAATGGTAGCCCATTATGCTTTACCTTTGCAGGGAAATAAAGAGTACTGTAAGTAAAACCCATCAGCTGTGTATAGACCGATGACAGACTTACATTGGTGTTTAGGCTGGACAAAAACGTTGCCTTTGATTTCGTACTGTAGAGATAGCCAGTTAATGACATTTCCATGGAGATCACCAGAGAGGACCTTCTTGATGTCTTCTGGAGTCAGGACATAATCCCACATGTGGACGTCACCTATTTCACCGAAAAATAACTGAGAAACATTAAAAGAGTCTCGTTCCTGCCCCAGAACAATGCTGGTCTCGGCTGCAATAGAAGACCCTTTCATGGAGACTCCTTCCGGGTAGAGTTTCATGTTGACCCAAAGTTGGACCACTCCGGTGTCGGAATCCCAGGTCACACAGGTGTGTCTCAAAGACTCCGAGTCTGTTTTAAAATGAGTGACTGCCTGGTTGATATATACAGAACAAGTGTCTGGAGGTTGTATGCTGATTATAAAGGCGTTGTCCTTCCCGGGAGTAGCGAGAGAGAAGAGAGTATAGGGGCGGGAAAGGTCGGTATAAGAACGTAGACAGACGCTGACTTTCTGCAATGGCTCTGTGTTTGTAGGTCTTAGAAGGACATGAGATGTGTTGGCTTCACGGGGGAAGACGAAGACTTTACCTTCCATGTCTAGGGAAGGAAACAGACAAAGATCATTACTGCTTCACATCAAAAATTAATATAATAATTGTATTTTGTTTATTATAAATATTTGATTCACATTTAGAAGCTAATATGCATCTTCCAAGAGAGCCAATGAAGGGCGTGACTTCTCTCCAAATGTTCTGTACCATTATATTAAAAGTGGAGGTCACACATGTAGAAGTATAGGAGTCCTAACACTATCAGGTATAAAATAGTAAGGAGGCGGGACACAGGCCCGCCTACATTTGTAGGAGGAGCCTCACCTTCTTATGCCAGCCCCGGCGCCTCCTCCTGCTGCTGTCGGCTTTCCTCTCGTTTCTCCCACCCTCTCTTTCCTCTTTTTTATTTCTTCACCTTTTAATTTCCTATATCTTCTTGGGTATGCCCCCTTTTAGGCATACTGACCTTGTGACTATAGCATGCCCCAGGTCACCTTACAGCTCACTTCTGTTCTTTCCCTAAATTCCACAAGAGGCTCTGAGTACAAACGAATTTATTATTAAAGCTAAACTCTAGAAATTCAGCTTCTTTGTATAAAGTTAATGCATACTATAAGTTAGTCCAACAAGATGCATGACATCTCCTGGACTTTTTGCTATTATTTTTTGTTTTCGATACTCTTTTTTTGTTTTCTCCATTACCAAATGTTTTTATTTTATTGCCATAAAACAGTGTATAGTAACTTACATTACATAAGGCATTTGTTGCTTTACTTACCCACCCGCCCCTCTCCCACCCCATGACCTCCCACCCCACCTCATCTACACCACCCAAACATTAGCTTTGCGTGCAAATCCATTATCCCTTGTAACGGAACCCAAAATGGGACAGGGGTTAAAGCCGTTTAGGATATTCCATTCCTGAACACAAGGCAGCTACCGACACTCCACAGACAGGCAAACGAACCCCAATAACGAGACACACAGCTCTGCCTGAGGTTCAACTGGAAAAAATACCTTTATTGAGAAATACAGGGGCCCAGATTCACAGAGAGTGGGCACACATTTACGCCGGCGTAGCGCACACACAGTACGCTACGCCGGCCCAGCGCGAAGAGCCATGCACTGTTTTCAGCAAGCTATTGCTCACCAAGATACGTCAACGTAGCGTATTTTCGAAGGCGCAGGCCAGCGTAATTAAAAATTGGAGTGACCCCATGCAAATGACAGTCCGAGCATGGTGCAGTGTTTTACGCCCGGCGTATCACGAACTGCGAATGCGCCGTGACGTTGCTGTGAAGTGGACACATAAAACTGCACCCTTATACGCATGCTCACAACTACGCCGGCACAACTGCCTAAGCTACGCCGGATCACCATGTATGCTGTGAACGTAACGTACGGCAATACGCCGGCCTATGTTCTGTGGGGCAGACCTTTGCATGTCTATTGTCTATTGTAGGTTGTGCCTCATCTATGGGGAATAACTTTACGCCGGACGTGCAAACATCCCATAGCATGCGTCGGGCGCACGTACGTTCGTGAATCGCCGTATATTCCTCATTTGCATATTTGAATGCCTAATTAATGGGAGAAGCAACATGCGTCCTGCCCATATTTGCGCCCACACTACGCCGGCGTAAGCAAGATACGTCGGGGTAGAATGGCCTGTTTTTGAACGTATGTTGGTTTGTGACTCTAGCGCACAAATACGCCGGGTGAAAATTTGCACTACATCGGCGTAAAGTGATTTACGTCGGCGTAAGTGCTTTGTGAACCCGGGCCAGGCTCTTTATATACAGTTTAGGATACTGCAGTAACCAAATGAACAATGACCCAACTCCACCCACAGCATCACACAATGTTTTCTAACGAGCCCCAATAAACATCTTTTAGTAGACATCCTGACTCTGGCTCCTGACCTAATTTACATGAGCTAATTAACTACAGACAATGACTCATACACCTGACCTTTAGGCAGTCTGCTAACTCACAATACACATTATCATCAATAGACCTTTTAGCAGACATCCTGGCTTTGACTCCTGACCTAATTTACATGAGCTAATTAACTACAGTTGATGATTCAGACGCCTGACCTATAGGCTGTCTGTTAACTTGCGATACACATCATCACAGGACACCTTTACACAATACAGGGTCAATTAGCACAAGCCACAATGAAAGATCCTTAGAAGCCATCCTAGATTCATTTACATCACAACAGACAGACAGGTGGGCTGCAGTCCAAGACATATTCTGCATGTCCATTATTTTCTGGCTCAATCTGTGCCCAAAAGTGACTCCTGTTACATCCCTCTACTAAGAGGGGGCATAAAAGCGATAAAAAGAGATGAAGAAAAAAAAGGAAAAGAAAGGAAGAAAAGGAGTCACAAAGGAAGGAGGAGAGGAAGTGAGGGGGTGGTGGAGAGCGAGTGCATGCTTACATCCGCTCCCCACCATCATCCCCTCACAAGGGGCAGCCCAACTCGTCCAACCAAGGCCTCCACATCCTCACAAAATTCTTGTAGTTGCCACTAAATTCCACTTTCTCCCTCCAGACTGTTGTATTAATAGTTTCAACCCAATTTCCAACTGCAGGGGGGTCTGTGCCTGCCATTTCTGTGCGATTAATTTCCTCGCTTGGAATAGGCATCTCAGCATTACTTTAATAGTGCTGACCGGGGCTCTAAATTCCTCCATACTCCCTAGCAGCCTCTGGTTCTAATGTAGTCCTGAACGTTTTGTTTAGATATTGGGTTGAGATAACAGATATAATAAATAGTTTCGGGAACCTCCACATCATGTGGATAAAGTCTTCTGTCACCTTGCACCTGGGGCACTTGTCGTCTTGTCTCCAACCAGGCTTAAACACTTTTTTAGGGGTATAACAGACTCTGTGTACCAGGAATAGGTGCAGGTGCGTTGCTAGGTGGCAAAAAGGCAAGGGGCTTCAGCCCAAAGTCCAAGGCTGGGAACCTGGGGGGGTGGGAGTTTTGTATGTGACATGGGCTTTTTTTGGCTAGCACGTGACCTACCTTGCCTACATACACTGACGGTAGTGACCTACATACACTGACCTACCTACACTGACCTACCTGACATACACTGACCTACATGCACTGATGGTAGTTACCTACATACACTGACCTACCTACATACACTGACCTACCTACGCTGACCTACCTGACATACACTGACCTACCTGACATACACTGACCTACCTACACTGACCTACCTACACTGACCTACCTGACATTTACATACACATTATTACACTGTCTGATGGTTCTGACCTACCTCAGCTCAGCGGTATCACAGCAGCAGTCAGTCATTCCGTCAGAGAGCCGAGCAGTCTGGCTGGAGGGGAGGAGAGCCGAGGAGCCTTGAGGAGAGGAGAGCCAAGGGGAGAAGAGAGCCACCCACGGTGCGCCCGAGCACCGAGCAAGGATGTGGCGGCGGCTGTATTGTGGTGCCTATGATGGACATCACATGTCCCACGGTCACGGCATTGGACCAGTGGGATGTTCATCATAGGCGTTGCACAGGCTTCAGAAGGCAGGACATGCTATGGGACTCGGTCACACTTGGCTACATTTGGCGTCGCACGGGATCAGATCGATCCCGTTGCTCGCCACTCGCTCGGGGCTAATAATGCAGTCTTGCCACTGTGAGACTCTGGGCTTTACGGGGTCACATTCGGGGCTTCAGCCATGGCTAGCCACCCCCTCCCGACACCCCTGAATAGGTGGGACACTTTCTGTGAGGGGGAGATTGAGACCAGTGGCCCCAGTTCTAAGATCTTATTCCACTGTTCTGTGGTTATTTTCCCCCACATCTCTCTCCCATCCTACCCTACTTTTGGAGGGTCCTGCTCCACTTATAATTCTTTTGCTATTATTTACATTGAACAGCTTTATTTGAAGTGTATATACAGATAAAATGACAGACTTACGCAAATTTGTAGGCTGGAGAAGAACGTCTCCTTTCATTTCGTAGAGTAGAGACTTCCAATTAATGACATTTCCATGGAGATCACCAGAGAGGACCTTCTTGATGTGTTCTGCAGTCAGGACATAATCCCACATGTGGACGTCACTTATTTCACCGACCAATGACTGAGAAGCATTAAAACCTCCACCATAAGAATCTTGTTCCTGTCCCAGAATAATGCTGCTTTTAATTGCAATAGAAGACTGTCCCCAAATATATCCTTTGGTGGAGTTCTTCCCATTGGCCCAAAATTGGACCTCTACTTTTTTCGAGTCGAAGGTCACGCAGATATGGCTCCAGTCTAGAGGCTCTGAGTCCCTTTTGAAAACACTGCTTCCATTGTTTATGGATACAGTATAGGTGGTGGGAGCCTGGAACCTGATTAGAAAAGCATTTCTGTATGTTGGAGTAACTAAAGAGAAGAGAGAATACTGATGGGAAAGCTCACTGTAGGAACGTAGACAGACGGTGACTTCCTGCAATGGCTCTGTAATTGTAGGTCTTAGAATGACGTGAGACGTGTCGGTTTCTTTGGGGAAGACGAACATTTTACCTTCCAAGTCTAGGGAAGGAAACGGAGAAAACTCATTACTGATACTTATCAGAGCTTAGATACAATAAACTCGGAATTTATTGATAGATGATAGAATCCAACATAAAAATAAGTAGATACTCTCAGGCGGCGTACACAAGGCCGAGGTTCTCGGCAGAAACCAGCGAGAACCTCGCTGGGAGCCGCATTCTGCCGAGAACCTCGGCCGTGTGTACGCTCTCGGCAAGCATCCCGTTGGGAATGCCGTTGAGCAGAAATATAGAGCATGTTCTCTATTTGCTCGACGGCCCTTTGGGATGAATGGCTGGTTGCCATTCCCGACGGGCGGGTCGCCGAATCTGACGGCCGGCAGAGAACCTCGACGGGCGGAACGATGTGTTCTGCCCGTCGAGGTTCTCTGCCGTGTGTACGTGGCTTCATAGGCCCAGATTCACAAAGCACTTACGCCAACGTATAGCACGTTACGCTGACGTAAGTGCAAATGTGCGCCAGCGTATGTGTGCAGCAGACCCACAAACCAACATGCGCCTAAAAACAGGCTACACCCCTCCGACGTAGCTTGCACATGCCGCGTAGCATGGGCGCACATATGAGCTGGACGCACGCTGGTGCAACGTTGGGAGCACTGGCTTGCTGAATGCAATACTTGCCTCTCCGCGCTACGTTGGCGTGGCGTACGGCCTTTGCTCTACGGCGGCGTAATGTGCACCTTGCACTCTGTGAATCTGGGCCATATTGTATATCTCAGAAGATCGTTATATTTATTTTTATTTTGTGTATAGAGATGTGGTTTTCAGATCCAGTATGGATCCAGTATGGTTAATAAAAAGAAAACAAATGTGTTACATTTACATTTTCCATCTTCTCATTTAATAATATTACTAATAATAATCAATAATAATTAATAATAATTTAATAATCTAAAATAATAATAATTATTTTACAAATATTAATAATAATAATAATATACATATTATTATGATGGTGATTATCATTATTTATATGATTATTAATATTACCTCCAAAGGTTCAGCTAAAATATTATTTATAGACCTCTCGGGCCAGATTCAGGTAGATCGGCGCAAAATGACGGCGACGCAACTTTTCTCATTTACGTTACGCCGCCACAACTTTACATGCAAGTGCTGTATTCACAAAGCACTTGCGTGTAAAGTTGCGGCGGCGTAGCGTAAATGGGCCGGCGCAATTCAAATCCGGCGGGTAGGGGACGTGTAGTCCCCGCGCCGAACGTACTGCGCATGCGCCGACCATTGAAAAAAACCCAGTGCTAATGCTGCGTGTACGCTGTGAACATAAGTACACCCAGCCAGACACACGTCTAACGCACAATACGCCGGCCTGTGTTCCCTGGTGCAGACCTGTCTGTTGCCGGGTTGCACCTCATCTTCGGGGAATAACTTTACGCCGGACGTACAACTTACTCGCAGCTCGCGTAGCATGCGTCGGGCGCACGCACGTTCGTGAATCGCCGTATTTCCCTCATTTGCATGTTTGAATGGCTAATCAATGGGAGCAACACAATAATTTTTCGGGTTGTAAAAAACAACGTTTTTAAAAAAATGATTAGACCCTTTTAGGTTTTATTGCTGTCTCTGTGCAGAGAATTGCAGGTCATGGCTCAGACCTCGCTAGGGTGCCCACGTGTCCCGGATTGCCCAGGACTGTCCTGCAATTGACATGTCTGTCCCTGGTCCCGGACACCTTCATTCTGGGACAATAAAGTGTCCCGGAATGAAATAGAGGACACAGCCACTCCTTACTAACTAGTAACTACATTTTCGGAACTGGTTGCTAGGGCCGGCGCTGCCTGGCATCTTGCAACCAGTGACAATTTACTCTCAGACAGTAAGGCCGGGAGTGAGGCCTGCACCTAGGGCATCACTGCTATCCCCACCCACCTTGGCACCTCCCCTTCTCCGGCACCCAGCGGCAAGCAGCAGGGACTGGTATGATCTTCACTCTCCAGATAGCGACTCCACTCTTTTCCTGTAATGCACGGTGCTCATGCAGAGGGAATGACAGCAGTACTGCATCTGGCGGCAGGCTATGGGTGGCAATCGGCACTATATCTGGTGGCAGTCTATGGGTGGCAAGCGGCACTATATCTGGTGGCAGGCTATGGGTGGCAAGCGGCACTATATCTGGTGGCAGGCTATGGGTGGCAAGCGGCACTATATCTGGTGGCAGGCTATGGGTGGGAAGCGGCACTATATCTGGTGGCAGGCTATGGGTGGCAAGCGGCACTATATCTGGTGGCAGGCTATGGGTGGCAAGCGGCACTATATCTGGTGGCAGTCTATGGGTGGCAAGCGGCACTATATCTGATGGCAAGTGGCATATTCAGCTGACAAATAACCCTCCGCCAAATTCCCCATCAACCCCGAGACTAAGGGAGGGTTGGGTGTCCCTGAATGGCAGTTTGGAAATGTGGTAACCCTAGACCTCGCCCAGTCCTACAACGGAACCCAGAGATTTAAGGGCTGTAACTCAGTGAGCAGAGCTATTGGTGGGGCCAGGGTTGAATGGGGGGCTGGGAAGAAGCCAAGCTCTTCTCTGTGGAACCTCTAGAAATGAAGGAGAAATGAAAAAGCAGAGGAGTGTTTGAAAAGCAGAGAAGATGGAATATTACACATGTCCATGATTTCCACTAGCAGTACGTGTACGCGGGTTCTACCACCTACCTTCCTGTGCAAGAAACACAGGGACCACCAACAGCAACACCACCACACTCAGCTCCATCGCCCTGAGAACATACAAACACAAATGAGAAATAATTAATCTCTGCTCAGCATTTGTTATTAGAAACAGACAAAAAATGTACGGGCCAAAGGCATCTGGACCCCGTCTTCATTGAGTGGCCACATAAGTCACAACTAGAGATGAATGTTCAGTCCAAACGTAAGTCAGAACATTTCTTGTTCCATCACTTCGACAGGTCTGACTGATGACCGCTGATATATACAAAGGGGTGTGGCTTCCAGTGTGACATCATCGACCATATATGGACATGAGAATATTTGATAAATGACATCATGGGATACCAGCAACATCATTGACCATATACAGTATGGTCATGTCTATATGGTCAATAACTAGAGTATGGTCATGTCTATATGGTCAATGGCTACAGTATGGTCATGTCTATATGGCCAATGGCTACAGTATGGTTATGTCTATATGGTCAATGGCTACAGTATGGTCATGTCTATATGGCCAATGGCTACAGTATGGTCATGCCTATATGGTCAATGGCTACAGTATGGTCATGTCTATATGGCCAATGGCTACAGTATGGTTATGTCTATATGGTCAATGGCTACAGTATGGTCATGTCTATATGGTCAATGGCTACAGTATGGTCATGTCTATATGGTCAATAGTACAGTATGGTCATGTCTATATGGCCAATGGCAATATGGCTGTCTATATGGTCAATGGCTACAGTATGGTCATGTCTATATGGCCAATGGCTACAGTATGGTCATGTCTATATGGTCAATGGCTACAGTATGGTCATGTCTATATGGTCAATGGCTACAGTATGGTCATGTCTATATGGTCAATAGCTACAGTATGGTCATGTCTATATGGCCAATGGCTACAGTATGGTCATGTCTATATGGTCAATGGCTACAGTATGGTCATGTCTATATGGCCAATGGCTACAGTATGGTCATGTCTATATGGCCAATGGCTACAGTATGGTCATGTCTATATGGCCAATGGCTACAGTATGGTCATGTCTATATGGTCAATGGCTACAGTATGGTCATGTCTATATGGACAATGGCTACAGTATGGTCATGTCTATATGGTCAATGGCTACAGTATGGTTATGTCTATATGGTCAATGGCTACAGTATGGTCATGTCTATATGGTCAATAGCTACAGTATGGTCATGTCTATATGGTCAATAGCTACAGTATGGTCATGTCTATATGGCCAATGGCTACAGTATGGTCATGTCTATATGGTCAATGGCAGTATGGTCATATGGTCATGTCTATACAGTGGTCAATGTACAGTATATGGTCATGTCTATATGGTCAATGGCTACAGTATGGTCATGTCTATATGGCCAATGGCTACAGTATGGTCATGTCTATATGGCCAATGGCATCCAAGGGAGATGCAGACTCTTTGTTTATAACCCATTCACTTTGTCTGTTGGCTTCAAATTCGCTTCATTCACTCTGAATGTCAGGTCTGGCTGATGACAACTGATATGTACAAAGCAGCTGGGCCTCCTGGGTGATGTCATTGACCTGGACATGACCATATCTGGTCAATGACATCACGGGGCACCATTAACATCATTGACCATATATGGTCATGTCCAAATATGGTCAATGATATCACCAGAGTAACCCGACCCGTGTCATCCTTCAGACCCGTCATTCAGCACAAGGGATGTGACAAACAAGATGTGTGTCGGCGGGCAGCATTTTTTGTTTCTTTTGGCAGGACAGTGGGTATCGGACTTGAGTTGGATCTATATTTTAATTAAATGACTTGTTAACCACTTGTCGACCAGCGCGCGGTGATGTACGTCGACACAATGGCACGGCTGGACAGATGGGCATACAGGTACGTCCCTTTTAAGATGCCACATTTTTGGGCACATGCGTGCCCGCCGCAAGCTCCGTGAGTCCGACCGGGGGTCCCGCAGACTTGATGTCCATGGGGAGTCCCACGATCTTATCACGGAGAGGAAGAACGGGGAAATGCTGATGTAAACAACAATCCTAGTGACAGGACACTGATCACAACTCCCTGTAATCAGGAACGGAGATCAGTGTCGTGTCGCACGTAGCCGGCTCCCCCCCCCCCACAGTTAGAACACATCCCTAGGACACACTTAACCCCTTCAGCGCCCCCTACTGGTTAACCCCTTCACTGGCAGTGTCATTTACACAGTAATCAGTGCATTTTTATAGCACCGATCGCTGTATAAATGTTAATGGTCCCAAAATGGTGTCAAAGTTGTCCAATGTGTCCGCCATAACGTCGCAGTCGTGATAAAAATCACTGATCGTCGCCATTACTAGTAAAAAAAATATATTAATAAGAATGCCACAAAACTATCCCATTTTGTAGACACTATAACTTTTGCGCAAAACAATCAATAAACGCTTACTGCGATTTTTTACCAGAAATATGTAAAAGAATACGTATCGGCCTAAACTGAGGAAAAATTTTGATTTTTTATATATATTATATACACATGCCCCCACCATGGGGAGGGTGCTTTCAGGTCCCCCCCAAAGCACCTTGTCCCCATGTTGATAGGGACAAGGGCCTCATCCCCAGAACCCTTACCCGGTGGTTGTGGGGGTCTGCAGGCAGAGGGCTTATTGGAACCTGGAAGGGCCCTCCCTATGTGAATGGGTAGGGGTACATTGTATGTAATACAAGTATGTAATAATAATAATAATAATAATGATAATAATAATAATAATAAAATAATAATAAAATAGTAATAATAATAATAATAATAATAATAATAATAATAAAAAATAATATAATAATAATAATAAAATAATAATACAATAGTAATAATAATAATAATAATAATAATAATAATAATAATAAAAAAATAATAAAATAATATTAATAATAATAATAATAATAATAATAATAATAATAATAATAAAATAATAATAATAATAATAATAATAATAATAATATAAAAATAAAATTAAATAAATATAATAATCTGTTGGTTGAACAAGATGCATTTGTGACCCTTTTCAACCAAATTACCTATGTAACTATATTAATTATAATATTAAAGACGGTTTAATCTAGGTCAGTGTTATGCCGCGTACACACGATCGTTTTTCGGCATGAAAAAAACAAAGTTTAAAAAAAATGTCATTTAAAACGATCACATGATTTTTCTGGGGGCTGAAAAAAGTATTTTTTTTTTGAACATGCTGCATTTTTTAACAACGTTTTAAACAATGTCGTTTTTCGGGTTGGTAAAAATGATCGTGTGTGGGCTAAAACGACGTGAAAAAAAAAACAGCGCATGCTCAGAAGCAAGTTATAAAACGAGAGCGCTCGTTCTGGTAAAAGTAGCGTTCATAATGGAGTAAGCACATTCATCACGCTGTCACAGACAGAAAAGCGCAAATCGTCTTTTACTAACACGGAATCAGCTAAAGCAGCCCAAAGGGTGGCGCCATCCGAATGGAACTTCCCCTTTATAATGCCGTCGTAGCGTGTTGTACGTCACCGCGCTTTCACGATCGTGTGTAGGCAACGCCGTTTTAATGATCGGGTTAATTTTTTAGAACCTGAAGAACGGTTGTGTGTACGCGGCATTAGGGTAAGTCTGTTTTAGGCAGGATAAAAAAAGCTCAGAATGCACACCATTGTTTCTGGTCCGTACTGAAGAGCATACAACTAACATTATTGGTATCACTGCAACCGTCAGGAGCAGGAGAATTTATTTTGGGTTGTTCTTTGGTGGTAAGTTATGGTAATAGCAATAAATATACAGCTCAATTATTTTTTTTGGGTCAGTTTTCCTTTGATAATAATAAAAATGATATTATTATTATTATTATTATTATTATTATTATTATCATTATTTTTATTATTATTATTATTATTATTATTATTATTATTAATAATAATAATAATAATAATAATAATAATAATAATAATAATTTTAAAATAAAATAAATAAATATAGTAATAAATAGTGTTGAGAGGAATACGCCATAATCTATATATTCGCGATATTGCGCGAACATATAGAAGAATATTCGCGAATATTCGCTAATATCGAATATTCATGATATTTTATCCAAAAAATTTTTTGCGAAATTTCGCTAATGCGAAAATGATTGCGAAATTCTCATAAACGGAGATCATTTCCTGTATTACTAAACTAATATGCACTAAACACTAAGGCCTCGTACACACCATCGGACTTATCCGATGAAAACGGTCCGCGGGACTATTTCGATCGGATATGTCCGATCGGGAGTTTGATCCGATGGCGTGTACACACCATCGGATCAAATTCCCCGCCGCCGGACGGCGCGGTGACGTGGCGGTGACGCGGCGGTGACGTTGACGCCGCCACGTCACCGCTACGTCACCGCACCAGGAAGTAAAACACTTCCGCGCATGCGCCGAATACATTCGGCGGCGGCGCGGCGGGACGACATGTCTGCTGGTAAGTGTACTAACCAGCAGACATGTCGGGCGGACAGATTCCACCGGATGGATTTCAAAGCTTGCTTTGAAATCTGTCGGGTGGACAAATCTGTCCGCTAGCCCATACACACGAGCGGAGATGTCTGCTGAAACGGTCCATCGGACCGTTTTCAGCGGACATATCCCCTCGTGTGTACGAGGCCTAACTCTACACTAACTCTACTTAAAAGAAAGGAGAATAAGGGGGCAAAAGATGGGCGGAAAAGATAATTGCGCAATATTCCTATTGCGCGATTATCTTCTCCGCCCTTCTTTTGCATCAGAGCCAATCAGAATAACTCGAATATTCGGCAAAAGGAATATCGCGCAACATGGCTCTGATGCAAAAGGATGCAATATGGCTCTGATGCAAAAGAAGGGCCGAGTAGCTGATGCGATTCTTTTATGTTGCCGAAAATTCGCAATGCGAATTTTCGGCAACATAAAAGAATCGCATCAGCTACTCGGCCCAGGGTCTCTCTCTAATCATACCAGCAATGCTTTTAGACGTCGATGGAGATCACTAGGATGTGATCTGTTTTAAAAATACATTTTAAAAAATACGAATATTCGCCATAGCGAATATTCGCCGCAATATTCGAGTTATTCGCGAATACTCAAATATGCAATATTCGTAGCGAATATTCGCAATGCGAATATTCGTGAGCAACACTAATAATAATCTGTTGGTTGAACTGTATGGATTTTAGTTTTTCTCAACCAGATTAACTATGTAACAATAATAATACCAATGCTACTACTATTAATAATAATAATAATAAATAAAATAAATAATATAAATAATAATAATAATAATAAAAATAATAATACTGGGGGGGCGTGGCCTGGCTGAGCATGGTAATGGCCGCTTGAACGGAGAGCTCCTGCAGACAGAGGACCGAAATTTGCTCTATTTGGGGAACCACTGAACCATGGGCAAGTCCAACAGAAGTGTCTCAGCCTCCAGGACACCGAGGGAATCTGGGACGCAGCCCGGTAGAAATATACCGGAGCTCTTTCGCTCCCTCCGCTCTGATAGCCACGGGGCCTAGCAGGCCGCAGGGCCTACCTCCCCGAGCGCCGCCTCGGACTCGCAATCAGACGAAAGGGAGATGCATATCGGCCATGCGGCTCCTTCGGTGAGCCTAACGGACCTTAATAGGGTGGCATCCGACATTACTAACACCCTGTCGGCAGCTATTATGGACCTAAAGACGGAGTTCCGAGCGGTGGCCACCCGCCTTGCGGACGTGGAGCAAACCTCACAGCGACACTCGGCGGCTATCAGGCAAGTACAACAGGCCCACGACGCCCAGCTTTCCTACTTATTTGACCTGCACCGCCACGTCGAGGACCTCGACAACAGAGGTCGCAGGCACAACGTGAGGATCAGGGGAGTCCCGGAGGGGATCGATACGGGGGCCTTGCCGCAAACGATCTGCACCATCTTTAACGACTTACTGAGCCGCCCGGCGGACTCCCCGGTGGAGATGGAGAGACTGCACCGAGCGCTCAGACCCCCCCCTCGTGATGGAGACCCCCCGAGGGATGTCATATGCTGTATTGTAAACTTTCCACTTAAGGAGGAGATATTACGAAAAAGAAAGGGAGAGAGGCCGCATAACGCATGAGGGCACTGAAATTAAACTGTTTCAGGATCTGTCCCAGATCACTCTGCAGAACAGGCGAGCCCTGCGACCCCTGCTGGATGTCTTGCGGAGCCGCAACATAATATACAGCTGGAAGTTCCCTTTCTGCTTGTCCGCCTCAGCTAGGGGTCGCTCTGCCTTCCTCCGCTCCCCAGATGACCTCCAGCACTTCTGTGAACAACTTGATATACCCATGGTGGACCTGCCAGACTGGTGTACCTTCCATTTCCCCACTGAGCCGTGGCGTCCAGTGTCGCATCATCCCTCTCCAAAAGCCCAGAGGCACCGCTCCAGACGACGGAGATCTGCATCTTCCCAACCTGGACCTTCTATGCCTCGCCGGGAACAGGGCCTTCGCAGTCCGGACCCTCCGGCCACCCCACGCAGGGATCGCCAGGATGCCTGATGGCATACATGCCGACTGAGTCCCTCCACCTGTAAGGCGGCGTACACACGATCGGATATATCCGATGAAAACGGTCCGCGGACCATTTCCATCGGATATGTCCGATCGGGAGTTTGATCCGATGGCGTGTACACACCATCGGATCAAATTCCCCGCCGCCGGACGGCGCGGTGACGTAGTGGTGACGCGGCGGTGATGTTGACGCCGCCACGTCACCGCCACGTCACCGCACCAGGAAGTAAAACACTTCCGCGCATGCGCCGAATCCATTCGGCAGCGGCGCGGCGGCGGTGGGAGCCGACATGTCTGCTGGTAAGTGTACTAACCAGCAGACATGTCGGGCGGACAGATTCCCACCGGATAGATTTCAAAGCATGCTTTGAAATCTGTCGGGTGGAGAAATCTGTCCGCTAGCCCATACACACGAGCGGAGATGTCTGCTGAAACGGTCCATCGGACCGTTTTCAGCGGACATATCCCCTCGTGTGTACGCGGCCTAAGTGTCTTTTTTTTTTGTTTTGCCTTTAGTATTACTCACCCATCTTGGATTCGATTAGACTCTGACTCCTACCAGTTGCCGACCTAACACGGCTTAATAGCCCGATTACTGTTTCTTCTCCCTGGGTGGCACCCTCTATTCACAACCCATTGCTGATGATCGGCGCCCCCATAGACATTTTCGCCAGTATTACGCCACCGCATTCCTGCCTGTTTAGTTGGAAAACCCTTGCTGCACACTCTATGCTGCTCTATTGTTAGCAGTCACCGCTTCAGGGCTACAGAACTATATACCTCCCCGTTTTGTCCCTGGACCCTAACCTACTTCTCCCCATGTAAGACTACCTTGCTTCTGCTAGCGGTCGGCCCGACCCCGCCGCCATCAATGCTTCTGACATACTGACGAGAATGCTGTCCCGCAGAGAGGGCGATATTCACCTCAAACGGCATCTGGACCAATGCCCACAGCCTCACGGACATGTACCCTGGTCCCACACTTGCCCACCCCTATCCTTTCTTCCTGGGACCCCAGCTAAGGACTAAATGCTCCCTTTGGAACATTGAGCACCGCTATGTCTGCCTCTCATAAACTGCTGCTGGTTCAAATTGCAGGACTGGTCGAGATTGCTGTCCGGTGGTTCGTGGCGATTTGGTCCCTCCCCCGTTCCCTCTTTCCCCCCCCCCCCCTTTTTTTTTTTTTTTTTTAACATTTTGACTTATTATTTACCTGTACTTATTTGATTTATTGATCTTTTAACTGTTTTACTTTTGTTGGCTAACTTTTTCTCCTTTTTTTTTTTTAAATAGCAATGATGAGGCGATTCCTACGGTCTCCCACCTGTTACAGGGGAGTAAATGGTTCTCCCCACGCCATCTGGGATCTCTGATGCAGGCTTTTTTCTCGCTGAATAGCTTCTTGAAACGTAAGCTTATGCTGGGGGTCCAACCCCCCCCCCCCCCTTATTTTTTTTCTGCATGTTGGTGGTTTCCTTTGGGTCTTGGACGTATTGCCGCCAGTGAGGCCTAGGGGACCCACCACCCAGGCATCTTTTGCCGGGCTCAAATACTATGTTTAAGATACCGGTGAAATACCTGACAGCTAACTGGTGTTCACAATCTTGAGCCCCCTGGTTTTCCTATTTTATTTTTTATTTAATTATTATTATTTTTATTTTTTTTTCTCTTCAGAGGCGGCGGGGATGTGTTGGCTCTCGTCACCTCCCGCTTGACGTGAGGGAAACTTGGTTCCCCTCTCGCCATCCGGGACCTCTGGCATGGGCCCCTCTCCTTCTGAGGAGCTACCTGAATTAAGTCCCCATTTTTTTTTATTTTTTTTTAATTTTTTTTAGGCTATATAACTACCTGACATAAATACTGAGGACTAGGGCCTTCCTGCGCCCCTGTTGAGGGGGTCATAGGGGCCCGCGGAATATCCCCGCTTGTAGGCGACAACGCCTTCCACCTAATATAGCAGGACTTGTGCCTGGAACGCCTGATGTGCCTTTCAGGGACATGATATGCCTATACCATATATGCTCTACCTGGTAATATTCATGCTATATACTGTTAAGGTGATCTTCCTGATGGGATTTGTTTTGTTGGCTCTACACATTCTAGAGGAGCTATTTACATGTGTTTTCACTGTTTTTGACATTTCAGGTCGGACTCTTGTACTGTTTCCCAATGTATGTGTATGTTTTTGTTATTACTCTACTTCCAATGACAGCTTCCTTTCCCCAGTCTCAGAGCTGTAAGGCATCTCTCCACCTTACCCTCCCTCTCCTGCCTCCCTTATGTTGCCCTGTCAATACACTCTATATCTCCTCTTCTGGTTCCCCGTTACGCCACCATTGGCTGGTTCCTCGGTATTGCGGCAGCACATGACCTCAGTCATACTTACTACCCCCCAGCAGCAGCGCTATATATAGTCTGCTGACACCCCAGCCTTGTAATTACTAGGTGGAATAGACTGACTATTTCTGCCTCTGGTCTTGTCTTCTCTCTGTTCCCTGTGTCACTCCTTGGTTTCCCATCCCTCTCTCTTTCTACTTAGCTGCCCTCCTCTCCCCCCCCCCCCCTGCCCTTTTTTCTTTTATTTTATTTATTTTATTTTTTTTGCCTCGGTGTCGGTTGTCCTCTGCCCGGGCTGGTCCCCGGTCGTGGGTGCACAAGTCTACTCTTGATTGTACATCGTTTGCTATACTGCTGAACCCCTGAACTACGTTTAGTCATGCAAAAAGCTCCGCAACGTCATAACCCCTTGTTGCTGAAGTGTGTGTCGCTCAATGTAAAAGGCCTAAATGTACCGGAAAAGCGATCGCAGGTCTTATCCACATTGTCTAAGCAGAAAGCTCAGTTTATCTTCCTACAAGAGACCCACTTCCGGTCAGACTCCATTCCCAAGCTTCGCAGTGATCTCTACCCTACGGCCTTGCATTCTACGAATCCCTCTGCAAAGACCAAGGGTGTCTCTGTCTTAATCTCCAAACATGCTCCTTTTCAGCTGTCGGATTCTCTGGTGGATCCAGAAGGTAGATTTGTGTTTATCAAGGGCCTCTATGCCTCCAGACCCTTGACCCTGGCGAATGTCTATGCCCCTAACGAGCACCAGGTTTCTTTCTTTAAAAAGGTCTGCGACCTCCTTTTTTCATTTAAGGAGGGTATGGTTCTCTTGGGGGGTGACTTTAATGTACCTTTGAACCCTGAAGTTGACACCTCCACGGGAACCACCGTTCTGCCTTATCGTGCTTTACGTCAAATTAAGTTACAGCTGCAAGGTCTCACACTACATGATTCTTGGCGCACCTTGTTCCCGTCGACCAAAGACTACACATTCTTCTCCGCTCCTTTCCAGAAGTATTCCTGCATAGATTACTTCTTCCTCTCCCAATCTGACCTCACCTACCTTACCCAAGCTGCCATAGACCCTATGTTCTTATCTGACCATCACCCTATCTCGGTAACTCTCGCCTTTCCCGAGTCGGTCTCCAGGACCAAAACATGGCGACTGGACTCGTCCCTACTTAAGGAAACAGCCTTTACGACAAGTCTAGAGGGCACGATCCGCAGCTACTTTGTAGAAAACGCCTCCCCGGACCTGTCCCCACTTACGATCTGGGAGGCCCACAAGTGTGTGATCCGAGGAGAACTTCTGGCCCAGGCAGCGAAGCTTAAGAGGTTCCGCCAACAGACCATAGCGGAACTAACATCTAAGATCCGAAGGCTGGAGGTCTCGCACAAAGCTTCTCTTTCTCAAGGTTCCCTACAGGAGCTCACACACACCCGCTCATTGCTTCTGGAAGAACTAGGTAAGCGCGCCAGAAGACGCTACGTTCTTCACCAGAGAGTGTTCTATGAACATGGCAACAAGTGTGGGAGACTCTTAGCACGGGCAGTGCGAGCTTCCAGACCCTCCAATACAATTCACCAGATCCTAGACCACAGGGGTGTTACCAGGGCTAAAAACGAGGACATAGCGAAATGCTTTGAACGGTACTACACAAAACTCTACAACCTAAAGCCCCCCAACCAGACTCCGGCCCGAGAGGCATGGAGAGCGGAGGCCATTAGGGACTTCCTAACCCAGTACTGCCCTAAACGGGTTCCAGAAGCGCGTGCAGCAGAATTGAACCTGCCCATCTCTCCTGAGGAACTTCAAAACGCGGTGAAGCACATGAAACCCGGCAAGAGCCCAGGACCTGATGGGCTCACGCTGCAATACTACAAGTCGTTCCTCGCTATCTTATCTTCTAAGATGCTAGATACTTTTAACGCCCTAGCATCCCCTTCCGTCCCAATGGGTCGTCTGTTGGAGGCACACATAACGGTTATACCGAAAGACGGTAAAGATGCCACACAAGTTCAAAACTACAGACCGATATCACTTCTCAATGTCGACATTAAGCTGTACGCCAAGATCCTGGCAAATAGGCTATCCCCGCTCTTGCCTGGCTTGGTCTCCCAGGACCAGGTGGGTTTTGTCCCTGGAAGAGAGGCCAGGGACAACACCATTAGGGCATTGAATTTACATCATTGGCTCACTGTATCCGGAACACGGGGCTTCTTCTTATCCCTTGACGCGGAGAAGGCGTTCGACAGGGTGGCCTTGGACTACATGCGGGAGGTCTTGAGAACGATTGGCCTTCACCCCCGCATGCTCGCACATATCTCCGCATTGTATTCCACGCCCAGTGCTTGTGTCCGAGTGAATGGATACCTGTCGGACGCCTTCTCCATAAGCAATGGTACCCGCCAGGGCTGTCCCCTATCTCCCCTGATTTTTGTGCTAATCCTGGAGCCATGCATATGGTGAACGCGGCGAGACTCTGCATTCCGGTACATTGGCGCTCCACACACACTCCGACGATTAGGGAATGGTTCAACAGGATATCTAGGACCGAAGAAATGGAAGAACTAGTTCATATATCCCAAGAACGCATCGAAAAATTTACAACCACCTGGGCATGCTGGGCCCATTTTAAAACAACTCAGCGTTTCTGCCCCTATTAGGGGCCTGTTCCTACTGAGCTGATAGTGTTGTGTCCCTGGGCTTGTGGCCTCCCTGGCGGAGGGCTACCGACGCCGACGACCTCCCACCACCGTCCTTTCTCCCCCCCCCCTTTTTTTTTTTGTTCTGTCTCTCTCCCCCTCCATCCTATTTTCTCCTATCTCTCTCACTCCCTTTTCTCCTCTTTCTCTTCACCTTTTCCTCAGCAAAATACTTTGTTATGGCTTGATTATAGGCCATTTTGGCCAAGGTTTAACAATCCCAGAAGATGGGATTGTGCTCTGTTTAGATATGCTAACCTAGACACTCTGTTGCTGTATACATATATATATGCATTGTTAACATGTATCAATCTACTTCCATGTACTTTCCAGTTCTGTGTATTGTACTGTTTTCTTATCACTTAATAAAACTGTTTATGGAAAAAAAATAAAAATAATAATACTAATAATACTGCAAAAAATGTGTGAATTATTTTACTTTTTACAGTGTACAACAAATGTATCTTTTCACACAATGTACAAAAAATGCAACATTTGGGCAACAAAGGCGGTAAAAATGTGTTTTTGCCACCCTTTTCCCAACTGTTGTTACATTTTTTGTATGTTGTATGAAAAGATACATTTGTTGTACACTGTAAAAAGTAAAATAATTCACACATTTTTGCAGTAAAAGGCCCGGATTCACAAACGATTTACGTCGGCGTATCTCCAGATACACCGACGTAAGTCCAGTGGCGGAATTTTCACTGTCACAACAGTCGCACTTGCGACTGGGCCCTGCAGTTCTCCGCCGCCTTCAGGGGGCCCGCCGACCGCCCGTTCGTGTGACTGTGAGGGGCCCGCTGCCGCGCGAGCGGCCCACCTGACTGTCCAGTGTGTGAGTGTGACAGACAGTGTTTATCCATGCCGTGAGGAGGGGGGTTTTCGCCCGCTGAGGGGAGAGAGAAAAGGCAGAGGCAGCGCGGCGCTGAGACAGGCTGTGTGTGTGAACACAATGAATAATAAAGATCATCAGACCAATTGAGTCAAGGCGGGGGAGGAGCTCTCCCCTCTGCGTGGAGTACCTGCTGTCTCGTCTATGATCCATCTACCTATGAGGCAAGGCATTCCTGGAGGAGGCACGGTGAAGGATCTTTCTGTGGGGGATTGATTAATTGGCGGTAAGTCGTGACATTTTGCACTGCAATCGATCCCTAACACCACCACCCCCCTCTAGTACCACTGCTATCACCTTCCCCTTCCAGTACCACTGCTATCACCCCCCCTTCCAGTACACTGCTATCACCTCCCCTTCCAGTACCACTGCTATCACCTCCCCCTTCCAGTACCGCTGCTATCACCCCCCCTTCCAGTACCACTGCTATCACCCCCCCTTCCAGTACACTGCTATCACCCCCCTTTCCAGTACCACTGCTATCACCCCCCCTTCCAGTACCACTGCTATCACCCCCCCTTCCAGTACCACTGCTATCACCCCCCCTTCCAGTACCACTCCTATCACCCCCCCTTCCAGTACCACTGCTATCACCTCCCCCCATCCAGTACCACTGCTATTAGCCCCCTTCCAGTACCACTGCTATCACCTCCCCCCATCCAGTACCACTGCTATCAGCCCCCCTCCAGTACCACCGCTATCACAGCCCCCTCCAGTACCACCGCTATCACCTCCCCCCATCCAGTACCACTGCTATCACCCCTCCCCCCATCCAATACCACTGCTATCAGCCCCCCTCCAGTACCACTGCTACTACCCCCCTCCAGTACCACTGCACCACCCCCTCAAGTACTACCCCCCTCAAGTACCATCGCTACCACCCCCCCTCCAGTGCCACCACCCCCTTTAAAGTTGAAATCGGAAACAGACATGTTTTGCTTTCTTGCACCGGGGCCCTGAAGTTTCTAGTTACGCATCTGCGTAAGTCCAAATGTGCGTCGTCTTTACGCCGATTCACAAAGCGAGCTACGTAGGCTTCCTCCGCCCAACGTAACTTGCCTACGCCGGCGTATCGTGGGCGCATAGTTACTCTGGACGCATTCAGCGTTCCTATTATAAATATGCAAATGAGTAAGATACGCCGATTCACGAACGTAGATGCGCCCGGCCGCTTCATATACACGAGTTGTGCAAGGCTTACGTCCGGTGTAAAGTTACCCCTGCTATAGCAGGTGCAGCTAATGCAAAGGTATGGGCCAGGGAACGACGCCGTTGAATTTTACGTCACGTACGCCGTTTACGTAGTACTACGTGAATAGGGCTGGGCGTAGGTGACGTTCACGTCGTAGGCATTGCGCCGACGTATCTTAGAGAGTATATGCGACGTGATTCTGAGCATGCATGCGCATGCCTAGTTCGACCGGCCATTCATTTGCATGGGGTCAAGCTTACTATAAATAGATGACGCCCACCTCCTTCCTACTTTGAATTACGTGGGCTTACGCCGGACAATTTACAGTACGCCGCCGCAACTTACGGAGCAAGTGCTTTGTGAATACGGCACTTGCCTCTCTAAGTTGCGGCGACGTAGTGTAAAGAAGATACGCTACGCCCGCACAAAGATACGCCAATGTATCTGAATCCCAGCCAAAATGTGCATTTATTATTATTTTTGTTTATTTATTTATCTATTTTGAAGAATACATTTTAATTGTACGACGTCAAATAATTAATACATTTGCGCATTTTTGCAGTACAAATGTGCATTTATTATTTTTTGTTTATTTATTATTATTACGTTTTTTTCCTTGTTTTTGCCACGATTCTGGCACATTATGCACCTGTCAATAAAGCATGTGTAACGCAGTTGCTTTTTTTAATGCACTTTCAATTAATTTTGGTGTTGAGTTGGTGTATTTTTTTTTAGGCTTTTTTTATTTTTTACCGCACCGAACGTGCACCAAAAATGCAGCAATCAGGATTTTACAAAATGCCGACGTTACAAAACCAACTGATTGGTGTGAAAAGTTTCGTAGGATTTGATGTGTCTTGTGTTTTTCTTCCGCTTTTTTTTTTTTTCTTTTAAGGCAAAAGCAGAAGAAAGACAAATCTGTGCGAAAGCAGCATAAAGTAGACTCCATGGAGTGAAGATTGGTCACGTAGTCTATGGGCCATTCTACAATTATTATGTTTTTTGTAAGGTGACCCCCAGCCTTTAATAAAGATCAGATGCTACAGAACCAAAAAAAAAGTTGCGTGGCGGTCCCCCCAAATTCCATACCAGGCCCTTCAGGTCTGGTATGGATATTAAGTGGAACCGTGTGTCAATTTCTTTTAGAAAAAAATTTGCGTAGGGTTCCCCCTCAAAATCCATACCAGACCTTTATCCGAGCACGCAACCTGGCAGGAAAAGAGGGGGGGACGAGAGAGCGCCTCCCTCCTAAACATGCCCTCAACATGGGGAGGATGTCCCCATGTTGATGGGGACAAGGGCCTCACCACCACAACCCTTGCCCAGTGGTTGTGGGGGTCTGCAGGCAGGGGTCTTATCGGATTCTGAAAGTCCCCTTTAACAAAGGGGACCCTCACAAAGGGGGGCAGGGATCTGAAGGTCCCGGCCCCCCCTATATGACATGTACCCCGTTACAAATTCTCATAGGGGGGCCGGGACCCTCAGATCCCGGCCCCCTCTATGTGAATTGGTAACGTGGTACATTGTCATATAATAGGAAATGGTTGTACCGTAACCATTGACCCTTTTATCTCCATGGGTAATCCAAGCCTTTCAGACCACCAGGCCTGATGTGGAAGATTCCATTTTTTTTCCAGTATTTGGATCTCCCAGTTGACCCCCATATACTTACCTGACCCTGATGGGGGCGTCACCGGGTGGAGTATTACAGGGTAGGGTGACCAATGTTTACCGGTCATTCGGCAAGTGTCTCTTGACAGGACTGGTCGTGTTTGGTGGGCGGCTGGTTACGGGTCAGTGTTCATCAAGACTAATGTAAGATCTACTTCGAGGACATGTATTTATTTTTTCATAAAGGACTTGTCAAAAACTGGGTTTATATTTTGTTTGCCCATTTTTCTGTAGATGTACCCAATACTCATTTACATTGGGGGAGGCTCTTTAAAAAAACTTTAATAAGTCACCCCCCTCCCACCCTTACAACTACCAGGTCAGGGTTGTGGGGAAGAGGCCCTTGTCCTCATCGGCATGGTGGCAAGGTGCTTCCTCACAGCCCCCCATGTTGAGGACACATGTCCTGGTATTGCTTAAGGGGGGGCACAGGGGGGGCACTAGCTCGTCCCCTCATCTCCTGGCCTTCTCAGATAAGGGTCTAGTATGAATTTTGCTGATGACCCCATGCCATTTAAACAAAAAAAAAATTGGTGTGGAGTTCCCCTCAAAAACCATACCAGACCTGACAGGCCTGGTATGGAAAGGGGGGCATGGTGTTTTTTTTTTAATGCTGCACTTCTTTTGTTTTTATTCTGCTGTCAGCAGGGAATCTCACTGACAGCAGGTGAGTCGAGGTTGTTAATGATGCAGCAACTGCGTGCTCCTTAACCACTTGAGATCCGTGCTATAGCCAAATGACAGTCACAGTGCGGACCTGAATTGCCAGGAGGCTGTCAATAGACGTCCTCCCCTTCGCACACTCCCCACACGCCCCCACAGTGCCCATCAGTGCTACCTATCAATGCCCACGAGTGCCACCTATCAATGCCCACCAGTGGTGCCAATCGGTGCCTCATCAGTGCCACCTAGCAATGCTGCCTATCAGTGTCACCTACCAGAGCCTATCAATTCCCATTATTGCCACCCATCAGTGCCCATCACTGCCACCCATCACTGCCCATCACTGTCACCTATCAGTGCCCATCACTGCCAGCTATCAGTGCACCCTTATCAGTGCCACCTATTAGTGCCCCCTTATCAGTACCACCTATCAATGGCCTTAATTGCCCACCCATTAGTGCCACCTCTCAGAGTCACCTCTTATTGCACACCAGTGCTGCCTATCAGTGCCCACCAGTGCCACCTTATCGGTGCCCATCAATGCAGCCCATGAGTGCCCATTAGTGTAATTTAATGAAGGAGAAAAATTACCTGTTTGGAAAATTGCATAACAAAATATATATATAAAAAATAAAATAGTTTAACATTTTTTTTTTAAACACAAAATAATAACCGCAGAGGTGATCAAATACCACCAGAAATCTCTATTTGTCTGGAAAAAAAATGTCAAAATGGGTACAGCGTTGTATGACCGCGCAATTGTCATTCAAAGTGCACCAGCACTGAAAATTGCTCTGGGCAGGAGGGGGGTTTAAGTGCCCGGTAAGCAAGTGGTTAACAACCAGCTGTTCCAAATATTTTACTAAAAAGAAACAAAAATTTTGGGCCTGCACATGTCTATTAAACTTTCATATACATTCATAACGGAAGAACTCAACATGAGACTGGAATCACAGAGCACTATGGGGGGGGGGGGGGTCTATTATATTACCAGCATACCCTGTAAAGGACTTCATACAACTTTCTCCCGGGATTCTCACATTTCTTTCATTTAAATCCAATTAAAGCAACGTGTGAGTCTTGGGAGGAAGATGTGGGAAAACCTTTAATGATGGACCCCTTATGGGTTTTCTAGAGACAAAGAAGAAGGTGCTTGCCTTCAGACTGTCTCTCTTTAATTGAACCTCTTTTACTGTCTGAACAGAGAAGGCGGCGGGGGGGGGGGGGGGGGGATACAGGGGTTCAGGTCAGTTATGTGATTGGTTTCGTATATTTGCCTTCTCATGCTACAACCGGCATCGGAATCTTGCTGGGTTTCCTCACACAACTCCAATATATACCGGAATGGTAACCATCCTCTGGTTGACAGGGACTGGTGAAACCTGATCTATCTATTCTCTACAATAAAGACCAAGTAAACCTTTTCCATAAACTGGTCCACGGAGGCAAGGGACCCCCCGGTGGTTTAAAAAGCGTTGTGTCATTTGTAAATGTAGCGCCCCCTTACTTTCAGTATGGGCACTACGCTAAAGTTAGTTAGAATGGGAGAACTATGTTGCTTCCATTCGTGATTTCTTTAAATTATGACCTCTGTCGTTCCAGAATGGTCTTCTGGGCCAATCTGCATTTTAGGGATGTGGTATCATCTCCGGCCAGCAGTTGGTGCCAGTGGGGTGAAACCCAGTGGAACCCACTGGTGGAACCCTGGAACCCAGTGATCAACTGGGTTCCAGGTTCCATTAAGACAGATCTTAGGCCGAGTGCCGCACTAATCGGGGATCTGGTGACCGGGATGCTACAGGTATGCATTACTGTCTCCCGGTGACCCGGGCTGGAAGGATTCGCCCCTTTTTCATCCATTACAGATTGTTGTTACCAAGGGCTGGATTGCCCGTCCACATCCAGGCCTGACACTGCAAGTTCCCTCCTTTACTCTCATCAACCTTTTCTCTCCTAACTGAAGTTGATGTTGGCTGGGTTGGCCTGGAAATAAAGCCCTGGAAAAACTATATTGAATGTCTGGACCTCTGCTCACTACTTTGTTCCTGCACCACACCCCTAGACAACGATAGAGTCATGTAATGTGCCGGACCCAGCAATCAACCAGCGGCTCCTCCGGGGGTAGCGCTACATAAATATATTGTGTAACGCAAATGTCATACCTGTAGGTCTTTCCCACCAACAAAGAAGCCCCAATGAAATTCTCTCAATGTTTCCTTTCCTACGTCCCAAATTATTTCCAGGACAAAGCAGACATTGAGCAACCCAACTCGTTAGCATCACATGAATGAGCTTGCCTGGTATAAAAGCCACCCTTGCACATTGCCCTCTCTCCTCTCATATCCCGGCAGTGTCTGAGCTCAGTGGTGACCTTCATTCTAATGCCGCGTACACACGATCGGGTTTCGCAGCCACTGTGCCATCAATTGCCACCACTGTGTCCATTAATTGCCACCACTGTGCCCATCAAACGCAGCCACTGTGCAATCAATTGCCATCACTGTGCCCATCAAACGCAGCCACTGTGCAATCAATTGCAATTGCAATCAATTGCCACCACTGTGCCCATCAAACGCAGCCACTGTACAATCAATTGCCACCACTGTGCCCATCAAACGCAGCCACTGTGCAATCAATTGCCATCACTGTGCCCATCAAACGCAGCCACTGTGCAATCAATTGCCACCACTGTGCCCATCAAACGCAGCCACTGTGCAATCAATTGCCACCACAGGCAGAGGGGTCTCAAGGCAGTACAGGTTCAGGACAGGCAATATTTAGAGTAGTCAGGGTCAAATCTGTGGTCAGAGAGTAGTCCAAAGTCCAATCCGAGGTCAATAGCAAGGACATTCAATCTAGCTGGCAGAGTGGGGATCGGGAGAAGGTAAGGGTCAAGGCACGGGAGCAAGACAGGTAAACAGGGAACTTGAAGCAAGTGTTGCAAACACCATCACAAGCATGACACTGAGGGCTTGGCAGGCCTAAAGCAGGTTTGGTCTCCACCCAGAGGCTGTGTCTATACCAATCACCCTGAAGGTGGACAGTCAGACAGGGAGAGTGCAGCTCAGCCAAAACCAGGATTCCGGAATGAGATCAGCATCTGTCATGGAACAGGAGCATTGCACGCTCCTGGCACTTACCTGCATTATTACTGATGGGGGTCCGCTGGGGCTTCTTGAGATGAGGATGCTTTTGTTGGCTGACAAGATGCAAGCTCACATCAGCAGGATCCCACATACCATATTTTTCCGTCGGAATAAACTCTGACATGTTTTTCCGACGGAATTTCACTCAAGCTGTCTTGCATACACACGGTCACACCAAATTCCGACCGTCAAAAACACTGTGACGTACCACACTACAACGAGCCTAGAAAATGTAAGCTCAATGCGTCCGAGCATGCGTCAAATTGTTTCCGAGCATGCGTGTTTTTTTCTCCATCATAGTTCCATACAGACAAACGGAATTTCTAAGTCCGTCGGAATTTCTGATGGAAAAAGTCAGATGAAAAAATTCCGTCTGACTTTTTCCATAGGACCGTGTGTGAATGGCATAAGATACTCTTTCCACTCCCCAAAACATGGGGAGAAATGTACCTGCGACTTATGGAGTGAATTTTGAGCAGATGTCAGAATATCAGCGCTCGGCTTCTCCGTGGAGGAGAGAGGACAGGAAGTGAGGCAGATCCTTGCAGGGGCATACCAAGGGGGAGCGGGGGGAGGTGGTCTGCCCCAGGTGCCAAAACATGGGGGGTGTCAGCAGGGACATTTGAAGGAATTTGGGGGCACCAAGAAAAATAGGGGCCCCCAAGCACCCTCCCGCACACAAAGCGTACGTTAGCGCTACACTCATTTTTGACACCCATGTTCCTACTCCCCCCCAGTCTCTATGTTTTTCTATTCTCACCTCCCATTCTTCCCTGTAGGCTGCCTCTGTAGCGTGTAGAGCTCCTATTCCTCCTGTCAGTCCGGTGTTCTATCATTATGGGTCCCCAGTCCCCTATCAGATAGTACCCGGGCTGGGCCGAGTACCGCGTGGTACAGGAGATTTTGTTTCCCGGACTGAAAGGAAGTGAGCACTCAGTGTGCACTTCTTGTCAGTTCGGCCGGGAACAAGAAACTGAATCTCCTGTACCACGAGTGGTACCCGGCCGAACTGACAGGACTCCAGGAGGAAAGAAGAGGAGCTCGGCCACGCTACAGCCTAGGAAGGGGAAGTTGGGGGCCTCAGGCCAGCACGGGGCCCCAAGCAATTGTTTGTTTTGCCTGTCCTGTAGAGACAGTCCTGGGTGTCAGTGGTGTTCCTATAGTGGTGCGCTCTGCACCCAAGTCAGTTGACACATGCCAGATGTGACACTATCCGGAAAGCGGCAAGAGCCCTTTTTTTTTTTTTCAGCCGGAACACCCCCGGTGCCATGGTCTGGTCCAGTCTCACTTCCTGCCTCTTTCCACTGGCCAACTATGTGCCCAGTCTTCCTTCCCATTTGCTGCCCGGGTACATCTGAGGCTGAGGTACAGCCAGAGGGAGTTCTGCATTGTAAGTGTCCTCCACTGCCTGAGGTGAGCTGATAATTTAGGAGTGGGAGGTAGGGTTGCCACCTTTTCCTCAAGCCAAACCCGAACACGCCACTACATATGGTGGGTGTGGCCATATTGAGGGAGGGGCTTCACGAGGCATGATTAAATTAAACTAAATAATTATTTTACCTATAAAATATGCTTACTTTGCTGTGCCACAAGTAAGAGTCTCACTGACATGAATAAACCTCAGCACAATCATTTAAATAAAACTCTTCCATTACTACAGAGGTAAGTGCAGTGGAGATCAGGGGCATTAGTTCACCTTTTAATTTTCATTAAGTACAGAGGGTATTACAGTATGTGCAGGGAGGGAGTGCAGAATTTACAACAGTATATACAAGAGTGTGGCGCGTATGTTGGTATGTGTAGGAAAGGAGTGCAAAGTGTAAGACATTATGTACAGGAAATGAGTGCAGAGGGTAGGTATTACTTGCAGGAAAGGAGTGAAGAGGGTGTAACAGTGACCAGTATATGCAGGGAGTAGTGGAGGGGTGTGGAGGGTATGATGGGAACACTATGTACAGGAGAGGAGTGCGAGGGTATGATGGGGGCAGTATGAACAGGAGAGGAGTGTGGAGGGTATGACAGTGGGCAGTATGTACAGGAGAGGAGTGTGGAGGGTATGACAGTGGGCAGTATGTACAGGAGAGGAGTGTGGAGGGTATGACAGTGGGCAGTATGTACAGGAGAGGAGTGTGGAGGGTATGATGGGGGCAGTATGAACAGGAGAGGAGTGTGGAGGGTATGACAGTGGGCACTATGTACAGGAGAGGAGTGTGGAGGGTATGATAGTGGGCACTATGTACAGGAGAGGAGTGTGGAGGGTATGATAGTGGGCAGTATGTACAGGAGAGGAGTGTGGAGGGTATGACAGTGGGCAGTATGTACAGGAGAGGAGTGTGGAGGGTATGACAGTGGGCAGTATGTACAGGAGAGGAGTGTGGAGGGTATGATAGTGGGCACTATGTACAGGAGAGGAGTGTGGAGGGTATGATAGTGGGCAGTATGTACAGGAGAGGAGTGTGGAGGGTATGACAGTGGGCAGTATGTACAGGAGAGGAGTGTGGAGGGTATGACAGTGGGCAGTGTGTACAGGTGAGGAGTGTGAAGGGTATGACAGTGGGCAGTATGTACAGGAGAGGAGTGTGGAGAGTATGATGGGGGCAGTATGAACAGGAGAGGAGTGTGGAGGGTATGACAGTGGGCAGTATGTACAGGAGAGGAGTGTGGAGGGTATGTAGCTCTAAACATGTAACCTAAAAAAAATTAAAGCATCGCTTAGGATACCAAAAAAAATCGTGCTAACTTTAGTGTTTTTTTTTAATGTATGAAACAGTTTATTTCCAAAAAAAAAAACACGTTTGAAAAATTGCTGCGCAAATACAGTACCGTGCTAGAGCTGCACAATTAATCGTTAAAAAATTGTGATGTCGATTCCCCTCCCCCCCTGACATCTCCAATGCAGAGTTTGCTGATTCTTTCATATAACAAGTGGAGAGACTTTCAGCTGTCAAAAGAAAATATCTGGACAGTCTGCTAAGTTAGCAGGAAACATTGTAACTAACACTTTCTTCTTATATCAAAGGGATAAACTTCTGTGTGTAAAGAAAATATCCGACTGTCTGCCAAGTTTGTAAACAACATGAAACATTGTAACCAACTTCCTCTTTAGATTAAACTTCTGTGTGTAAATGCAAGAAATGTAACCACTTAAAGTCCATCACTTGTTAAAAAGCAATATTTTTTGCTAGAAAATTACTTGGAACCACCAAACATTATATATATATTAGCAGAGACAAAAATGGCAATTGCTGCAATATTTTATGTCACGCTGCATTTGCCCACTTCATTGAATAATAAAAAACATAAAAACAAAACAGTAAAGTTAGTCCATTTTTTTTTTTTTTCATTTTAATGTGAAAGATGATGTTATGCCGCACGAATCGTGAGAGAATCGTCATCTATCTTCTAAGCAAAAAAATTGCAGTTGTCGTTTTAGCCAGAATCGTGCAGCTCTTTACTGTGCAACATAAAAAGTTGCAAAGACCACCATAGAGTAATTTTCTAGCAAAAAACAAATGATGATTTTTTTTTTCTCAGTGTGCTGCAGTGTGTCAGCTTGTATTTATAATGGCCGCTCTGTATGTAGCTTCTGACAGGCTGTGCAAGCAGGCCCGTATCTCCGGAACCATAAATGATAGCCATCCCATATTTTGACCAGTTGTGGGGTAGGTCTTCAACTGACTACCCCCCAAATGTGGGGTTTCTGTGACCTCTGGTCATCGAGCTACAACCCCCGCTCCATCAGCCCCTCTGTTAATCCGGCCCTGTATGGAGGGGGGGGCAGGACTGTATGTATGGCTGTGGATGATATATGCAGGGGGGGCAGGACTGTATGTATGGCTGTGGATGGTATGGAGGGGGGGCAGAACTGTATATACGGCTGTGGATGGTAATGGTATATGCGGGGGGGGCAGAACTGTATGTTTAGTGTATGGTGGGGGTAGTGTATGGTCCGCCCATCCACCCACCTCCATGTGTATTCTGTAGCCAATCAGAGAAGAGCTGAGCACTCTGTGTCCCATGTGTCCTCTTCTACTCTGCAGCACACAATGCAGACGGAGGCGCGCCGGAGGGAGGGAGGGGGAGGGGCTAGCACAGTGAGAAGTTGCACTCATGTTTACAGCCCGGTTGCTCACATGTTTACAGGGGGCTAACAGAGAGCACTGCTGCGGGCGGCACACCTTCTACTAACACTCAGGCAAGCTGGTGGAGCCGGGGATGTGCAGCTCTGTTGCGGCCGGGCCAGGATGGACAGCTATTTTTTTTTTTTAATGTGCCCGGGTCTCAGGAGGCTTCAAAACCGGGCACATGTGTCCAAACCCGGACTGTCCGGGTCAAAACCGGACAGGTGGCAACCCTAGTGGGAGGTGTGGGGTGGCATGGTATCCACTGCCCAGTCGCCTGAGCTGTTGTGATTGGAGAGGCAGAATGGGGTTTTTGTGTCTGCCCTGCCACCCTGAGCTGATCTGGGAAGGGGGGAAGTTGCTGTGTGTCCACCACCACCCAGGTATAGTGTAGTTGAGTTGATTTGATAGGGCGGGGGGTGGTATTGCTGTGTGTGCACCACCCACCTATAGTAATAGTATAATATTAAATATTTTAGTATACCATTTGGTTCAGAATATTTTTTCTTCTTGTTTTCCTCCTCTAAAAGCCTAGGTGCGTCTTATGGAGCAAAAAATACGGTATATCATAGGATGCTGGGATCCTACATTAAATACTGCACTGTTTGTCAGCCTTTTATTATATATATTTAAGGGAACTTTGTATAAATAATTATCAATTTTATTTGCGTGTGTTCCATCAAGCTCCAAATAATTTCTCTTGGTAGTTTGTTGTTCCTAGAAAATTGTCATTTCTGATTTCTAAGGTCTAGCTGTAGCACCCCACTGACACCCCCAAAGGCACAATGACACCTCTAGAAGGAGGGGGCCGCCCAGTACGTCACCCCGGGACTGAGTCCATGGCTAAAATGGGGGATTGAGAGGAACATTGGGTTCCAGTCACTTTTGTCTTTTAAACTTTTATTTTAGAACGGTGATGGAGGTGAGGACTAGGGGTCCCAGATACCATGCAAATCATTTCCAGACTCTCCAGATCCAGATCCAGATCCAGCTTCACAGTGTCAGAACCAGTGGCGGCTGCTGTTCAAAAATGTTTGGGGGGTGTAAAAAATCTGAAAAATACTGAAAAAAAAAACAATTGCAGCCACTGTGCCATCAAACGTAGCCACTGTGCCCATCATACACTGCCATTGTGCCCATAAATTGTAGCCACTGTGCCCTTTAAAGGCTGCCACTGTGCCATCAAATGCTGCCACTGTGCAATTAAATGCTGCCACTCTGCCCAACAAAAGTAGGCACTGTGCCAATCAAACGCTGCCACTCTACCCATCAAATGCTGCCACTGTGCCATCAACGCTGCCACTGTGCCCTTTAAAGGCTGCCACTGTGCCATCAAACACTGCCACTGTGCCATTAAATGCTGCCACTGTGCCCATCAAAAGTAGGCACTGTGCCCATCATACGCTGCCACTCTACCCATCAAATGCTGCCACTGTGCCCATCAAATGCTGCCACTGTGCCCATCAAACGCTGCCACTGTGCCATCAAATGCTGCCACTGTGCCCATCAAACACTGTGTGACAGACTCACCCGGGACATCCCCGGACCCTCTTATGTCTAAAATCATCCTATGTTCACTAGGGGCATAGGATGACTGAGAAATGATATCTTGGACTACCTGAGATGGGATCATTATGTAATTATTATCCACAATATATTCCAGGATATCTGTAAAGAACTATTTACTGTTAAAAGTGTTGTAAAAGTGACTCATTCATACTGTTGGGACACATACTGTTAGATGCTAATGTCCTCACCTCCAGCCATCTGCCTGTTCTCTGTGCTAATTGACCCTGCTATTGTGTGAGGATGTCCAGTGTTTACACTTATGATAATGTGTATTGTATAGCAGGTAAGCGAGGAGACGTGACGTCTTCCCTGAAAGGTCATATCTATGAGTCACCTCGTCTGGGTAAATGATTAGTTAATCAGCTCATGTTAATTTATGTTCTGGTTACCTCCTCTTTAACTGTATATAGGCTGTATTCTTGGTTCTATTAAGCACTCCATGTTCAGCAGACAAACACGTCTCGTCTCGTTGTGTGCTTGTGAACAGCTGGAATACCAGACTGATAGGAAGCAGTATATGATGGAAGCACTCAAGCGGAGTGTGGGACATTCCATTACACGCTGCCACTGTGCCCATCAAATGCTGCCACTGTGCCCATTAAATGCTGCCACTGTGCCCATCAAAAGCTGCCACTGTGCCCATCAAAAGCTGCCACTGTGCCCATCAAATGCTGCCACTGTCCCATCAAAGCTGCCACTGTGCCCATTAAATGCTGCCACTGTGCCCATCAAAAGCTGCCACTGTGCCCATCAAATTCTGCCACTGTCCCATCAAAGCTGCCACTGTGCCATCAAATGCTGCCACTGTGCCCATCAAAAGCTGTCACTGTGCCCATCAAAAGCAGCCACTGTGCCCATCAAATGCTGCCACTGTGCCATCGAATGCTGCCACTGTGCTCATCGAATGCTGCCACTGTGCTCATCGAATGCTGCCACTCTGCCCATCGAATGCCGCCACTCTGCCCATTAAATGCTGCTATTGTGCCATCTAATGCCGCCACTGTGACCCCCCGCCTGCTCACCGCCTACCCTGTCACTTATCCTGTCTCGGTAAGGCAGCATGTAAAGACGTTTCAGTCAATCAGGTGACGGGTAACAGACCTGAGCACCTGTGTGGTGGAGAGACGGTTCAGTGTTATGCGAGCGCCAAGCGTGGGTCACCTTTTTTGACGCCTATTAGGTGTCAGATGCTTCAAAGACAACCCCGCCTCTGTAATTTAGGTGCCAGAAAATGGGCCGGGCACCTGAATAGGGGGTGGCAGTGGCGGCCATGTATAGATTCATGCAATGCATGAATCTATCCATTTGTCATAGAGGGGGTGGCTGGAGAGAGGGGGTGGCGCCCGTGCGCTCTTATGGATGCACCGCCACTGGTCAGAACCTTTAAGCTGACCCAGCAACACTATAAGCATGTTCCCAAATGTAATGAGTCCTTCAAGTGAGTCACCAGGCTCTGCGAAAAACCAGGCTTCCTCCGGGCTTTCTCCAGAAAGGGGCCTCCCCTGGATCTTCTCCTTGGCACAGCTTCCTCCACACCAGGCAGGACAGCTTCAGGACCACTTCAACACATGTTATTCTACTGGACCTAACAGTAGAACTCCATCCATTAGCACCACCCCAAGCCTCAGCCCAGGGGAAGAGTGTGAGCACATGGCCTGTCCCAAATATGTTTACCCTTCCCCAGCATGCACCAGTGACCTGAACCTCTTACTGGACTGGCTAAAGGAAATATAAATATCCATAACTCAGTTCTGTTTGTGAAAACTCATTCAATTTCCAGTGGCACCAGTAACACCTACTGGCAGCAGTAAGGAATCACAACCCAACTTAAGCTTAGGGAAAGACCAAATGAAAAACGATAAATCAACCGGAGCTGACTACAGCCCAGCCAAAAAGTTACATTTAGATAGTAACCCCTATTTAGGACAAGGGGGCTACACTCCCATGGATTTCAATGGGGTTTGGATTCAACATCCAGGTTTTGGTGAAGTACCCCAAACCGAAACCAGGTACATTTTGGCTCATTGCTAATTATTTCTTTGGTGAATGTTATCAGTGGGTGCCAGATATTTGCAGGATGTCCTGATTTCTAACAAGTGCTGACAGCTCTTCAGCGGTGTCCTGATAATCTGAACTCTGTTAAACCTGGCTTGATTCCTGTTGCTGAACCTTGACTTCCCTTGACCCAGCTTTTGGACTCTATTTACCCTGATTGCTGGTTCCTGATCCTGGCTTCTCATCTGACCTTGCTCCTGCCTATGCCTTGTTACCTCACTGCCCGCCTGTTACCGAATCCCTGTGACCTTGCTCCTGTCTCCTGCTTGGCTCAACGCTGTCGCTGAGTGCTGGCTGTCCATCCTATCAGATTTCCTGGGTCCTGCTCCTTACCGGATTCTTTGCCTGCACCTCCAAGCCTGCAACTCCACTTACAAGTTCTGCACGCAACACCTACAGGCACTCATGTTCCTCCTCACCCTAGCCACCATCTGTTCCACCTTCAGTGGGGCTTGGGTTGGAGATACAAGGGAGGCCGACCTCATCATTCCAGATCACAACTTCCACACTTAATGCCCCCTGTGCTGGGCTGAAGGGGCTCAAGGGATCTCCTCTTTGGTTCTAACCCTTATTACCTCCTACAAATACTTGAAGTAGAAGGGAGGGGTGAAAGGTGAATAAAACTAACCAATCAGATGTCAAATTTTATAACAAAGGGAAAACAGAAAGAATGACACTTGTATGTTGCTTCTGTATATATTTTATTTTAGATAGTTTATGTTAATATTGATTATAAGATTATACAACCAGGACTATTATGTCACCATTGAGAAAATATAAACTCCAATGATTTAGAATGCTGATTACAATTTCACGTGTTTTACACTATAAGATTATTGATTAATTAATTATTTGATCTAAACTTATCCTTGTCAACCTTTATTATTTATGGAGATGACAAATAAATTATCACTGTAGTTCAGAATCAGCAGTTGGGGTATCTGTGTGTATACATAATGAGCTCATTGGCTTTCACAGAAATTTGGGCTGGACAAGAACTTCCCCTTTGATCTCACTGTATAGCGATATCCAATTAATGACATTCCCTTTGTGTCCACCAGTGATGACTTTATGGACGTCTTCCGGAGTCAGGACATAATCCCACATGTGGACGTCACTTAATTCACCAACCAATGACTGCTTCTCATCAAACTTTCCACCAAAAGAGTCTTGTTCCTGTCCCAGAACAATGCTGGTCTCAGCTGCGATAGAAGACCCTTTCATGGAGACTCTTCTGGGGTAGAGTTTCCCGTTGACCCAAAGTTGGATCACTCCGGTGTCGGAGTCCCAGGTCACACAGATGTGCCTCCAGTCCAAAGACTCAGAGTCTGTTCTAAAATCAGTGAGTTCCTGGTTGATATATACGGAACAAGTGTTTGGAGGCTGTAAGTAGATCACAAAGGCGTTGTCCTTCCCGGGAGTAGCGAGAGAGAAGGGAGTATAGGGGCGGGAAAGGGCGGTATAAGAACGTAGACAGACGCTGAGTTTCTCCAATGGTTCTGTAATTGTAGGTCTTAGAATGACATGAGCTGTGTTGGTTTCTTTGGGGAAGACGAAGACTTTACCCTCCAAGCCTAGGGAAGAAAACAGATAAAACTCATTATGGATACAGATCAAAGCTTTAGAAGCTGAACGATACATTTATGAATAAATTATAGATGCTAGAAATGAAAAAAAAGTATATATATGTATACTCTCTTATATCTCAGGCAGACCATTACATTTATTTTCATTTTGTGAATAAATACGTGGCTTTTAGATCCATTAATGGACGAGTTTTGGCATCTCTTTTTATCGTCTCGCTTATCTAGTCAAGGGTGTTATTTTGATCTCCAATATTTTGTTTAAAATGGAGGCCTCAGTTGTATTGTCAGGCCAATCTAGTGCTCCTGCTCCTGCTCCTTATTCAAGCATCCCGGTTTTGGTTGTGGGCGGCTTTCTCCTTGTCTGTCTGTCCACCTGCAAGGTGATTGATGTGGCCAGACTCTAGGTGGATACAGTTGAACCTCGGATTACGAGCATAATCCGTTCCAGGAGAATTCAAGTAATCCAAAGTACTCGCATATCAAAGCGAGTTTCCCCATTGAAGTCAATGGAAACTAAAATAACTTGTTCCGCATTGATTTCAATGGGATGCAATACCGAAAACGGACGAAAAGGCCCAAGGACACTTGGGCTCGGTTCCTGCGCCCCCCGTACCTCAGGCCAAATGAGGTACTGCAGGCCAATGTTTGGCTTTTCTCGGTTTCTGCGCCCCCGTACCTCAGGCCAAATGAGGTACTGCAGGCCTATTTTCGGCTCTGCTCAGCTTCTGCGCCCCTGTACCTCAGGCCAAATTAGGTACTGCAGGCCTATTTTTGGTTCTCCTTTTAGCTTCTGTGCCCCCGTACCTCAGGCCAAATGAGGTACTGCAGGCCTATTTTTGGTTCTCCTTTTAGCTTCTGTGCCCCGTACCTCAGGCCAAATTAGGTATTGCAGGCCTATTTAGCTTGAATTCTGCTGGTCTTGCAAGTCAACACTCGCAAACCGAGTCAGAATAATAAAAAAAAAAAAGTTGCTTGCAAACAGGGGTGGACTGACCATTGGGACTTTCGGGCACTGCCCGAGGGCCCCATGCCACTAGGGGGCCCCATCAGGGTTGCCAGGCTCAATAAAACCAGGGACAGTATGTAAAAATCTGTGTTTTTTTTTACATCTGTCCCTGCTATGTCTTAAACCAACATGCTTTTGATGTGAAAATCCTGAGATTTTAGCTGCCCTGCCTCTGCACTGCCTCCTGGCGTGGTGGCCATCTGTAAGCTCAGGGGCCCCATAATCTTCTATTGCCCGGGGGCCCCATGGCTTGTCAGTCCACCCCTGCTTGCAAATCAAAACGCTCTCAAACCAAGTTACTCTTAAACTGAGGTTCCACTGTAGTGACATGACAGACTTACGTTGAGGTTCGGGCTTGATGAGAACTTCCCCTTTAATTTCACAACGTAAGGAGTTCCAATTAATGACGTTTCCATGGAGATGACCGGAGAGGACCTTCTGGACGTCTTCTGCAGTCAGGACATAATCCCACACGTGGACGTCACTTATTTCACCGACCAATGACTGAGAAACATCAAACCCTCCACCATAAGTGTCTTGGTCCTGCCCCAGAACAATGCTGCTTTCAGCATCCATATAATAAGCATCACCATAGTATTGTCTCATGTAACCCCTTTGGGAGGAGATCTTTCCATTGAGCCAAAGATAGACATAGCTGTCCCAGGTCACACAGATGTGCCTCCAGTAAAAAGGCTTCCAGTTTGCTGTAAAAGTAGACATTTCAGTTTTTATGAACACCTTGTAGGTGTATGGAGGCTCGAAGTAGATGTGGAAGGCGTCAGGGTATCTTAGAGTAGCCATAGAGAACAAAGAATAGGGACGGGAAAGCTCACTGTAGAAACGTAGACAGACGCTGAGTTGCCGCAATGGCCTTGTAATTGTAGGTCTTAGAATGACATGAGACGTGTTGGTTTCTTTGGGGAAGACGAAGACTTTACCCTCCAAGTCTAGGGAAGAAAACAGATAAAACTCATTACTGATACTTATGAAAGTTTTAGATCTAGAACCAAAAAGTGAGAATTTATTTATGAATGGTAGAATCGAAAATAAAAAAAGACCCACTAAGAAGGTAACCCTGAAGAGATACGCCGACACAGGACCCACCAGGGGAGGAATCTTATGTACTCTCAGACTCCTCCCACAAATACAGGCTTGACTTCGGCCAGCCTTACACTTATTTTTCATTGCATATAAATATGTAGTTTGTAGATCCTGAACCGTGTGTTTATTTGTTGCCATTGGTCTGGTAATGTAATGGGTGGAGTCAGTGCCCTTTTAATTCCAGCTATGGGTGGGGCTTGGTAGTTCAGGTATGGGAACAGGTCACTCCTTGCCAACACCATCCATGTAGGCCTGTGGCCTGTGTACCTGAGTGGAGGAGAGAGCCCTCTACAGGGCTTGACTGCCAGGAGGAGTAGTTATAGACTCACAATGGAGAAGGGGAAAGCTTTTTTTTTGTAGGCCTCAGGGCCTGGGACTGAGGGTATCAGGGTCCATGTCTGAACCTGGGAGCTCTGCAATTTCTGGCTGTAGCTATTCTTGCTAATCCACATGTCTGATCCCTAGGACAACATTGCCTTATATCTTGTTCCTGGGGAACCTTGAACTCTTTGCTCCTCCCATGAACTTTCTATTTAAGCCATGCTTCTGCAATTCCTGTTTGCCAGTGTATTGTACTCTCTCCAGCCAATATCTTGCCCCCAGGGCCCCGGATGGCAACCCCCCTTTTTTTTATAATTTTTTTTATAAAATTAATGTTTTAATATATATCTTTTATTTATTTTTTAAAGGGCCCAGAGGTCCCCAGGGGCCTGGCGATCCCCAGGGCCCCAGATGACAACCCCCTCCCCTTTTCTTTATGAAAAATAATATTTTTTTTAATTTTTATATATATATTAAAGGGCCCAGAGGTCCTCAGGGCCCCATGTTGCAACCCCCCTTTTTTTTCTTTCATTTATAAATGTTTCTTTTATTTATTTTTTTAAATTTATTTTTTATTTCATTTGTATTAAAGGGCCCAGAGGTCCCCAGGCCCCCGGATGGCAACCCCCTTTTTTTTATAAATGTTTTTATAAAAAAAATTGATATATTTTTTTTAGTTTAGTTATTTATATTAAAGGGCCCAGAGGTTTCTTTTTTCTTTTTATTAAATGGTCTAGAGGTCCCCAGGGCCCCGGATGGCAACCCCCCTTTTTATATAAAAAAATGATATATATATATATTTTTTTTTTATTAAAGGGCCCAAAGGGCCCCGGATGGCTACCCCCCTTTTTATAATTTGTTTATATATATACATTTTTCTTTATTTCTTCTTTTTTTCTCCGCTTCTCTGCTCCAGGGAGCCCCCCGCCCCCCGGTTCTCTGCTCCAGGGGGCCCATGCCTAAAGCTGTGTAAAGGCCCCATAATTCCTGACGGCGGCCCTGCCTGTGCATATCTGCAGCTGTCTGTATCTTTGCTGCTATTTGTCACAAACCTTTGGCATGTTCCTCAACTGCGCTTTAGCTTGATCCAAACCTGCAACCACTTGTTACCGATCTCTGGCTTGTTCCTTGACTATGCTTTTGCTTGATCTCAACCTGCAACCACTTGTTACCGACCTTTGTAATGTTTACTGACTATGTGTCTGCTTGATCCCAACCTGCAACCGTTTGTTATCAACCTTTAGCTTGTTCCTTGACTATGCTTTTGCGTGATCTCTACCCGCAACCAAACCTGCAACCACTTGTTTCTGAACTTTTGGCTTGTTTACTGACAATGCTTTTGTTTGATCCCTATCTGCTATATCTGCTACTGGACCCTGGCTTGCTCACCTCCTGGTGGGACAATCCTGGAGAGCAGGACCTGGCATAATCGTGCAGCAAAACCCATCTCTACCATCAGGAGCACTGATGTAGACCAGACTTTGGACCAGTTAGTGCTGGTTGGGGTGAACCTCTCTACTGTTATAGCTACTGATCTCTAGACATGTGCACAGAAAAAAAATTCGTTTTTTTTTTGTTCCGTTTCGTATGGTCCCGTCTGTTCGTTTCCGTTCGTTTTTCGTAAGACGCCCGTTTTCCCGTTCGTTCCCGTTCGTTTGTCGTACGACGCGATTTTTTCGTATTCCGATCGTTTCGTATTTCCGTTACCGTTTTATTTTCGTACATGCGGGATGGTTCGTTATTCTGTTTAATTCATGTTCGTTTCTTGTTAGACAATAATTATCGTGAATTTTCGTCAATTTGCATTCTGTGTATCTTGAATGCTTTTCTTTTGTTAGTGTCAGTTGTATGTTCATTGTTCAATGACATCTATAACAAAAGAATTTCATTATGTATATTGAATGAATTCCTTTTTCTGTTATAGGTGTCATATCAACATACGAAAATAACAAAAGAAACAGGTTCAAATGCAAATCTTTTGTTTATGTTTTTTTTGAATGGCCAGAGAGTTAGGCTGGCCATACATGATACAATTTTCTGTGCAATTTTCTTTAGATTTACCTTCAACTATGTAGTGCAAGGGCTTGCCTGATTGCATACAATTGAAAGTGTTGTTTAGTTTGACCTCATATATGGTTTTTGGTAAATCTAAAAGAAAATTGTACAAGAAAATTGAACATGTATGGCCAGCCTCAGTGACTGAAAGCAGCTTCTCTTTTGTGCAGAATAGTGAGTACACTTGTACAGTAAAGCCTAATAAACTTTTCTGTGGATTTTCATCTGAGGGGAGATCGGTTGGCCAGACTTTTGAACCCAAAAATGGTTTTCTGATGCAGTTTAAAAACGAACGAATTTTCTGAGAACGATCGGAAAACGATCGTTTTTATGTGTGTTGTTAAAATAGTCTGACCAAGTGTATGGGGCTTAACAATACTATTGTTAAGCCCCATACATACGTCGGACCGTTTCCATGGGATAAATCACATCGTGTGTACAAGGCCTAATTAGTGCATTTTTATAGCACTGATCGCTGAATAAATGTGAATGGTCCCAAATTTGTGTCAAAAGTGTCCGATGTGTCCAATATCGCAGTCCCAATAAAAATCGCAGATCGCCGCCATTACTAGTAGAAAAAAAATCATTAAAAAAAAAAAAAAATCATAATTCTGTCCCCTATTTTGTAGGCGCTATAGCTTTTGCGCAAACCAGTCGTTTATTTCTATTTTTTTTTTATAAAAATAAGTAGAAATACGTAGAAAAATACGTATCGGCCTTAACTGAGAAAAAAAATATAAAAAAAAAAAAAATGGGACATTTATTATAACAACAAGTAAAAAAAAAATATATATTTTTTTTTAAATTGTCTCTCTCTTTTTATTTATAGGGCAAAAAATAAAAACCACAGCGGTGATCAAATATCACCAAAAGAAAGCTCTATTTGTGGGGAAAAAAGGACGTCAATTTTGTTTGGGAGCCACGTCGCACGACCGCGCAAATGTCAGTTAAATCGACGCAGTGCCGGAAGCTGAAATTTCGCCTGGGCACGAAGGGGGTTTATGTGCCCAGTAAGGAAGTGGTTAAATAAAAAAAATAAATGAAAAATGTCTTTAAATATTGTACCTGCTGGGTGTCTATACCTGTGAAAACGTCTTTAAATAGCACAATCACCTGCCTGCCAGTAGATTAGGAAGAACTGATCTAGCTAAACTATACAGTGCATAAGTATATGTACAACACCTGGGATGTATATATATATCCTCTACACACTGAGGACCAGATTCTCAAAGAATCGCACTGGCGTAGCGTAAGCCATTTACACTACGCCACCGCAGCTTAACAGAGCAAGTGCCGTATTCTTCATGCACTTGCTCCGTAGTTTGCGGAAGCGTAGAGTAAATGGCCCAGCGTAAGGCCGCGTAATTCAAAGGGGGCGGCGTGTATTTAAATGAAGCGCGCCCCCGCGTCGATCGAACTGCGCATGCGCCGGCCGGGCAAAAAGCCCAGTGCGCATGCTCCAGCTCACGTCGGAAAGCGTTGGTTAAACCGACGTCAAAACGACGTGATCGTCACTTACGCAATGCCCTATTCGCGAACAACTTAGTAAAACGACGTAACCGACGGAAAAAGCCGACGCTGACCCGACGCCATACTTAACATGGCATCCGACGGCACCCGACGGCATCCGACGGTACTGCGTAAGGTTACCCCACATCTTTGCAGGGGTAACCTAACGCGGACGAAAACGACGTAAGCGATGACGGGGCGGCGTAAAAACGTTCGGGAATCGGCGTATTAGCCTCATTTGCATAGGCAAATGAGAAAACAACGTAAAGGCCACCTAGTGGCCGGAGTTGTCATTACATCTACGATCCGCAAGTGTAATACAATTACACTTGTCGGATCTTCACCCGTATCTATGCCAAAGTGATTCTAAGGATCACTCGCATAGATACCCAGGGAAAAAAACGGCGATACGACGGGGTATCTGAGAATCTGTACCCCGTCAGAGCGCCTCTGAGAATCTGGCCCTGTAACTTTAACTAACTAGCCTGCCTGCTCTATCTACCTGCAAAAAATGACACTCTCTCTGTCTCTCTCTGTTCTCTCTAACCACCGCCGCAACACACTACATAAGGCCGACCTGCAGGCGACCTTTTATAGTGTGGGGCGTGTACTAAAAGCCCTGAGCCATAATTGGCCAAAGCCACCCTGTGGCATATCCGTTTTTTGCACGCTGTGATTGGCCAAGCATGTGGGTCATAGTGCATGCTTGGCCAATCATCAGTCAGCGATGCCGCAGTGAATTATGGGCCGCGGCGCGTCACTCGAATTTGGCGCGAACGACCCGTTTTGCTTGTATCTTGACGAAACAATCGAACATACGATGTTCGAGTCGAACACAAAGCTCATCCCAATTCATGGGCAAATACAATATATCATCATTGCATTGTAATTATATACTAATAGTTGGAGAATGTTATTATATAAAAAGCTATATATAAATAGATGACAGACTTACGTTGGTGGTTAAGCTGGACAAGAACGTTCCCTTTGATTTCGTACTGTAGAGATAGCCAGTTAATGACATTTCCTTGGAGATCACCAAAGAGGACCTTCTTGATGTCTTCTGGAGTCAGGACATAATCCCACATGTGGACGTCACCTATTTCACCGACCAATGACTGAGAAACATCAAAAGAGTCTTGTTCCTGCCCCAGAACAATGCTGGTTTCGGCTGCGATAGAAGACCCTTTCATGGAGACTCCTTCCGAGTAGAATTTCCCATTGACCCAAAGTTGGACCACTCCGGTGTCGGAGTCCCAGGTCACACAGGTGTGTCTCAAAGACTCCGAGTCTGTCTTAAATCGAGTGACTTCCTGGTTGACATATACAGAACAAGTGTGTGGAGGTTGTATGCTGATTAGAAAGGCCTTTTCCACCCCGGGAGTAGCAAGAGAGAAGACCGTATAGGAGCGGGAAAGATCTGAATAGGAACTTAGACAGACGCTGACTTTCTGCAATGGCCTTGTGATTGTCGGTCTTAGAAGGACATGAGATGTTTTGACTTCTCGGGGGAAGACGAAGACTTTACCTTCCATGTCTAGAGAAGGAAAAAGATAATTATTGCTTCATATCAAAACATTAGATCAGGGGTCTCCAAACTTTCTAAAAAAAAGGGCCAGATTACTGTCCTTAAGACTACAAAGGGCCGGACTGTGGTCATTGGAAGTAGAAAATGTCCAGGCATCGGTGGGAGTAAACAATGCCTCATGTATGGTGTCAGTAAGAGGAATTGTGCTCCGTTATTGGTGTCATTGTCTGGGAAGAATCATGCTCAATCCTTGGTGTCACTGGGAGGAACTATGCCCCATTGTTGGTGTCATTGTCTGGGAAGAATCATGCTCAATCCTTGGTGTCGCTGGGAGGAACAATGCCCCATTGTTGGTGTCATTAGGCAGAATTGTGCCCTTTGTTGTTGTTAGTGTGTGCGTTGGGGGGAGGGGGGGTTATGCCCATAGGCGTGCGCAAGGGGTGTGCCAGGTGTGCCTGGGCACACCCTAATCCTGGGGTTAGCAACCTGTCAATGGTGGGCAGGTGACAGGTAAACCACAATCATTCCTTGCTGAACCTGCACAGGAGAGGTTGTGGGTGTGGAATTTAGTGGAACCGATCTGTATTTTCCTCCTGTAGCAGCTGAAAGTAGGCTTCTCCTCCTCTCCCTTGTGTCAACATCCAGCTGCCACAGGAGGAGAATATAGGGGATCGGCATCAATATATGCCACCCCTCCTTTCCCTGTTCCTCTTCCTTATGTTGCCTGGGTCCCCCATGTGCTCCCTTGCTCCCCCTTCTTCCCATTGGTTCAGGATAGAGATCGGGGGAATAGACAGGCAAATATGTCAAGCGCATATGTGTTGGAGCTTTGGGGTGCACACCCTAATGCAATAGGCTGCGCACACCTATGGTTATGCCCCATTTTTTTTGTCATTGGGGGGGGGGAATTATGCCCTTTTGTGGGTGTCAGAGGATTAAATATTGCGCCAAGGGCCAAATGATAACAAGTTAAGGGCCGTATCTGGCCCCCCCAGGCCGCAGTTTGGAGACCGCTGCTTTAGATGATTAGCAATAAACTCAGCATGTATTTATGGATGCTTAACATTAAATGACTGGATACTCTCATATATCTGATGCCGCGTACACACGGCAGAGAACCTCGACGGGCGGAACACATCGTTCCGCCCGTCGAGGTTCTCTGGCGGCCATCAGAATCGGCGACCCGCCCGTCGGGAAAGGCGACCAGCCATTCATCCTGACGGGCCGTCGAGCAAATAGAGAACCTGTTCTCTATTTGCTCGACGGGTTTCCCGACGGGCGGGGCTCGCAGAGAGCGTACACACGGCCGAGGTTCTCGGTAGAATGCGGCTCCCAGCGAGGTTCTCGCTGGTTTCTGCCGAGAACCTCGGCCGTGTGTACGGGGCTTCAGAGAGATCAGTATATTCCATTTTATTTTGTTTATAAATACTTGGTTCAAAGTCAGAAGCGAATGTGCATCGGCCCGTTCATCTTCCAAGAGATCCAATAAAGGGTGTGACTTCTTTCTGAATGTTCTGTTCACATTCTAATAAAATTTGAGGTCTCAGTTGTGGAACTAATGGGGTCCTAACACTATCGGGTGTTTGTGAATGTGTTATTAAAGCTGAACTCCAGAAATTGAGCTCCTTTGTATGCGAATGCACACTGTGGGCCGGATTCTCTAAGATTATGCGGCGGCGTCACGTAAGCCATTTACACAACGCCGCCACAACTTACAGGAGCAAGTGCCGTATTCTCCAAGCACTTGCTCTGTAATTTGCGGCGGCGTAGTGTACATGGCCTGGCGTATGGCCGCGTAATTGAAAGGGGGCGGCTTGTATTTAAATTAAGCGCGATCGAAGTGCGTATGCGCCGGCCGTACAATTAGCCCAGTGCGCATGCTCCAGCTCACGACGGAAAACGTCAATGAAGCCGACGTGAGCGTCATTGACATAAAGCCCTATTCGCGAACGACTTAGTAAAACGACGTAAACGACGGAAAAAGACGACACTGTCCCGACGCCATACTTAACATGGCATACGACGGAACTCCGTAAGCCTACCCCTCATATAGCAGGGGTAGGTTTACGCTTACGGAAACGGCGTAAACGACGAAACGGCGGCGCAAAAACGATCGGGAATCGGCGTATCAGGCTCATTTGCATAGTCAAATGAGAAAACAACGTAAACGCCACCTAGTGGCCAGAGAAGAATTACATCTAAGATCCGACGGTGTAAGTGTCTTACACCTGTCGGATCTACGCCGTATCTATGTGTAAGTGATTCTAGGAATTACACGCATAGATACCCGGACCAAAAAACAGAGATACGACGGTGTATCTTGCGATACACCGTCGTATCTCTTTTGAGAATCTGGCCCAATGAGTTAGTCCAACAAGATGAACGGCATCTCCTGGACTTATCTCTATTTTTCACATTTGGCAGTTTTATCGTACTTCTGAAAGATAAACTACCGCTGTAGGTCTGGGAGCCTGACACTGATGCATCCTTAACAGTAGAGTCACATGCAGCTGTTATGACTGCCCCTCCACTCCTCCTGCCCAATCACAGAAGCCTTTGTATTATGTGAACTCATTAAGAAAATACAAAGGCCCAGATTCAGAAAGATCTGCGTAAATATCTCATTTCCACTACGCCGCCGTAACTTACAGAGGCAGGTACCATATTCAGAAAGAATTTGCGCCGTAAGTTACGGCGGCGTAGTGTAAACGGGCTGGCGTAAGCCCGCGTAATTCAAAGTAGGTGGAAGGTGGGCGTGAGCCATGTAAATGAATCGCGACCCCACCTAATTGACGCTCTTTACGAACGGCGCATGCGCCGTCCGTGGACGTATGCCAGTGCGCATGCTCGAAATCACGTCGCAAATAGTCAATGCTTTCGACGTGAACGTAACTTATGCACGGCCCTATTCGCAAACGACTTACGTAAACGACGGAAAATTCTACGCTGTCCCGACGTCCATACTTAACATTGCCTGCGCCTCATATAGCAGGGGTAACTTTACGCCAGGCCGACAACTTACGTAAACAACGCAAATAGATACGCCGGGCGCAACTACGTTCGTAAATCGGCGTATCTACCTAATTTGCATATTCGACGCGTAAATCTACAGAAGCGCCACCTAGCGGCCAGCGTAAATATGCAACTAGCGGTCTGTAGGTAGTGTATTGTGTAGCGGTCAGTGTGTATTGTGTAGCGGTCAGTGTGTATTGTGTAGCGGTCAGTAGGTAGTGTATTGGTCAGTGTGTATTGTGTAGCGGTCTGTAGGTAGTGTATTGGTCAGTGTGTATTGTGTAGCGGTCTGTAGGTAGTGTGGTGACTTACGCCGATGTAACTCACCTTTTCCCGGCGTAGCGTACATATGCGCCCGAGACACAAATCAAGATACACCTAATAATAGGCCATCCTACCCAGACGTACTGTATCATACTTACGCCCGCGTGGCGTGGGCGCAAATATGGTCTGGACTTATGTTGCTTCTCCCATTGATTAGGCATTCACATATGCAAATGAGGGAGATACGCCGATTCACGAACGTACTTGCGCCGGCGCATGATATACGCGGTCTGAGTAAGTTTAACGTTCGGCGTAAAGTTATTCCCCATAGATGAGGCGCAACCCATGCAAAGGTATGGACCAGGGAACACAAGCCTACGTATTGTACGTTGGTCGTCTGTGAATATGGGCCGACGTGGGTCTGGCTGGGCGTAGGTTACATTCACGGCGTACACAGTGATCCGGCGTATCTTAGGCAAGTGTATTTTTTGTGCGTGAACTCGAGAGAGGAGCCGGACTGCAGGAGTTGTGAGTAGGCAGACCCTCCCCCCAGAGGCAATCTGCCATCCTTCTCCATGCCCCCGGTAGGACCTCCCCCTCACCCCGCCCTACCTGCTCCGCTTGGGAGCCTAACGGGGCAGAGGGACTCCCCCTATGAGGAAGTGAGGGGGTCTAGCCCGCTCAGCCAGCCCCGTAGGTCCTTTGCCTCTCTTTTTTTTAGGAGACCGCATGGCCAAAGTGCGTGCCTGTTAAACCAATTTCGTGTGCGTGCAAGTGTGGTGGTTTTTGTGGGGGGGGGGGGGTGGGAGTACTAAGCACAGGCTTACCCTGCATAGCACCCCCACCGGGAGCCGAGCTGAGACCACCAAACTCAATTCACATGTAGCCGAGACCGGGATCCGTAACCTTGGCTGCAGAGGTGCACGGCTTATCAGCGCAGTGCCAATCACGTTGAGCCACCACAGCTCCCAGGCCCATCATTTGCACGGGGTCACACTTCATTAGCATGGATCACACCCACTTCCAGCCCACTCCCACCTACTTCCACTTACGCCAGCCTGCGCCTTCGAAATGTAGGCTAGGGAGCATTTGCTTTGTGAATTCAGTGCATGCCTGTCCGCGCTGCGCCGGCGTAGCGTAAAAGATATACACTACGGTGGCATCAATGTGCGCCGATGTCTGTGAATCCGGGCCATAGTTTACAACTTTTGGTTGCTCTATAGTAGTTACTCCATGAGAACATCGAGTCCCTGTTGATTTTTCAAATATAATCGTCACCTCTCATTGTTGATGTGCATGACAAATAAGTCACAATTTTCTGAGTCATTTTGTACTGAACATTGGAGGATCTTAATAATTAAAGTGTAAATAGTTAAATCATTAAGTAAATAAATAAAATTAAATCATTAATTAATTAAAGTGTTAATAGTTAAGATGGAAGACTTACGCAAATTTATAGACTTAAGAAGAACGTCTCCTTTCATTTCATAGACTAGAGCCTTCCAATTAATGACGTTTCCATGGAGATCACCAGAGAGGACCTTCTCGATGTCTTCCTGGGTCAGGACATAATCCCACATGTGGACGTCACGTATTTCGCCAACCAATGACCGAGAAGCATCAAACCCTCCACCATAAGAACCTTGTTCCTGTCCCAGAATAATGCTGGCTTTAACTGCATTAGAAGACTGTCCCCAAACATCTCCTATGGTGGAGTTCTTCCCATTCACCCAAAGTTGGACCTTCCCAGATTTCGAGTCCAAGATCACACAGATATGGCTCCAGTCTGGAGGCTCCGAATCCCTCTCGAAAACCCTGCTTTCATATCTTATGGACACAGTATAGGTGGTGGGAGCCTGGAACCTGATTAGAAAAGCATTTGTGTCTGTTGGAGTAGCTAAAGAGAAGAGAGAATACTGGCGGGAAAGCTCACTGTAGGAACGTAGACAGACGGTGACTTCCTGCAATGGTCTTGTAATTGTAGGTCTTAGAGTGACATGAGACGTGTCGGTTTTGTTGGGGAAGACGAACATTTTACCCTCCAAGTCTAGGGAAGGAAACGGAGAAAACTCATTACTGATACTTATCAGAGCTTAGATGCAGAACAATAAACTCAGCATTTATTTATAAATGATAGAATCCAAAATAAATATAATTAGATACACTCATATTTCAGGAAGATCGTTATATTTCATTTTATTTTGTGAATAGGCATGTTGTTTTCAGATCAAGTATGGCAGTGTTTTTCAACTCCAGTCCTCAAGGCACACCAACAGGTCGTGTTTTCAGGCTTTCCATTATTTTGCACAGGTGATTTGATCAGTTTCACTGCCTTAGTAATCACCACAGCCATTTCATCTGAGGGAAATCCTGAAAACTTGACCTGTTGGTGTGCCTTGAGGACTGGAGTTGAAAAACACTGCAGTATGGGGTATGAAAAGAAACCAAATGTGTTTTGACAGCTTACATTTTCCATCTTTTCATTTAACAATATTACTACCCTGTTTCCCCAAAAATAAGACCTACCCTGAAAATAAGACCTAGCGTCATTTTCCAGGAGGGCTGCAATACAAGCCCTACCCCGAAAATAAGCCCTAGTTAAAAATGCTTGTAAAATCCTATAATCTCTATTACAGTAGTATATAATGTACAATGTGTGTGTGTTTCTGTAATATAATTGCGGGGAAGAGAGCTCCAGTGGGTAACAGAAGTGCAGAGCGGCGCTATAACAAATGTATTTGGCACAATTATAATACTGTAATAGAGTGGATTATAGGATTTTACAAGCATTTTAACTCAGTTCACACAGGGGATTCCTGACAGGCAGGGAGGGAGAGAAGATGCACATTACATGGTAAAACCTACCCCGAAAATAAGCCCTAATGTGTCTTTTGTTGACATAATTAATATAAGACCCGGGCTTATTTTCGGGGAAACACGGTACTACTAATAATAATAATAATAATCATAATAACAACAACAATAATAAAAATAATCATAATAACAACATCAACTACAATAATAATAATAATAATCATAATAATCATAATAATAATTATCGGCAAACATTCCTGCGTCGCTTTAACTGACAATTGCGCGGTCGTGCGACGCGGCTCCCAAATAAAATTGTCGTCCTTTTTTTCCCCCACAAATAGAGCTTTCTTTTGGTGGTATTTGATCACCTCTGCGTTTTTTTTTTTTTTTGCGCTATTAACAAAAATAGAGCGACAATTAAAAAAAAAAATCAATGGGCCAGATCCACATACAATTGCCCTGGCGCAGCGTATCAGAGATACACTACGCCGCCGTATTTTACCTGGCTCTAAGTCGAATCCAGGAAGATTTTGCGCCGTAAGGTACGGCGGTGTAGTGTATTTCTCGCGGCGGAATCGAAATACGCGATAAGGGGGCGTGAATCATTTCAATGAGGCGCGTCCCCGCGGCGATAGAACTGCGCATGCTCCGTTCAGAAATTTCCCGCCGCGCATTGCGCAAAATTACGTCGGAGCGTCGTGTTTTTTTTTTTTTGTAGCGTAATTACGTACATTCCTATTCACGGACGACTTACGCAAAAAAAAAAAAAAACTTACGACAGCCATACTTAACACGGCAAGTCTAACTATAGACCGAATAATAGCAGCTTTAACTATACGCCGGAAAAAGCCGACTAGCGACGACGTAAGAGAATGCGACGGCCGGTCGTAACTTCGTGGATCGCCGTAAAAAAAAAGCTAATTTGCATACTCGACGCGGAAAACGACGCAAACTCCACCCAGCGGGCGCAGAAATATTGCAGCGTAGATCCGAAGGCGTACGGAGACGTAAGCCTGTCGGATCGCAGCCCGAAGCCGTCGTATCATGGTTTGAGGATTCACACTAATGATACGACGCGGGAAATCTGAAAGTACGCCGGCGTATCAGGAGATATCAGGAGATACACCGGCGTACTGCCTCTGTGAAACTGGCCCGTTGTTTTCAGATCCAGTATGGGGTATGAAAAGAAACCAAATGTGTTTTGACAGCTTACATTTTCCATCTTTGTATTTAACAATATTACTACTACTACTAATAAATAATAATTTTTTTATGACTGCGACATTATGGCGGACACTTCGGACAATTTTGATACATTTTTGGGACATTGTCATTTTCACAGCAAAAAGTGCTATAAAAATGCATTAATTACAGTGAAAATTACAATTGCAGTTTAGGAGTTAACCACTAGGGGGCGCTGAAAGGGTTAAGTGTGACTTCATATGTGTTTCTAACTGTAGGGGGGCTGGGCTGGACATGTGATGTCACTGATCATCTTTCCCTATATCAGGGAACCAGACGATCAGTGACACTGCCGCTGTGAAGAATGGGGAAGGTGTGTTTACACTCACCTCTCCCCACGACCGATCGCGGGACTCCAGCGGTGATCGGGTGCCGCGGTCACGGAGTTTCGGACCGGGTCGCGGCAGTGTTGCCAACCGTCCGTAGAATTACGGACAGTTTGTTAAAACAAGGCACTTTTTCCCTGTACGTAAAAGTCTGTAGTAAGGGAAAGGTGCCAGTAAAAATGGCGGCGATCGGCTCGGGGTCAGAACTGCGCATGCGCAATTTCCGGAAATACCCGAGAAGATCCGATGCTGAGCCGCCCAGTCTGACTCCTGCCCAGCCTCTGCCCAGCCGCCGCGCAGCCAATGAAATCAGCGAATTTTTCCGCCAGCCTATGAACAGGCAAGAGGGAGGAGCCTCGTAGTGAGAGCAGAGCTGCGTGTGTAACGGTCACGATCTGTGACCTGAGCGGAGGGAGCCTGATGATAACAGAGCACACCCCCCCACCGGAGCAACGGACGGACCCCTGCATGCCCGACTGACTGAGTGAGTGAAGCCTGCTGCCCGCCGTTGTTGTGTCTTGGACCTGGTGAGTCACAGTCAGAGCAGACTAGTAGTCAGATAGACAGTGAGTGTGACAAAAGAGACTACTATCTCAAGTTGACTGTGTGACTGTGAGCAGGGAGACAGCCAGGCTGGAATGATTAATTGATGATGGAGGGGGGAGAGGGCTACCAAAGGTCCACCTGAGCCCCCTTCTCCCTCCACCTGCTCACCCTCACACTGACAGGATACACACAGTGCTGTCAGACAGGCACAGGCAGCAGTTTCCAGACCAAAATGGCAGTGGTGAGATTGTACAAAATCATTGTATGCAATCTCTGTCTGCTGTCTCTCTGATATCTCCTGTACCCTGTCCGCATGACCATCTCCTGTACCATGTCTGCATTCTCTGACCGTCTCTTGTCCCATGTCTGCATTCTCTGACCATCTCTTGTCCCATGTCTGCAGTCTCTGACCATCTCCTGTACCACGTCTGCAGTCTCTGACCATCTCTTGTCCCATGTCTGCATTCTCTGACCATCTCTTGTCCCATGTCTGCAGTCTCTGACCATCTCTTGTCCCATGTCTGCAGTCTCTGACCATCTCTTGTACCATGTCTGCAGTCTCTGACCATCTCTTCTATCATGTCTGCAGTCTCTGACCATCTCTTGTATCATGTCTGCAGTCTCTGACCATCTCTTGTCCCATGTCTGCAGTCTCTGACCATCTCTTGTCCCATGTCTGCAGTCTCTGACCATCTCTTGTCCCATGTCTGCAGTCTCTGACCATCTCTTGTACCATGTCTGCAGTCTCTGACCATCTCTTCTATCATGTCTGCAGTCTCTGACCATCTCTTGTATCATGTCTGCAGTCTCTGACCATCTCTTGTATCATGTCTGTTGTCTCTGACCATCTCATCTTTTATCATGCCTACAGTCTCTGAGGGGGAGCCAGTAGTGGTGTCAAGAGGGGGAGCACCGCCAGATTGGGGATCACAAGAGAAGTCAGAGGTGTGTGGACTGTGTAGCGGAGACTATCAGATAAAACCAGAGTCGCCAAGCTGGAGTTGCCTGACTGAGCCCTGTACGGTGCACCTGAGAGGAGGTCAGTCTAAGGAGGGGTCACTGATGTAAGGGGGGGGGGGGGGAAGTGAACACAATGATATAGGGGGGCACTGATATAAAGGTTAACCCCCTTACCTTAGTGTATTCACTCTGCAAGAGGTAATCTGTGGTCACCAGAGTCCCCCCCCCATTAGAGTTCCCAATGTTCCCCTTTACATCAGAGTCTGCAGGCTTTCCTCTTATAGTGCAATGGAGAACTCTGCGGACCCTGATGTAAGTGGGAACTCTGATGTAAATGGGAGCGCAGAGCCCCCCCTGCATCAGAGTTCCCCCTTAGATCGTGATCTGTGACATCGTCCTTTACATCAAGGTTCGCAGAGTTCCCCCTTGCACTGTAATGGAACTTGGGGGAGTTGGCAACACTGGGTCGCGGGTGCGCGGTACCATTCTGCCGACGTACATCGGCGTTAGGCGGTCCTTAAGTGGCCACAGACCCAATTTGTAGATTATAGGAGTGCCAACACTGTCAGGTATAAAAACTGGCTTTACGTTCATTAACCACTTGCCGCCCACTCACCGTCAAATGAGGAGCGGTGCGGCTCTCGTTTTGAGAGGATGTGATATGACGGCACCCCAGAATCGCCGCTCTTGCGTGCCCGAGGGCACAGTGTTCCTAGGACACGCCGTGACCCTGATCTCTGTAAAGAGACGATCACATGGCTCTTTAACCATGTGATCGGCTGCGTCCAATCACAGCCAGTCACATGTAAATGCAGAAGTGCCCTTAATCGGCTATCATCACCTCACACTGACAGAGTGTGTGGGGAGGAGAGCCGATAAGCAGTATCTCCTCACAGGGGAGACCAGAGCAGGTAATCTCCATCACAGGAAAGCCCCAGCAGCGCCCACTAGTGCCACCAAATTAGTGCCCATCGTTGACACCAATCAGTGCCCATCAGTGACACCAATCTGTGCACATCATTGACACCAATCAGTTCCCAGGATGAAAGGAATCCTGGACCGCCGCACACCTTTAAAAACTATGGCCCAGATTCAGAGAGCCATTACGCCTGTCTAACTAGTGTTAGACCGGAGTACTTTCGAATTACGCGCGTTTTCTAGCTAGTCGAAAACCTCAAACCATGAATAGACGGCTGCGGGCTTCAATTCGACTGGATTACGTGTTCGTACGCCTTCGGATCTACGCTGCAATAAAATTGCGGCCACTGGGTGGACTTCCCGTCGTTTTCCGCGTCGGGGTATGCTAATGAGCTTTTGCCGGCGATCCCCGAAATGACGATCTTCAATCGCAATCTCTTACGGCACCTTTAGTCATCTTTTTTTGCGTTTTTCTACGTTTTCCGATGTCTTTTATTATTTTTTACGTAAGTCGTCCGGGAATAGGAATGTTCGTAAACGACGCTACTCAAACAACGAATGACGTAACGACGTGATTTCGCGCAATGCACGGCGGGAAATTTCTGAACGGAGCATGCGCAGTTCGATCGCCGCGGGGACCCGCTTAATTTAAATGCTTCACGCCCCCCAATCGCGTATTTCGATTACGCGGCGAGAAATAGACTACGCCGCCGTATCGTACGGGCAAAAATCTACCAGAATTCGGTGTAGAGCCTGGTAAAATACGGCAGCGTAGAGTATTTCGATTACGCAGCGCAATATTAAGTGTATGTGAATCTGGCCCTAAAAGTCTATTATTGGCTTGATTCACGTAGAGCGGCGTAATTTTGTGCGGGCGTAGCATATCTCAGATACGCTACACCGCCGTAAATTAGAGAGCCAAGTGCTGTATTCACAAAGCTAAGTTACGGTGGCGTAGCGTAAATGGGCCGGCGTAAGCCCGCCGAATTCAAATGTGTTTGATGTGGGCGTGTTTTATATAAATTAAGTGTGACCCCACGTAAATGACGTTTTTTACTAATGGCGCATGGACGTATCCCAGTGCGCATGCTCAAAATTACGCCGCAATAAGTCATTGGTTTCGACGTGAACGTAATTTACGGCCAGCCCCATTCACGGACGAGTTACGCAAACGGCGTAAAACGTGAAAAATTTGACGCGGTCCCGACGTCCATACTTAACATTGGCTGCGCCATCTTTTTGTTGCTATATCATTACGCCTGAAAACGCCTTACGTAAACGGCGTATCTTTACTGCGACAGCCGGGCGTACGTTCGTGAATAGGCGTATCTCGCTGATTTACATATTTTAGGCGGAAATTTTAGGCGGAAATCAGAGTACACGCCCAGCGTAAATAGGCAGATACGACGGAGTAGGAGACTTACGCCGGTCGTATCTTAGCAACATTTAAGCGTATCTCACTTTGAGCATACACTTAAAGATACGACGGCGCAGATTCTGAGTTACGACGGTGAATATCTACTGATACGCCGTCGTAACTCTTTATGAATCTGGCCCTATACATTTCAGGGAGTATAAGTATGCTGCATTAGTGGCACCTCCTTTGAGAGCAAAGCAGTCTAAGGAAAAAAAAATGGGAGAAAAGCAAGGTGCGCCAAAAACTAAGTGCAGCAGAAGATGCAACGCATTGTATATTTAATTAAAATCAGCCAAATGGCTACTCACACTCACTGTATGTGTGATACATAACTTGTTATTATAACAATTTTGTTTAAAAATATAAATAATATTTCTTAATTTGATCAAAAGATTTGTGTGAAAAATTTACAACTTCAAAAAACGTACAATGCCTCTTACTAAATACCTTGGACTGTCTACTTTCCAAAAAGGGGTCATTTGGGGGGAATTTGGACTGTTTGGACTTGATGGACTTTTTTCAACCTGACCTACTATGTAACTGTACTATGTAATAACATACAGAGACTTCTATGGCACCTACACTGCCCAACAAGCCAAGTGGTCCTTGTGGCCAGAAATGGGAACTACACAGAACACATTGGCACACAGAGGGGATTAGTTATTATAAATTTCAATCAGGGGTTTCCTGCAAATCAGTCTCAGGCAGATTTGCTTTTTTTCCCAAAGCACACCAGTCGGAACAAAATCTAATCCAATCTCTACATTCTGATATGTGAACGTAGATCAAAATATAGTATGAAATGGAACATTTGTAAAAAGACACGTGTGGACCTCTTGGAGAAATATCCTAAATATCATAGTGGACTGAAACTGCAACTTAGTAAGAGAAGAGCACAACTTTTTTCTTCCTTTGGACTGCTTCTCCATCTTCCATTTGACTTTTCTCCTGGCATGGCCCATGTCTATTTAAAGGCTTCTTTAGCTCCCTGCCAGGCTCCCAACCCGGCGATTGGCCTAAGGCCTCTAAATATTCAAGGCAACTCCTCATCACCGCCCCCCCCCCCCCGCCCACTAGTTCCAGAACATTCTCCAATGTTCCAGATACCAGGAGGAGGCACCAAAGAGCTGCCAGGATCAGGGCTGTCTTAATGAGAGGACACATCTGGGCACTGCCCAGGGGCCCCAGCTGCACGGGGCCCCTGTTTTTTCCCCAAAGCAGCTGGTTCTTGAGCCCACGCTGCCCCAAAATTGGGGATCCATGATGGCACTGGGAGTGATAGATACACAGGGGAGGCAGTCTGCCTCCTTCCTACTTGATGTCCGTTTACCTGCACTGTCATCATTGTAGGGGGCCCCAGAGCATTACAGTACTTTGCCCAGGGGCCCATGATGCTATTAAGATGGCCCTGGCCAGGATAAGTCATCCAGCCCTGGCCTCTAGCAACCCTGACCCAGATTCAGTGACAAAGTTTTATTCCTGGCCAAACAAACGCTTTTACCAGCACTACACTTCTAGTAGCACACACTAGGGGGTGCTACAAAATAAAAAGCAATACTGACCTCCCCTTGGTGCTGTCCCCCGCAAACTCATTGTTACCGAATCCAGTTTGGGTCTTTTGTAGGAGTAAGAACCTCCCACTGCCGCCTAAGGTGATTACGACTAACGAGGGCCTGCGATGTCACCAGATCAAATTTTTACATAATTTGTATTATTTAATAGGTCAGGGGGGCTTCAGGGGGGTTAGGCTTTAAAGTGGTTGTAAACCTCTGAAATTAGAAATTAATAAAGCATATCCTTCTATAGTGTGTATACTTGCCTCAATCCAAAGCACCTCCTGTGATTTCTGTCTGCCGTCTCATTCCTATGCTATCTGCATGAGTCCCTTTTGACAGGTTTTAAACCAAGGGATACTGGGAATGGCCCCTCCAGCACACAGCAGTTGATTGACAGCCTCAGCTGTGCAGGTTTCCCTATGAGACTATGTTAAAGAGGGTGTGTCCATTCCCTCCACTCAGGTCTCATTTTACACCCAGCTCTCTGCTTTGCAGTGTGTACCATCAAATCCTCAGCCCCTGCTTTCTGGAGCTGAGAAATTGCTTTGGGCACTTTGAACGGCTGAAGAGAAGAAAGGGTTGAAACTTATGTAGAGGGATTTGTTTCCCCACTTTGCGGGAACTTTATGACTTTCAGTTGTTTCTGGTTCCAAAAGGTCCATGAACAGAATTGCTGCACTGGATGGCCGACCTCAAAACCTGTCCAATACCAGCCCAGTTTTCCACTCACACTACGTGCAGCAGATGGGTGTCTATGACAGCTTCACCCTTAAAGTATAACTTTATTTTTGGACATAGTAGTGGATAAGGATTAGGCCCCCTGTCAGGTTTTATTGCTGTCTCTGTGCAGAGAATTCAGGTCATCACTCAGACCTCACCCAGCCCCGGCTCTCCAATGGAACCCGGAGATTTAAGGGTTGTAATTCAGTGAACGGGGTATCCTATTGGTCGGGGGTTTGTTGGAGGGCTGGAGAAAAGTCAAGCTTGAACCTCTATAAATGAAGGAGAAATAGAAAGGCAGAGGAGTGTTTGAATAGCAATGGAGACAGAGGCGGCTCTAGGCTTTGTGAGGCCTTAGGCAAAACTTGACACGGGGCCCCACTCACACCCATGGTGGGAAAAATAATTTAAGGACAAGAGCCTCTTCCCCGCAACCCTGGCCGGTGGTTGTGGGGGGTCTGCGGGCAGGGGGCTTATCGGAATCTGGAAGCCCCCTTTAACAAGGCAGCCCCCAAATTGTGCTCTTTAATAACTAAGGGGCAGGGGCCAAACATTAAACCCGCCCTTTTTAACGACATTAACTGAGGGCATGCTGGGTCATTGACGTAACAAGGGGTGGTGTCACCAAAATTCACTGGTTGTTAGGGACACTGGCGGCCCCGCTCCTGAGTCAGGGAGCATAACGCTACCTGAGCACAGCAGCATTCAGGTCCTCTCTCCCTCAAAACTGGGGTAATGCATTGGGCAAGTTAGGTGGCCATGAGGCCCCTGTGAGTGTGAGGCCTTAGGCGACCGCCTAATTAAAGAGCTGCCTCTGATGGATATTGAATATTACAAGTCACTGATTTCCACTAGCAGTAAGTGTACGCAGGTTCTACCACCTACCTTCCTGTGCAAGAGACGCGGGGACCACCAACAGCAACACCACCACACTCAGCTCCATCGTCCTGAGAACATAGAAACACCAATGAGAAATAATTCATCTCTGCTCAGCATTTGTTATTAGAAACAGACAATCATTTTTACAACCAAAGGTATTTGGACCCCGTCTTCATTGAGTGGCCACATAAGTCACAACTAGAGAGGAGCTGAATGGTCAGTCCAAAGTAAGTCTGAACACAACTCGTTCTATCGCTTCCCTTGTGCCGAATGACAGGTCTGGCTGATGACAGCTGATATATACAAAGGGGTGTGGCTTCCAGGGTGACAACGTTGACCTTATATGGGCATGATAATATTTGATCAATGACGTCATGGGATACCAGCAATATCATTGACTATAAACAGTATGGTCATGTCTATATGGCCAATGGCTACAGTATGGTCATGTCTATATGGTCAATGGCTACAGTATGGTCATGTCCATATGGTCAATGGCTACAGTATGGTCATGCCTATATGGTCAATGGCTACAGTATGGTCATGTCCATATGGTCAATGGCTACAGTATGGTCATGTCCATATGGTCAATGGCTACAGTATGGTCATGTCTATATGGTCAATGGCTACAGTATGGTCATGTCTATATGGCCAATGGCTACAGTATGGTCATGTCTATATGGTCAATGGCTACAGTATGGTCATGTCTATATGGTCAATGGCTACAGTATGGTCATGTCTATATGGTCTATGGCTACAGTATGGTTATGTCTATATGGTCAATGGCTACAGTATGGTCATGTCTATATGGCCAATGGCATCCTAGAGAGATGCAGACCCTTATTTTTATAACCCATTCACTTTTTTTGGCTTTGAATTTGCTTCATACACGCTGAATGACAGGTCTGACTGATGACAACTGATATATACAAAGCAGCTGGGCCTCCTGGGTGATGTCATTGACCTGGACATGTCCAAATATGGTCAATGATATCACCAGAGTAACCCGACCCGTGTCCTCCTTCAGACCCATCATTCAGCACAAGGGATGTGACAAACAGGATGTGTGTCGGTGGGCAGCATTTTTCTTCTTTGGCAGGTCAGTGGGCATTATGATTGATGTGGACAGGGCCATTGATAGGGGGGACCACCAGTCCTCCTATAGTGGGCCCGGGCACACAGAGGGCCCAAACAGCAGGAGGAATGGGTGTGGTCGGACGGAGGTATAATTACAGAAAGATGCCTCCTCTCTGCAGCTGCTGAAAGTTGGTTTCTCTCCCTCCCGCTGGCTTTCAGCTGCTGCCCCCGCACTGATCCCCCTCCTGGTTCTGCCTACTTCTGATCACCCCCATGTTCACTCCCCCTCCCGTGGCACTGTTGGCTTCCCTGTCCTGTTAAAAAGTGTATTGTAATTGTTTTTTTATTGTTATTATACATTTTTCAAATAATAAAAAAAGGGCTAATTCACACAAAAAGGTTCTCCGTTATGTTTGCGTCCGCTAATAACGATTTTTGTGTATTTTTTGTGAAAATTCTGTTTTGATATATTGGTGGGGGCCCCGCCAGGTAGGCTGTATGGGGCCTCGTGATTTCTAGCAGCGGCCCTGGATGTGGATCTATATTTTAATGAAATGGCTTGCCAAAGTCTCTGGCTGGGATTGACATACCTGGGCGCATCTTTCTGCCGGCGTAGCGTAGCGTAGCTTATTTACGCTACGCCAGCGCAACGTTGAGAGGCAAGTATGGAATTCACAAAGCAAATGCGCTCAACGTTGCGCCGGCGTAGCGTATAGTTGTCGGCGTAAGCCGATGTAAGTAAAAGTAGGCGAAAGTGGGCTGGAAGTGGGCGTGATATATTTAAATGAAGCGTGACCCCATGCAAATGATGGGCTGAGGTTCAAAAAATGAACTGCGCATGCGTCGTATCTTGGACGCATCCCAGTACGCATGCTCACAGTCACGTCGAGATAACTGCCTAAGATATGTCAATACACTGCTCACAGCGTGAACGTAACCTACGCCCAGCCCTATTCACGTACTACGTTAACAACGTAAAAATCGACAGCGTTCGTTCCCTGGTCCATACCTTTGCATGAGTTGCGCCTCCTATATGAGGAATAACTTTACGCCGGACGTAACCCTTACGCAAATCGCTTAAAGCGCCGGGCACAATTACGTTCGTGAATCGACGTATCTTACTCATTTGCATATTTATAATGGGTATGCCGAATGCGTCCAGCGTAACTATGCGCCCACGTAGGCAAGTTACGTCGAGCGGTTGAAGCCTATTTTTTGGATGTATCTAGTTTGGGGAATCGGCGCAGAGATACGACGGAGCACATTTGTACTTACAACGGCGTATCGCCAGATACGCTGGCGTAAGTCCTACGTGAATCCGGGCTTTTGTCTTTTATTTTCTCTTTACATTTTGCTTGTGAAAGAGTAGAAGTGCAATGTACTCCTTACTTATTCACACATGTGGGAGGCAGTATCTGGGGGCCCCTGCCAGGACCTGCATCACCTGCATGTGACGTCCTTGACTTTGTGCGGTGATATCTGAATTATGGATGCAGCTACAGGAATCATTCATATATCACCGTCTTCATCCGGCGATCCTGTGCACGATAAGAACGATCATAGAGGCAGTTCCACCGCTTGACCGTTTTTATAGGTGGCGGGAGGGGACGTCGCCCACCTCCTGCCGCCATCTGATGCTTCTCGGGCTCTCACGTGCCATCGGGGGCCCGGAGAACGAATCGGCCGGCGCCGGCTTACTACGATAGAGATGACTGGTGACCAGATGGTCACCAGTCATCTCTATGACCGTTGGAGGTCCGGGCGCGACGTTGTGACGTAAACAAAGCCACAATCGCGGCTGTCGGCATGAGATCGGTGATTTTTTTTCACGATCTCATGCTTTTCAGCCTGGAGGAGAGATGGGAGGTCTTATTGACCCTGCATCTCTCCATAAAGAGGACCTGTCACACACATTCCTATTACAGGGAACGTTTACATCCCTTGTAATAGGGATAAAAGTGATAAAAAAAATAAAAAAAAAGTGTAAAAAATTTAAAATGTAATAAAAAAAAAATTAAAACGCCCCTGTCCCCAGTAGCTCGCGCTCAGAAGTGAACACACATGTAAATCCCGCCCACATATGTAAATGCCGTTCAAACCACACACGTGAGGTGTCGCCACGTGTGTTAGAGTGAGAGAAACAATTCTAGCACTAGATCTCCTCTGTAACTCGAAAATAGTAACCTATAAAAATGTTTTAAAGCGTCGCTTATGGATATTGTTAAGTACCAAAGTTGGTGCTATTCCATGACTGTGCGCAATTTTAAAGCGTGATATGTTAGGTATCTATTTACTCGGTGTAACTTCATCTTTCACATTATGCAAAAAAATTGGGTTAACTTAACTGTTCTGTTTTGTTTTGAGGCTCTGAAAGGCTTTTGGGTTACAACCCACAGGCTGTATTTGGCTTTCGAATACTTATCTAAGGGACGTACGGGGGGGTGCGTTCCTTGGATAAAACTGACAGGCGTCTCAGCCAATCAGGTTCACCGATTCTGGTTACCGGTAACCTGATTGGCTGAAACTTCATTGAGGGCGGGAGAAGACATCGAGGGATGTGGAAGGAGGATAGCTGACCCCCAGAAAGGTAAGTGCCGGACGGAGGGGGGAGGGGAATTATACAGGGCACAGCGGCGACAATGTGTACAGTAGCGTCAATGGGCACAGCGGTGACAATGTGTACAGTAGCGTCAATGGGCACAGTGGCGACAATGGGCACAGTGGCGACAATTAAAGGGCACAGTGGCGACAATTAAAGGGCACAGTGGCGGCAATTAATAGGCGCAGTGGCTGCGTTTTATGGCACGGCACAGTGGTGACAATTGATGGCACAGTGGCTGTGTTTGATGGCATGGCACAGTGACTGCGTTTGATGGCATGGCACAGTTACTGCGTTTGATGGCATGGCACAGTGGTGACAATTGATGGCACAGTGGCTTCATTTGATGGGCCCAGTGGCTGCATTTGATGGGTACAGTGAGGCTTTAATTGTTTTTTTATTTTTTTCATTGCGCCCCCCAACAATTTGGAGCACTGGACTGGAGGCAGGGGGTGATGGAGGCTGCGGTGGCACCGCAGAGGGGGATGGAGGCAGGGGGTGTTAGTGGCAGGGGGTGTTAGTGGCAGGGGGTGATTGGACGCAAGGGGTGATGGTGGCACTGCAGAGGGGGATGGTGGCACCACTAAGGGTGGAGGATGGAGACAAGGGTTTTTGGTGGCACCGCAAAGGGTGGAGGGTGGAAAAAGGGGTTGGTGACATTGCAGAGAGGGATGGAGGCAGGGGGTGATTGGAGGCAGGGGGTGTTAGTGGCAGGGGGTGATTGGAGGCAGGAGGTGTTGGTGGCACCGCAGAGGGGGATGGTGGCAATGCAGAGGGGGATGGTGGCAACGCAGAGGATGGGGATGGAGACAGGGGTCATTGGTGGCACCGCAGAGGGGGATGGAGGCAGGGGGTGATTGGAGGCAGGGGGCCTGGGGGAGATTGAAGGCAGAGGGAGATTGGAGGCAGGGGGAGATTGTGGCACCACAGAAAGGGGTGAAGGCAGGGGGTGTTGGTGGCAGAGGGGGGTGGAGGCAGGGGGTGATGTGACTAAATAATTTGCCCTTAATATATTGAAAATAACAAAAATATTTTTACCTTAAATCACATTGCATACGGCGGACCAGCGTCAGGTTACCCCTCATATAGCAGGGGTAACCTTACGCTTACGGAAACAACGTAAACTACGGCGAAGCCACGCAAAAACTTTCGGTAATCGGCGTATCATGCTCATTTGCATATTTGGCACAGAAATCGATGGAAACGCCACCTAGCGGCCGGAGTAACATTGCATCTAAGATCCGACGGTGTAAGATTATTACGCCAGTCGGATCCTAGCGTAATTCCGGCGTATCTTGTTTTCTTGATAGAAATCAATGATACGCCGGCGGGAAATTCAAATTACGCCGGTGCATCTGTAGATACACCCGCGTAATTCTTTTGAGAATCTGGCCCAGTATGTGTGTGTGTGTATACTGTTTGGCCCCATAATCTATTGCCTGGTGGGCCCCATAATCTCCTATTGCCTAGGGGCCCCATAATCTCCTATTGCCCGGGGGCCCCATGAGTTGTCAGTCCGCCCCTGGTTGTACGTCACCCCGTTCTTGACGGTCGGAATTTTGTGTGACCGTGTGTATGCAACACAAGTTTGAGCCAAGATTCTGTTGAATTTTCCCGGTTTCTGACTGTCCTGACCTGACATCTGGCTTTAACCACTTCAATACCCAGCCATAGACAATTGACGGCCTGGGATGGGATTTACCATCCTAAGTGGCCGTCAATTGACGGCCTGGGTATTGCAGGCGAATATCTGGACGATGCCTGCAGCCAGAGGCATCATCCAGATATCCATCTCTTCAGCCGGCGATTCTGCACAAAGTAAGAACGATCATAGCGGCGGTTCCGCCGCTTGATCGTTCTTACAGGCCGCGGGAGGGGACATCCCCCCCTCCCGCCGCCATCCGGTGCTTCTCCGGGCTTACCTGTACCTTCAGGGGCCCGGAGAACGAATCGTCGGTGGCGGCAGGAAGCATAGAGATGACTGGTGACCAGATGGTCACCAGTCATCTCTATGACCGTCGGAGGACCCGGGCGCGATCTGATGACGTCACGCCCGGGTCCCCGTATGTAAACAAAGCCGCGATTGCGGCTGTAAGTCACCATTCATGAGATCGGTGAATTTTTTTTCACCGATCTCATGGTTTCCAGCCTGGAGGTGAGGTCTTATTGACCCCACATCTCTCCATAAAGAGGACCTGTCACACACATTTCCTATTACAAGGGATGTTTACATTCCTTGTAATAGGAATAAAAGTGGAAAAAAAAAAATGAAAAAAAGTGTAAAAATAAATAAAATATAAGTAAAAAAAAATAATAAAAGATAAAAAAAAAATGAAAACGCCCCTGTCCCCGATAGCTCGCGTGCAGAAGCGAATGCGCACGCAAGTCCCGCCGACATATGTAAACGCCGTTTAAACCACACATGTGAGGTATCGCCGCGTGCGTTAGAGTGCCAGCAACTAATCTAGCACTAGATCTCCTCTGTAAATCTAAACTGTAACCTGTAAAAAATAAATAAAGCGTTGCCTATGGAGATTTTTAAGTACCGAAGTTTGGCGCCATTCCATGAGTGTGCGCATAATTAAAGCGTGACATGTTGGGTCTCTATTTACTCGGTGTAACATAATCTTTCACATAATACAAAAAAATTGGGCTAACTTTAGTGTTTTGTTATTTTTTTAATTCATAAAAAAATTTTTTTTCAAAAAAAAGCGTTTGAAAAATAATTGCGTAAATACCGTGCAAGATAAAACTTTGGAATGACCGTCATTTTATTCCCTAGGGTGTCTGCTAAAAAAAACATATATAATGTTTGGGGGTACTGTGTAATTTTCTAGCAAAAGAATGATGATTATTACATGTAGGAGAGAAGTGTCAGAATAGCCCCGGTATGGAGGTGGTATAAAAGCCTAGTATTGAAGCGGTTAATGTTGTTGGTCACCAGAATCAAGAATTATTATGATTGTGGACAACCAAACCTATTCATCTTAGTCCCCCGGCGTTGTGTGTTACCTGTGATCTCTGTGTCCGGTGTGGTTGGTCAGGTTGAAGTCTTCTCTCTCCTTTGTCCAGTCTCAGCCCTCAGAAGGTCCTCCTGGTTATGGTGAGATGAGGGGATGGAGGGGGGTTTATGGAGTTCCTTCCTCAATAATATCTCCTCCTCCTCCTCCGACCTCCATCGGCGTGATCATCTTTTCTCAAAAATTGAAATTATACAACAAGAGCCTCGTTGTTCACCATGAAAAGAGAAATTAAAGCTTACACCATGTGTACTGCAATCATAGTGACAGACAGTCTACATTTATCTCTGGTCCCCCAATTACACAGCTCAGATATCTTATGACAAACACCCCAAAGGAACTACGGACCGAGAATTTCCCAAGAACACAAACGACATACATACTATCTCCCTATTAAATCTCCTCCTTGTCAGGGCCAGATTAAGAACATCATGGGCCTGGTGTTAAAGGATTTAGGTGGGGCCTTTCATAAATAATAAATAAATATGCAAACAATTTTTTGTTATAACAAATTCAATTAAAAAAAGAGAGGGAGGATGAGTAAGTCCTCGTACACACGAGCAGACAGATTTGTTCAAATCTGTCTGTCCGACAGATTTGAACAAATCTGTCTGTCCGACAGATTTGAACAAATCTGTCTGCTGGGATTTTGGTTTGCTCGCGTGTACACACGAGCAAACCAAAATCCCCGCCAGCAGACGGCGCGCTGACGTGTCGGTGACGTGGCGGTGACGTTGACGCCGCCACGTCACCGCACCAGGAAGTAAAACACTTCCGCGCATGCGCCGAATCCATTCGGCGGCGGTGCGGCGGCGGTGCGGGACGACATGTCTGCTGGTAAGTGTACTAACCAGCAGACATGTCGGGCGGACGGATTCCCACCCGATAGATTTCAAAGCATGCTTTGAAATCTGTCGGGTGGCCAAATCCGTCGGCTCGGCCGTACACACGATCGAATCTGTCTGCTGAAACGGTCCAGCAGACCGTTTCCAGCGGACAGATTTGATCGTGTGTACGAGGCCTAAGAGAGGATAAGAGCGGATGAGGGGTAAGGGAGTGAGGATGAGAGAGAAAGGGGGATGAGAAAGAGAGGATGAGAGAGGGGTGAGGGGTAAGGGAGGGAGGATGAGAGAGAAATGGGGATGAGAGAGAGAGTATGAGAGAGGGGTGAGAGGTAAGGGAGGGAGGATGAGAGAGAAAGGGGGATGAGAGAGAGAGGATGAGAGAGGGGTGAGAGGTAAGGGAGGGAGGATGAGAGAGAAAGTGAGGATGAGAGAGAGAGGATGAGAGAGGGGTAAGAGAGGGAGGATGAGAGAGAAAGGGGGATGAGAAAGAGAGGATGAGAGAGGGGTGAGGGGTAAGGGAGGGAGGATGAGAGAGAAATGGGGATGAGAGAGAGAGTATGAGAGAGGGGTGAGAGGTAAGGGAGGGAGGATGAGAGAGAAAGGGGGATGAGAGAGAGAGTATGAGAGAGGGGTGAGGGGTAAGGGAGGGAGGATGAGAGAGAAAGGGGGATGAGAGAGAGAGGATGAGAGAGGGGTGAGAGGTAAGGGAGGGAGGATGAGAGAGAAATGGGGATGAGAGAGAGAGTATGAGAGAGGGGTGAGAGGTAAGGGAGGGAGGATGAGAGAGAAAGGGGGATGAGAGAGAGAGGATGAGAGAGGGGTGAGGGGTAAGGGAGGGAGGATGAGAGAGAAAGTGAGGATGAGAGAGAGAGGATGAGAGAGGGGTAAGAGAGGGAGGATGAGAGAGAAAGGGGGATGAGAAAGAGAGGATGAGAGAGGGGTGAGGGGTAAGGGAGGGAGGATGAGAGAGAAATGGGGATGAGAGAGAGAGTATGAGAGAGGGGTGAGAGGTAAGGGAGGGAGGATGAGAGAGAAATGGGGATGAGAGAGAGAGTATGAGAGAGGGGTGAGAGGTAAGGGAGGGAGGATGAGAGAGAAAGGGGGATGAGAGAGAGAGGATGAGAGAGGGGTGAGGGGTAAGGGAGGGAGGATGAGAGAGAAAGTGAGGATGAGAGAGAGAGAGGATGAGAGAGGGGTAAGAGAGGGAGGATGAGAGAGAAAGGGGGACAAGAGAGAGAGGGTGAGAGAGGGGCGAGGGGTAAGCGAGGGAGGATGAGCGAGAAAGGGGGGATGAGAGAGAGAAGTTGCGAATGACCATGCATGGGAATGACATCAACAACGCATCCCAGCCAAGGCAATTGAGCAACGGCACAGAGCCCAGAAGGAAGACCGGGTGAAGATGGAAGCCCCCGGGACCCACTGGACTGATCACATCGCAGCACTGGAAAGTGTAAGTGTACCCTAATGTGCTAATATGCTGTGCATTCTTGTACATTGTGGCATAACCTACCTCAGGGCCTCTAAAAAGTAGTAATGTTAGCAAAGTTTACCACCGCTTTATTATCATAGGCTCCCAGGAGCCTCTCATAGTGCCCACTACTGACCCGGTGGCCCTTGGTTAGTGCCTAAATGCATTTTTTTTTTTAAGGGACACTTTTTTTTTTACAAGTGCTATATTTAGTGTAGCTGAGATCCCCTATGTTTCTCTATATATCACAGTAGTAATCACAAAATGAAATACAGTACCTGCCGCCCAGAATGTGTTTTTAGCACGGTGGTATCACGCTTATTCTCGGCGACAGGGTGCCGACATCTCGCACTCGCTGGAATAGGAAAAGCACATTCCAGCGAATGCGTCATAGAAGCGACGGGGATCCGACTCGGATTCCCGCCAATTCTACACGCGGCGTTTAGTATGAATCATGAGGGGGAACTCCACGCCAAATTTTAAATAAAAATCCGCCGGCATGGGTTCCCCCAGGAGCATACCAGGCCCTTAGGTCTGGTATGGGTTGTAAGGAGACCCCCCTATGCTGAAAAAACAGGGTGGGGGTCCCCCCACAATCCATACCAGACCCGTTTTCAAAGCACGACGCTCGGCCGGTCAGGAAGGGAGTGGGGACGAGCGAGCGCCCTCCCCCCTCCTGAACCGTACCAGGCCGTATGCCCTCAACATGGGGGGGTCAGGTGCACACTGCGGCCCCCCCACCCCAGAGCACCCTTTCCCCATGTTGATAAGGACAGGGCCTCTTCCCGACAACCCTGGCCGTTGGTTGTCGGGGTCTGCGGGCGGGGGGCTTATCGGAATCTGGGAGCCCCCTTTAAAAAGGGGGCCCACAGATACCGGCCCCCCACCCTAGGTGAATGGGTATGGGGTACATTGTACCCCTACCCATTCACCTGGAAGCAAAGTGTTAAAAAAAACCACAGGGTATTAAGTATTTTATTAGTCTGCTCCGGGACCCCCCTCTCTTCTTTAGCTCTTTAACGAGGGGGGGCCTGCTTCTTGGGGGGGTTCCACGGAGCATGATGGGACTGTGACGTCGTAGGCGGCTTTGCAGGGGGAGCATTGCAGGGGGAGGAAGCGACGTGTCAACACCTAAAGAAAAGAAGAAACAAAGACGGCAGAAGAAGAAGCAGAAGACAGAAGGCAATAGAAGAAGAAGAAGAAGAAGAAGAAGAAGAAGGAAGACAAAGACAGAAGGCAACAGAAGACAGAAGGCGACAGAAGTCTGGGCACACCACCCCCCGCCGAAGACGTCGGAGGAAGCCCGCAAGGAGGGGGCACTTTTATAAAAGCACCCCCCCGGTGGTGGAAGAGAACCAGACGATGTACCCCATACCCATTCACCTAGGGTGGGGGGCTGGTATCTGGGGGCCCCCTTATTAAAGGGGGCTCCCAGATTCCGATAAGCCCCCCTTCCGCAGACCCCGACAACCAACGGCCAGGGTTGTCGGGAAGAGGCCCTGTCCTTTTCAACATGGGGACAGGGTGCTCTGGGGTGGGGGGCCGCAGTGTGCCCCCCTGCCCCAAAGCACCTGACCCCCCCTAAGTTGAGGGCATGCGGCCTGGTATGGTTCAGGAGGGGAGGCGCTCGCTCGTCCGCACTCCCTTCCTGACCGGCCGGGCGGCGTGCTTTTGGATACGGGTCTGGTATGGATTGTGGGGGGACCCCCACCCCGTTTTTTCGGCGTTGGGGGGGTCTCCTTACAACCCATACCAGACCTAAGAGCCTGGTATGCTCCTGCGGGGGAACCCATCCCAGATTTTTCTTTAAAATTGCGTGGAGTTCCCCCTCATTATTTATATCAAACGCCGTGTGTAGAATTGGCGGGAATCCAAGTCGGATCCCCGTCGCCTCTATGACTGCATTGTCCCTATCGCGGCAAGCCAGCTCGGCGCCGGCTCCCGCGATGGGGCTCGTAGGTGGTCAATCTCGCTGAGAAAGGGAGCGAGATTGACACAATATCGCGGTCACCTACAGTAAGTACTAATGTATCAAAAAAAGGAGATCGCGCTATATACTATAAATGTGAACTAAAGTGCTGGTTCAACATGTGCTATAGTGAAATAAAGTTCATAAACAATAAATGAATGAGTCCATCAACGTGGTGACAAAGTTCATGATCAAGTAATCCCACAGGTGCCAAATAAATCAATTAAGGAAAAGTGATGGTATAGATGAAACCTCCACCGAAATCACAAGTAGCCTCTTACCAAAAAACAATGATCTCTTGGTGATAGTAGATCAAATATAGCATGATATGGTCTGTAATACTCGGTATGGGAAGGTCCAATAGAGACAGCCTGGTTTTCAGATATATGGATATAGCCTGGTTCTCAGATATATGGATATCTCCCGATGAATCGTCAGCAGGTACATAAAAAACAAATGCCTCACATAGCATAAAATCCTCATTTAATGTGTTAAAAAATAGACTTACACTTACATCGAAGTGAAGATAACATCGCATGTAAACAATAACAGCCGGCCGGCATGCAAAGAACGCCGGTATTCCGGGTAGAGAGCTGGCAAAGTGCGCGGTGACGTCAGAACGTCTCCTCCCTACGTTTCGTCTGAAAGACTTGATCACGGGATACAAGCGACGTTCTGACTCACCGCAATATATGTAAACAAGACGTCACTTGCAGCCTCGATGTGGATGGAAACACCCAGCCGCACTGTCGCCATATTGGTTCCTGGAAAGAAGCAGGGCAGGAGCGGCGATAATAGCCGCGTTCCACCTATACTTCAAACGTACACCGAGAAAAAGATAACTAATTAAAACTAGCTACTGTACACAAGAGGACAGTCAATGAATGTATGACACTCTTTGAAACCGCAATATGATGTAACTATACTCAAGAATACGGTCAGACGCATCTAATTAAAAAATGTGCTGTCATACTGCACTGTCCCACTGTTCTCGTATATGTCATTAACCACTTAAGGACCCCCGCACGCACATATACGGCCACAGAATGGCACGTACAGGCACAAGGGCGTAAATTTACGTCCCCGCCTAAGTGCGGTTCGGGGGTCCCATCGGGACCCCCTCCGCGGCGTGCGGGGGTCCCCCTGGCTCCGGGAGCGATCCGGGATCAGCGGGCGGATGACGGCGCTTACCCGCCCCCCCGCGATCGCTCCCTGCCAATGGGAGCGCGCTCCCAGCCTGTCACTTCCTCCTCCTGTGTTTACACAGGAAGGAGGAAATGATGTCACCTCTCATCGCAGCGCTGTTTCCCAGCGCTGCTGATGAGAGAAGACATCACAAGTAAGTGTGCACCAACACAACACTGACACACACTCACATAGGCATATTAACCCCTTGTGATCGCCCCCCCCTGTCACAGTGTCACTGAATGCAGTGATCTAATCACTGCATTTAGTGTCAGTGTGACAGGCAGTGTAAAAAACAGTTAGTGTTAGGTTCAGGATAGCCCCCCCACTCCCCCTAATAAAGTTTTAACCCCCTGATCACCGCCCTAGTTAACCCTTTCACTCCCTATTGCCAGCGTCACTAAGCGATCATTTTTCTGATCGCTGTATTAGTGTCGCTGTTCCCGCTAGGTAGCTAGTTTTTTTTATTGCGATTTTTTTTTTTTACTAAAGACATGTGGCTAAATAAATTTTGGCCTAAATGTTTGACTAAAATTTAGTTTATTTGATTTTTTTTTAACAAAAAGTAAAAAATTGTGTTTTTTTTTCAAAAATGTCTCTCTATTTTTGTATATAGCACAAAAAATAAAAATCGCAGAGGTGATCAAATACCACCAAAAGAAAGCTCTATTTGTGGGAAGAAAAGGACGCAAATTTTGTTTGGGAGCCACGTCGCACGACCGCGCAATTGTCTGTTAAAGCGACGCAGTGCCGAATCGCAAAAACACCTTGGGTCATTTACCAGCGTATTGGTCCGGGTCTTAAGTGGTTAAAGAGACCAGAGGATCACTGCTGCCAATAGGCAGAAGACCGCTGCTGCCAGTAGAATGACAACCAGCGACGAAAACAGCCATGTGTTGCATATATTTGATAGTTACCTCATAAAAACAAAAATTTGTTATATAAAAAAAAATAAAAAACTGTAAACTTCCATATATTAAATGGATCATAATATCAGCAATCGCATAGACTGCAGTTAAAAAATGTATTCAAAGTGGGAGCTAGAAGTCACTATTCCTACAAAGGGAGACCTGAGAAGGGCCTAACTGACCACAATAGGTAGATGTATATATAAAATATACAAATACCAAATAAAAAATGAAAAAAAATAAAAAACAAAAATAGATAAAATAAAGGCGACGAAGGTTGGTTGCACTCCACATCGAGCCTGCATAAGTTAAAAATATCAAACATATTGCAATAAGTAAGATATAGATTTCACATATATGTCCCTCAAAATCTATTGTGGAGACATAAGAGAAACAGTAACAAAAAAAACTACATATAAAAACAAGGAATAAACAGTATAGGGCCCTATCAATCATGCATTAGCTATAAAGCAGTTGACATCAACTTCTATATTGAGGCCAAAAGGAGTATAGCTTTTTAATTTGTGAACCCAGGACATTTCTAATTTGGAGATGGTTCTCACCAGATCACTTCCTCTCCAATGGGGGCTAAATTTGTCTATCCCCAAGAACACAGTACCATTTGGGTTTCTTTTATGTGTAGTAAGGTAATGTTTCGATACCGAATGTTTAGTGTACCCCAATCTGATGTTGTTAATATGTTCGTTTAATCTAACCTGTAGGGGGCGCTTCGTCCTGCCCACATATTGAAGGCCACACGGGCACTGCAGCATGTAAACTACCCCTGTGGTAGAACAGGTAATAAATGGTTTGATGGGGTATTTCTTGGCTGTGCAAGTGGAACTGAATACAGTAGTTCTCCTAGAACTGCATCCATTAAGAGAACATACCTGGCATGTGCCACACTTGTAATAACCTGTAAGTTCCGCAAAGAACTTTGAATCCATGCTGGGGGGATTCAAAATATTAGGGGCCAATTTGTCTTTGAGGCATGGAGCACCTCTAAAAACCACACATTGCCTATCAGGCAATAAGCCTCCTAAGACCTTGTCGTTCTTCAGAATGTGCCAATGTTTGCCAACAATATGTCTAATATTGGCATGTTGGCACGAATAGTTGGTAATGAAAGGGCTACGGAAATGACTATTATTTTCTTTGCCTGTTTTGGCCGTCAGTAGATCAGTTCTATTAATCTCATGAACAACTGTCAAAGTGTCAGACAGGAATTCTTTTGAGTAGCCTTTTTCTAAAAACCGTTGGGTAAGAACATTGGCTTGTTCAATGAAGGTGACATTTTCAGTACAATTACATTTTAATCGAAGATATTGGCTTTTCGGTACTGATCTCAGCCAAGAGGCATGATGGCAACTGGTATTGGGGATAAATGCATTTCTATCAGTGTCTTTGAAATATGTTGAGGTGACAAACTTGCCATTTGAGATAGTAATAGTTAAATCCAGAAAATGAATCCTCTCTGCACTAATCTCTCGACTAAGGTGGATACCTCTATTGTTAATATTAAGAGAGTCCAAAAAGGACATCAGATCTACCTCCGAGCCATCCCATAGGAGGAGGATGTCGTCTATGTACCTAGCCCACAACATGATCTGGGGTCTAGTTGAAACACAGACGACATCCTCCTCCCATTTGGCCATATAAAGGTTCGCTAAACTGGGGGCGAACTTAGCGCCCATGGCGACACCCTTATCTTGTTTATAGAATTGGCCATTAAACCAAAAAAAGTTATGGAAGGCCGCATATTCTAATAATTCCATGATGTAAAGAACCTGCTTAAGAGGCAGACCCGAATCTCTCTTTAGATAGTGTGATACTGCATCTAAACCTAATTGGTGGGGGATCACCGTATATAATGAGGTGACATCCGCCGTCACCATTAGTAGATTCACTGTGGGGGTAAGGCCCGTAAGAAGATTTATAATATGCCTTGTATCTTTTACATATGAGGGCATCTTACGCACCAACGGTTGTAAATAAAAATCGATATACTTGCCCACCCGGGAGGTGATGGAATCAATTCCACTGACTATAGGCCGTCCCGGGGGGCAAGTGGGATTCTTATGAACCTTCGGAAGGTAATAAATGATCGGAGTCCTGGGGGACTCAGGTATCAAAAAGGATTTTTCTTTTTTGTTGAGGATATTTAATTCAAAGCCTTAGGTGACCAGCTTAGTTAACCTCTTTTTATATTTATTACCAGGATCCAGGACTAATGGGGTGTAAGTGTCGGTGTCAGAGAATATGCGGTACATCTCCTGCATATAATCATCCTTATTCAGGACGACAATGCCACCCCCTTATCCGCTGGGCGAATGATACAATTTTTATTTTCACACAGGGTTTTGATGCCCGATTCGATAATTTGTTTATTCCTTACATTTTTTATTCGGATATCCTCCAAGTCCTTCAACATTAAATCTTTAAACACCTTCAATGAAGGAGCCAAATGGCCCGGTGGATCATAGGTAGAGGCGTTGGATAAACCTGAATGTACATAGTTCTGGGAGAAGGTCTTAGATGGGTTAAATGGATTGGAGGCTACATATCGTTGAATATTGAGCTTCCGAATATATTTGTGGATGTCCATATATGTGTTGAACTTATTTAAGTTCTTAGGGGGGGCATATTTTAGCCCTTTATCAAGGACTACCAGTTCTGGGTCATTAAGGGGGTGTGAACTCAAATTAAATATGCCAGCACCAACTACTTTCTCGACCTTTTGGGACTGAATGCGCCACCCCCCTCTGGTCCCTCTTTTAGTTCTCCCAGCCTTTTTATGCCTTGTCCTACGCGGGGAGAATCCCATTGAGAGGGACCTTGACCGCCCAAAGGGATATATCCCCCTGTGGCACCAATATCTGCATATGCTTTCATCGAAGTGTTATAAGCCAATCCCTCTGGATTATTACCATCAGCAAGAGGTAGAAAACTATTGTATGTTGATATGTTATAGTCATTATCATGGTCACCTGTGTAGTGGACCACATCCTGATTAGCATACCCTGGTGGCCATTGGTAGTTAGAGGTTCTCACCTCCATTGACCCTTGGTATCCCTGATAATGCTCAGTGGGTTGGTTAACACCATTGTAATAGTTAGGTACTGGTGTCCGAAATTGTCCACCCCTTCCTCTAACTACTGGAGCTCCCGAGCGAGGACGTGATCCTCCCCGGGGTTGGAACCCGGGAGGAAGGAAAGGTATACCCCTTTGTCCCCCTCCACCTCTTCCCGTATTATTGGGATAAGAGACCCGTATTGGGAGGGTTTGTGTCCATAGCTAGAGTAAGTACTAATAATGGGCAGAACAAATATGAGGCTGAGAAGATTTCCTTTAGTTGAACTAACAAAAGTGTCTCCATTCTAGAGCTGGTAACATTGAGGATATTTAGTATAATTTTAAAGAACTGTTTTTGTGTGTAAGAGGCATAGGGGTGGAGTATGTATAAAACTGGGAAGTATGAGCAGGTGATGTGGGCAGTATGTACAGAAGAGGAGTGTGAAGGGCATGACAGTGGGCAGTATGCACAGCAGAGGAGTGTGAAAGGTATGACAGAGGGTGGTATGTCCCGGAGAGGAGTGTGGAAGGTATGAAAGTTGGCAGCATCTACAGGAGAGGAGTGTGGAGAGTATGACAGTGGGCAGTATGTACAGGAGAGGAGTGTAGTGGGGTATGATGGGGGAGGTATGTACAGGAAAAGAATGTGGAGAGAAAGATAGTTGGCAGTATGTACAGGAGAGGAGTGTGGAGAGTAAAGTTGGGTTACAGTATTTAAAGGAGAGGAGTGTGGAAGGTATCACAATGGGCGGTATGTACAGGAGAGGAGTGCAGACGGTAAAATACTGAGCAGTATGTACAGTAAATGAGTGTGGAGGGTAAGACAGTGAGCGGTATATACAGGAGAGGAGTGTGGAGGGTAAGACAGTGAGCAGTATGTACAGAGTTAGAATGCATCCGGGGCGCGCACACCTGCACATGCGCATATGCCCGGGCATTGGCAGATTCTCACACGCGTCAATGTGCATGCGCGTGCTCATTGCACGGTGCACATGCGCGCGCAGATCGCGTGGCGTGCACGTGCAGGAGCTTGCCCCTAGCCACAATTGCCGCCAGACGGCCTATTCAAAGGATGGCCTGACCTCTGACAAGCGCTGACTGGTCTTCAGCTGTGTCCTGATAATCTGAAGTCTGTTAAACCTGGCTTGATTCCTGTTGCTGATCCTGGCTTCCCTTGACCCTGCTTTTGGACTCTGATTACTCTGATTACTGGTTCCTGATCCTGGCTTCCCATCTGACCTTGCTCCTGCCTATGCCTTGTTACCTCACTGCCCGCCTGTTACCGAACCTGGCTATCCCTGTGACCTTGCTCCCGTCTCCTGCTTGGCTCAATGCTGTCGCCGAGTGCCTGTGCTGGTTGTCCATCCTATCAGCCTGCAAGTCCACTTACAAGTTCTGCACGCAACACCCACAGGCACTCGTGTTCCTCCTCACCCTAACCACCATCTGTTCCACCTTCAGTGGGGCTTGGGTTGGAGATACAAGGGAGGCCGACCTCGTCATTCCAGATCACAACTTCCACACTTATTGCCCCCTGTGCTGGGTTGAAAGGGTTCAAGGGATCTCCTCTTTGGTTCTAAGGCGGCGCACACACGACCTCGCTGGGAGACATATTCTGCCGAGTAACTCGGTCGTGTGTACACTTTTCGACGAGCGTCCCGTCGGGACGCTCGTCGAGCCAAAAAGAGAGCATGCTCTCTTTTTCCTCGTTGTTCAATGAGGAAATGTGGCTCGATGAGCTTTTTGACCGCTCATCGGGAACCTCGTCAGGCGGAACGATGGGTTTAGCCCGATGAGGTTCTCGGACGTGTGTACGGGGCCTCACCCTTATTATCTCCAACAAATACTTGAAGTAGTAGGGAGGGGTGAAAGGTGAATAAAACAATAAATAAATGAAATATAACCAATCAGATGTCAAATTTTATAACAAAGTGAAAACAGAAAGAATGCCACTTGTATGTTGCTTCTCTATAGATTTTATTTTAGTTTATGTTAATATTGATTATAAGATTATAAGATTATACAACCAGGACTATTATGTCACCATTGAAAATATAAACTCCAATGATTTAGAATCCTGCTTACAATTTTCACGTGTTTTACACTATAAGATCATTGATTAATTAATTATTTGATCTAAACTTATCATTGTCAACCTTTATTATTGACGGGGATAACAAATAAATCATCATTATCACTGTAATTCAGAATCAGCAGTTGGGGTATCTATGTGTATATGATGAGCTCATTGGCTTTCACAAAAATTTGGGCTGGACAAGAACTTCCCCTTTGATCTCACTGTATAGCGATATCCAATTAATGACGTTCCCATTGTGTCCGCCATAGATGACTTTATTGACGTCTTCTGGAGTCAGGACATAATCCCACATGTGGACGTCACTTATTTCACCAACCAATGACTGCTTCTCATCAAACTTTCCACCAAAAGAATCTTGTTCCTGTCCCAGAACAATGCTGGTCTCGGCTGCGATAGAAGACCCTTTCATGGAGACTCTTCTGGGGTAGAGTTTTCTGTTGACCCAAAGTTGGACCACTCCGGTGTCGGAGTCCCAGGTCACACAGATGTGCCTCCAGTTCAAAGACTCAACGTCTGTCTTAAAACTTGTGAGTTCCTGGTTGATATATATAGAACAAGTGTTTGGAGGCTGTAAGTAGATCACAAAGGCATTTTCCTTCCCGGGAGTAGCGAGAGAGAAGGGAGTATAGGGGCGGGAAAGGGCAGTGAAAACACGTAGACAGACGCTGACTTTCTTCAATGGTTCTGTAATTGTAGGTCTTAGAATGACATGAGACGTGTCGGTTTCTTTGGGGAAGACGAAGACTTTACCCTCCAAGCCTAGGGAAGAAAACAGACCAACCTCATTACTGTTACATTAAAAAGCTTTAGACGATGAACAATGACTGAATTAATTATCCAGTAATTTTTTTTTTTAAATGCATACTCTCAGGAAGTTCATTAAATGTATTTCCATTTTGTGAATAAATACGTGGTTTTCAGATCCAGTAATGAACGAGTTTTGGCATCTTTTTTCATTGTCTCAGTTATCTAGTCAAGGGTGTTATTTTGATCTCCAAATGTCCTGCTAATATTTTGATTAAAATGGAGGCCGTAGAAGTTGAAATATTGGAGCCCTAAGACCACCAGGTGTCATACTGTCTACCATATTGTCAGGAGAGTCTAGTGCTCCTGCTCTTCGTTCAAGCATCCCCGTTTTGGCTGTGGCATTCTCCTTGCCTGTCTGTCCACCTGCTAGGTGATTGATGTGGCCAGACTCTGGGTGGAGACCAAACACGATTTAAGCCAGCCAAGCCTGTAGTCTCATGCTTGTGATACTGTGTGTAATACCTGATCAAGCTACCTGTTTGTCTGCTCTGCTATGCTAGATTGGATTACCTCTTTGTTGACCTTGGATCGAATATCAACTATTCTCTGAAGTTTGCCTGCCCTTTGACCTCAAATTTTGACCCTGACTACTATAAACCTTGTGTCATGGATATACAATAATGTATGGCAGCTTACCTAGCTCCATGTGTTTATTAGAGGCCTGACTCTCTTATCTGGCTGCCTTTTAGCATCTCTCGTCCCTGTATGGTCCCACCCAGGCCATCCCAGGAAGTCTATATTAACTGTTGCACTGCAGGTCTGCTTTGCTGTTCAACATTGTTGTTAGCTTGTTCCTGTCTGCTGTGTGCTACGTTTACCTTTCTGTGTACCGATGTTGGCTCATCTCTGACTACTCCTGTTTGCCTGTGACCCTGACCTTTTTGCCGGTCCCTTGGTTACCCTTTTATGCCTGTTGCCCCGACCTCGGCTTACCCATCACTATCCCTTGTGTCCTAAGTGGCTGCTTCCCCTCTCTCCCTACAGAGTTTGACCTGAGGGACCCCAGGGGCCGTGACCTGGGTTCAGTTGCAGCAAAGGCCATCCTCACCACTAGAGGTTCTGGTGAACACCTGCTGACCCTTGGGGGATCTTGGGCTCACGTCTCCTGTCCATCCACAGCAGTCTGCTATTGGGTTCGCTACCTTGCGGTGCACCTCAGTCTCTAACGGGGTGCATCTGTCATCTGGCCACAGGTGACCTGACACCTTGCTTTTTTGCCAACCACAAGTACCTGTCTGCTTTTCTTAGTTCATGCCTGCCCTGGCATGGTGGCCAGACAGTAGAGCATTGTGTATAAGACCTGAGGGCAATTTCGTACTGGTAGGCCAGCTAACCTTTTGGGAAATTGTGCTGACCACATGTGTAATGCCTCATACACACATTCAGACTTTTTGACAACAAACGTCCGACTGACCTGTTTTAGTGGACAATCCAACCATGTGTACGCTCCATCGGACAAATGTTTTGTGTTTTTCATCGGACAAATGTTTGCTGTGAAAACAGACTTTCCTGGAAACAAATGTCCTACGTCGGCTAATCTGATCGTGTTTACACAAGTCCATCAGACTACAGTCTAAAGTCCAAACACGCATGCTCAGAACCAATGCTTAAGATCAGACAACAATAGTAGAAGTTGCGAACAGACCAAAAGTTCATGTGAACTTTAAAACCCCATTAAAGTTGAAATCTAAAGTGCTCATTTAAAAGGCTAATATGCAAGTTATTGTCCTAAAAAGTGTTTGGGGACCCGGGTCCTGCCCCAGGGGACATGTATCAATGCAAAAAAAAGTTTTAAAAACTGACGTTTTTTCAGGAGCAGTGATTTTTAAATGACTTTTTATCCTTCAGAAATGACACTTTGTGCAGGGACATTTTTAAGCATGGGAAACAAGCGCTACTTCACAGACATACTTTACACACCACCTAGGTACGAAATTTAAAGGAATATTTTACTTTTATTGTTTGACTTTAAGCATTATTAAAATCACTGCTCCCGAAAAAAACTTTTTTTTTTTTTACTTTTTTTGCATTGATACGTGTCCCCTGGGGCAGGACCCGGGTCTCTTCAGGTCTGGTGTGGATTTTAAGGGGAACTTCATCCCAAATTTAAAAAAAAAAAATGGCATGGAGTTCCTCCTAAAATCCACACCAGATCCCTTACCGAGCACGTTGACCTGGCCGGCCACAAAAAAGAGGGGGGGGGGACAGAGTGCGCCCCCCCTCTCCTGAATCACACCAGGCCACATGCCCTCAACATTGGAAGGGGTGCTTTGGGGTGACCCCCAAAGCACCTTGTCCCCATGTTGATGGGGACAAGGGTCTCATGCCCACAACCCTTGCCCAATGGTTGTGGGGGTATGCGGGCAGGGGGCTTATCAGAATCTGGAAGACCCCTTTAACAAAGGGGACCCCCAGATCCTGCCCCACCCCTGTGGGAAATGGTAATGGAGTACACTGTACCCCTACCATTTCACTAAGGAAGTGTAAATAGTAGTTTTCAGGAAAAAAACCACACACACGTAGAAAAAATTACTTTATTAATTAAACCAAATAAAAATTCAGCGGTGAAAATAGACGATCGATGCGGCTCCCTGCTCCAACGTTGTCTTCTATCCAGCGCCGGGTGATCTCTCCAGCGATGGGTGATCGGTCCAGCGATGAGAAGATCCATCCATTCAGAGCACAGCTCAGCGAATGACGCCCTGGAGCTTTGACATTTCTTTTATAGGGGAGGCTGGCCACGCATCACGTGACCCCGTCCCGCTCTGACGCAAGGGGCATGTCTGGGCTGTCCCAGTGACGTAGCGCAGTGTGCGTCAGAGGGGGACGGGGTCACGTGACGCGTGGCCCGCCTCCCCTATAAAAGAAATGTCAAAGCTCCGGCGCGTCATTCGCTGAGCTGTGCTCTGAATGGATGGATCTTCTCATCGCTGGACCAACCGGCCGTCGCTGGAGACATCACCCGTCGCTGGAGAAATCACCCGGCGCTGGATAGAAGACAACGTTGGAGCAGGGAGCAGCATCGATCGTCTATTTTCACCGCTGGATTTTTATTTGGTTTAATTAATAAGATATTTTGTTCTACGGTGTGTGTGTTTTTTTTTCCTGAAAACTACTATTTACACTTCCTACGTAAAATGGTAGGGGTACAGTGTACCCCATTACCATTTCACACAGGGGGGGCCAGGATCTGGGGGTCCCCTTTGTTAAAGGGGTCTTCCAGAATCTGATAAGCCCCCTGCCCGATGTTGAGGGCATGTGGCCTGGTGCGGTTCAGGAGAGGGGGGGCCGCACTCTGTCCCCCCTCTTTTCTGCGGCCGGCCAGGTCAACGTGCTCGGATAAGGGGTCTGGTGTGGATTTTAGGGGGAAATCCACACCATTTTTTTTTTAAAGTTGGTGTGGAGTTTCCCTTAAAATCCACACCAGACCTGTAGGGTCTGGTTATAGTTATTTGGGGGAAACCCCACGTCATTTTTTTTTTAAATTGACGGCAGGGTTCCCCTTAATATCCATACCAGACCTAAAGGGTCTGGTTATTGAATTTTGGGGGACCCCCGCGCATTTTTTTTCCCGAACCACGAACCCGAACTTTCAGCAATTATTCGGGTTCGGGTCCGGGTTCGGGAAAAACTCAAAGTCTGTACCGAACCTGAACTAAGTGATACTCTGGCTGCCAGGTCAGTAAGAGAGGCCTGTCCAGGTACACTATACCCGCTCTGGCTGGAGTGGCGTAGAAAACAAAGTGTTGTTGGAAGCAGGACTGTTTCCCATTTGTTACGCCTGAGTCTGCTGTTTCTCCTTCTACTACATCTCTACTCTTCACCACAAGTTTTATTGTTTTTACCCAGCTGGGTAATAAAGAGCACAGAAAAAGACACATGTCGTGGACATTCCGTTACTACTGCTTTCACCATACACCCTTAGACGGCGGAGGAACCACGAGGTAACATGCCACCCAAAACAAACCAACAGCTCCTTTGGGGGTAGTGCTACACATCTTTCACATATAATTGTCACTGTCACTTCTCATTGCTGATGGGCGTGGCACATAACGTCTTCTTCACTGTAATTCTCTACTGAAAGATGGAGGATCTTACTAATTAATAAGGTGTATATAGTAAGAAGATAGACTTACGTTGAGGTTCGGGCTTGACGAGAACTTCCCCTTTAATTTCACAGCGCAAGCTCTTCCAATCAATGACGTTTCCATGGAGATCACCAGAGAGGACCTTCTGGATGTCTTCCTTAGTCAGGACATAATCCCACATGTGGAAGTCACTTATGTCACCGACCAATGACCGAGAAGTGTTAAACCCTCCACCATAAGAATCCTGGTCCTGTCCCAGAACAATACTGCTTTCAGAATCGATAGAATAATTATCACCATAATTTTGTCTCATGTAACCCCTTTGGGAGGAGATCTTTCCATTGAGAAAAAGATAGACCCCTGCATAGCCGGAGTCCCAGGTCACACAGATGTGCCTCCAGTAAAAAGGCTTCCAGATTGCTATAAAAACAGCCGTTTCATTGTTTATGAACACCTTGTAGGTGTCTGGAGGCTGGAAGTAGATGTGAAAGGCGTCAGGGTATCTTAGAGTAGCCATAGAGAACAAAGTATAGGGACGGGAAAGCTCACTGTAGGAACGTAGACAGACGCTAAGTTGCCGCAATGGCCTTGTAATTGTAGGTCTTAGAATGACGTGAGATGTGTTGGTTTCTTTGGGGAAGACGAAGACTTTACCCTCCAAGTCTAGGGAAGAAAACAAACACAACTCATTACTGATACTTATCAAAGCTTTAGGTCCAGAACAAAAAAGTCAGCATTTACTGTATTTATGAACGCCAGATACACTTATCTTAGAAAAGTAATTATATTTATTTTTCATTGTGTATAAATATGTACTTTGAAGATCCTGAACCGTTAGTTTATTTGTGGCCATTGGTCTGATAATGTGGTGGGTGGAGTCAGTGCCCTTTTAACACCAGCTATGGGTGGGGCCTGGTAGTTCAGGTATGGGAACAGGTCACCACTGACCAACACCATTTAGGCCTGCAGCCTTTGTGGAGGAGAACACCCTCCATGGGACTGGACAGCCAGGAGAAGGAGTTATGGACTCACAATGGAGAAGGGGAAGCTTGGTTTTTGAAGGCATCAGGGCCTGGGACCGAAGGTGTGAGGCCCCGTACACACGACCGAGCTTCTCGGCAGAATCCAGCGAGAAGCTCGCTGGGATCCATATTCTGCCGAGAAGCTTGATCGTGTGTACGTTTTCGCCGAGCAAACTGTCGAGCGAGGCGTCGAGCTGAAATAGAGAGCAGGTTCTCTATTTCCTCGACGGGCCATCGGGACTAATGGCTCGACGCCTTTTTCGACAGCCTGGTCGACGAACTCGCCGGCCGGCCGAGAACCTCATCAGGCGGAATGATGGGTTTAGCCCGACGAGGTTCTCGTACGTGTGTACGCGGCCTCAGTGTTCACATCTGAACCTGGAAGCTCTGCAGTGTCTGGCTGTAGCTCTTCTTGCTTTTCCACCTGAGATGTTAGACAGCTCCCTGTCTGATCCTTTGGACAACATTATCTTGTATCTTGTTTCTGGTGAACCTTGAACTTGTTGCTCCTCCCTTGAATTTCCTTTTTAAAGGGGTTGTAAAGGTTTGTGTTTTTTCACCTTAATGCGTCCTTTGCATTCGGGTGAAAAAACACCTGGTAATAACGCCACCCAAGCCCCCCTTTTGTTTACCTGAGCCCGTTCACCTGCTAGGCTCGTCCAAAGCATCCTCTTCTCCACTGTTTCCTGTTGTTAATTGGATAGATTGATAGCAGCACAGCCATTGGCTCGCGCTGCTGTAAGTCAAATCCAGTGACACGCCCACCGGGGGGAGGGACCGAGACATACACTCTGAGTGTATGAGACAGGAGCGTGCCCACAAGGTAACCCCCTCAGGAGAGAGTTTCCCAAGGGGGTCAGCTATTGCAGGGAGGAGCCGAGACAGCCACCGAGGGAGCCCAGAAGTGGAGGATCGGGGCCACTCTGCAAAACAGACTGCACAGTGGAGGTAAGGATGATATGTTTGTTATTTAAAAAACAAAATGAAGCTTTACAACCCCTTTAAGCCATATTTCTGCCATTTCCTGTATCCTATCTGGACCAGCTTGATGGAAACCACTGTCCAATCCAGGTCTCTTACAAGCTTACATTTTCCGCCATCTCAGTTCACCAATAAAGGGGATACAGTTTACTTTCAAATGTTTTCCTGACAATTTTTGTTGCACATGTTACACCCTGAATATGAGTGCTACATACTGTATAGCATGTTATAAAAGGTGACCTAATCCTTTAGTTAAGGTGCAAGGTATAGAGGTGCTAACACTGCCAAGCACTGTATATAAACTGGCTGCCTTGATTATTAACCACTTCAGCCCCGGAAGATTTGGCTGCTCAATGCCCAGGCAATTTTTCTGCGATACGGCACTGTGTCGCTATAAATGACAATTGCGCGGTCGCGCGAGGCTGTGCCCAAACAAAATTTACGTCCTTAAGTGAAGTGGGCTGGGAGATAACAGCACCACCATGGTATTGAAATTGGGTGGCTGCTCTCTGCTCTTCTAATATGGCTGCCTCATTGGGGTTGTGCCTCAAACTCACTTTCCTCCTCTGCTCTATCCAGCACCCAAGTCACATCAGTTACCTCATCATCATCATCACCTCCTCCTCTACCACTGGAGACACCTTGACAATATGCTGCGGCTGGGGTTAATGCACAGAACTACTACTGTATTTGCTGGCGTATAAGACTACCTTTTACACTTAAAAAAACTGGCCAAAAAGTAGGGGATGTCTTATACGCCGAGTCAGCTGCTTGGATGCCTGCTGGATGTGTGATAATACTGGATGTAACTTTGGCTACATACAGTATGTACCGCTTAGCCAATCCTGGCGAGCGATGTATTCAAATGAATAAAGAGCCTGCTTGGATTGGAGTAACAACCTCTGCCAATCCGAGTGTCTACATACAGTAGCCTGCTTGGATTGGAGTAACAACCTCTGCCAATCCGAGTGTCTACATACAGTAGCCTGTTTGGATTGGCTTTTAGAGTCAGAGAGGCATGAGCTGATGATGTTACAGCCTCTGCCAATCCATTGGCTCCAGCAAAAATGAAGAAGAAGAATATGACTCCAGAAGAAAGAAAGAAATATGAAGCATCGGAATGGGGGTCGTCTTATAGGGTGAGTACAGGCAAAAAATCGTAAAAAAAATGTAAAATTAGGGGGTCATCTTAGACGCCGACAAATATGGTATATTGCTGAAATATATAGCTTTAAACTTGCAGTAACACAATGAAATTTTCAGCATTAAACTTGGAGTAAAGCACAGAACTATATGGCGTTAAACTTACAGTAACGCAATGAAATATACAGCGTTAAACTTACAGTAACGCACAGAACTATATGGCGTTAAACTTACAGTAACATAATGAAATATACAGAGTTAAACTTACAGTAACGCACATAACTATATGGCGTTAAACTTGGAGTAAAGCACAGAACTATATGGCATTTGACTTGCAGTAAAGCACATAACTATATGGCATTAAACTTGCAGCAACACAATGAAATATACAGCATTAAACTTGCAGTAACGCACAGAACTATATGGCGTTAAACTTGCAGCAACACAATGAAATATACAGCATTAAACTTGCATTAACGCACAGAACTATATGGCGTTAAACTTGCAGCAATACAATGAAATATACAGCATTAAACTTGCAGTAACGCACAGAACTATATGGCGTTAAACTTGCAGCAATACAATGAAATATACAGCATTAAACTTGCAGTAACGCACAGAACTATATGGCGTTAAACTTGCAGTAAAGCACATAACTATATGGCGTTAAACTTGCAGCAATACAATGAAATATACAGCATTAAACTTGCAGTAATGCACAGAACTATATGGCGTTAAACTTGCAGTAACGCACAGAACTATATGGCGTTAAACTTGCAGCAACACAATGAAATATACAGCATTAAACTTGCAGTAACGCACAGAACTATATGGCGTTAAACTTGCAGTAACGCACAGAAATATACAGCATTAAACGTGCAGTAACGCACAGAACTATATGGCATTAAACTTGGAGTAACACAATGAAATGTACAATGTTAAACTATATAAATACTGTATATGGTGTTTAACTTGCAGTAATGCTAAGAACTATATGGCGTTAAACTTGCAGTAATGCACAGAACTATATGGCTTAAAACTTGCAGTAACATAATTAAATATATGGAGTTAAACTTGCATTAACGTAATGAAATATTAGGCGTTAAACTTGCAGTAACGCACAAAATTATATGGCGTTAAACTTGCAGTAACACAATTAAATATTCAGCATTAAACTTGCAGTAACACACAGAACTATATGGCGTTAAACTTGAAGTATCACAATAAAATGTACAATGTTAACCTTGCAGTAACACAATGAAATATACGGCGTTAAACTTGCAGTAACACACTGTTAGATTTTAAATTTACAAGATTTTATGTGATAAACGTTTCTGAATCATTTGGTTTAAACATGGCCATTTTGGGGGAGCTTGAGGAAAGACAGTCAGTGATAGGACACTACATCTGTGTAGGTTACATGTCTACGTCAAGAAGGTGGGCGGAGAAGTATTGCTTAATATACACAAGGGGGTGTTGCGTTTGGGGCAGGGGCTTGTCATCTTTCTTGGAGCTATTCCAAAAAGAAATTGTGCTGAGCATGGCTTTTAAACAGTATAAGAACACATGTGATGTGCGTAGCTAGCAAGGAAACTCTGGGGTCAGGACCCTACAGAGAGATGGAGGAAGGAGGCCCCACCATGCTGGAGGGCTCTCCCAGGACACAGATCGCACCATCTTAACATCCATCTTCCTCCTTCTGAAACATTCTGATGTACCATCCTGCCATGTTTTACCAGCTGCCAAATATGTAAGCATTGACTGTTTGCTTGTCCTGTCTTGAAGAATAAGAATAAAACATCGTATTATGAAGAAATCCTAAGTCTGTATATTGGGAACCAAAGCGCCTGCGGGAGAAGGAGAGTTTTTGACATATTGCATGACACGTATTAGAGGAATATGTCCCCTATTTCTCTGTCTATCAAAATATCCTTCTTTCCACCACCTTTTAACACACACAGAACTATATGGCGTGAAACTTGCAGTAACGCAATGAAATATACAGCGTTAAACTTACAGTAATGCACAGAACTAAATGGCGTTAAACTTGCAGTAACGCAATGAAATATACAGCGTTAAACTTACAGTAATGCACAGAACTATATGGCGTTAAACTTGCAGTAATGCAATGAAATATACAGCGTTAAACGTACAGCAACGCACAGAACTATATGGCGTTAAACTTGCAGTAACATAATTAAATATATGGCATTAAACTTGCAGTAACGCACAGAACTATATGGTATTAAACTTGGAGTAACACAATGAAATGTACAATGTTAAACCTGCAGTAACACAATTAAATATATGCCGTTAAACTTGCAGTAATGTAATGAAATATACGGCGTTAAACTTGCAGTAACATAAGTAAATATATGGCGTTAAACTTGCAGTAATGTAATGAAATATACGGCGTTAAACTTGCAGTAACATAAGTAAATATATGGCGTTAAACTTGCAGTAATGTAATGAAATATACGATGTTAAACTTGCAGTAACGCACAAAAATATATGGCGTGAAACTTGCAGTAATGCAATGAAATAAATGGTGTTAAACTTGCAGTAGAATTTAGGTCATGACTCGGACCTCTACCAGCCCCCCCCCCCCTCCCCTCCAATGGAACCCAGATGAGAGGACAGCACTTTAAACACTATGTTCAAATACAAATCTGATGATCAAGGCTGCGGACAAAGTGGGGAACATTGTTTTGATAAATCCTACTGGGCATCTTAAAACATGCCAACGCATACTAGACAACAGGCAATGGTACACCCCAATCCCTGGCGTTATTATGGAAACAGACAAAAGGAGATAATTTGCCATCTTGGACTGTGCCTTGGCAAGGAAGCTCATTGACAAGGAGACAGTGGAGTATCTTAAAGTTGATTTTCCTAAGTTACCAGTTTTTTGTGCGTTACCAAATGTCCACAAGTTATTGGACGATCCTTCTGAATGTCCAATTACCTGAGCGGTGGGTTCACTCACCGAGAAGATTAGTGAGTATGTGGATAGAATTTTACAGCCCCTTGTGTGGAATCAGTTCTCATATGTCAAGGACATGTCTCACCTGCTTACACTATTACATGATTTGACTTTACCGGAGGGTGTCCTTGGACATTGAGAGCCTTTATTTCTCCATACCCCACGACAAAGGTTTACAAAACTGTCACGTACCTTACCAGAGGCCGAAGTGCCGAGAGGGCTTCCCTTGCGACTCGAGTGCAGAACGCCCCCTGGAGGTGAGACAGGGGACGCTATTCCCAGGGGTGCAGGAGTTGCCGGCTGCGACTTGCTGGAGCGATGTTGGGGATCAGATGTGCACCAGGATACGTAGTCCGGCAGGAGTACCACGGAAGTACCAGAAGAGGCAGGAAACCCAGGGGCGGAGTCAGGAGCGGAGCCGGTAGTCATGCACAGAAAGCAGGGAGTGACTGGAACAGGTCAGAAGGCAAGCCAAGGTCATACACAGGATCCAGCAGACAGGAACAAGACAAGGATAATCCGAGAGACAAGCCAGGGGTCATGCACAGGGAAATCTTGGTCAGGTAAGCCGGGTAGTCAACAGGAATACAGGAACAAGGATTCAGGATAAGGTCAAAGACTGATGATCATGCAGCAGTTTGGTGACTGCTGCAACAAGGTTTAAATAGGCACTGACGCGAGGAGTCCCGCCCGCATTGCGTGCGTAATGGTGCGCGCGCATGCGCAATAAAGAACAATGTATTTGTTGTGTTGTTGCCCGCATGCGCCTTGCGCTCGTATTCGCGGGCATTATGCTCGTACGCGCGCGCATGCGCCTTGTGCTCGTATTTGCGGGCATTGTGCTCGTATGTGCGTGCATGCGCACTGTGCTCGTAGGTCCGTGCTGGGGAGGTCTGCCAGTTCATCCACGGTCAATTCCCTGACAAAACCATTAGGAAAATCTTGGACAGCAGAACATTGGACAAAAGAGCCCACAACAAGTTTATTGTGGAATTACTGGAGTTTTTGTTACAGAACAACACATTCCAATTTGACAACAAGTACTACCGTCAGGCCCAAGGTACGGCCATGGGCACTAAATGACCTCACCCAGCTCTCCAATGGAACCCAGAGATATAAGGGTCGTAATTCAGTAAGCAGAGCTGGGTGGGTATGGAGCTCTTTAAATGAAGGAGAAATGGAAAAGCAGAGGAGTGTTTGAATGGCAGTGAAGATGGAATATTACAAGCCAATTATCTCAACTAGCAGCAAGTGTACGCAGGTTCTACCACCTACCTTCCTGTGCAAGAGCCACAGGGACCACCAACAGCAACACCAGCACACTCAGCTCCATCGCCCTGAAAACATAGAAACACAAATGAGAAATAATTCATCTCTGCTCAGTATTTGCTGGTAGAAACAGGCAAAATTTTAAAGGCCAAATGTGTCTGGACCCTGTCTTTAATTACTTTCCATAAACTGGTCCATGCAGACAAGGGGCCCGAGTGGTTTAAAAAGCACTGTGTCATTCATAAATATATTGTGTGATGCAAATTTGATACCTACAAAGAAGCCCAGATAAAATGCTCCCAATGTTTATGTTCCTATGTCCTGACCTAGGACAAAGCAGATATTAAGCACCCCCACTGCAATCCCCTTAACATCACAGGAATGAACTTGCCTGATATAAAAGCCATCAGGAATGGACTGGCCATTGGGACTACAGGGAGTTTCCCAGTGGGTCGATGGCTCAGTGGGCCGACTTCGGTGACAGTGGACTGCTGCCCCCTCCGCTTCTCTGTCTCTCCCTTCCCACAGCGCTCACCTGGGGGGAACAAAGAAGCAGGGGGAAGACCAGAGGAGCAGGGGGGACGACAGAGGAGCATGGGGGGAGGGGACAGACAGCTGACTCAACAGCTATGGCCTAGAAGTTTCTCACTTTTGTTTAATCATGTCCTATAAGGGAGACACAGAACTGATTATTTGCCCCGGGTGAAATAATGTCTAGCTTCCCCACTGGTACTGCCTATAAGAGTACCAGCCGTTCTACTCTAATAAAGTAGAACGGCTAGTGGCTAGTGAAGGGGGAGAGGGGGCTTGCGTGGCCGGGGGGTGCGGGAGTTGTCCGGCCGCCATGGGAGAGACCTGTCAAAGTGGGCCAGTCTGGATGAAGTCCAGGGCCACATTTCTGTCCAAGTCCAGCCCTGAAAGCCATCCTTGCACATTACACTCTCTCCTCTCCTATTCCAGCAGTGGCTGACCTCAGTGGTGACCTTCCTTCTAAGGGTTTTGGGTTCTTGATGGTCCTTACCTGACTTCTGGCTTTAATGTTGTTGGTCACTGACCAGAATCAAGAATTATTAGGATTGCTGACTTTTCTCATCTTCATTCTAACTCCAAGGGCAACAAAAAATATTAATCTTAGTTCCCCAGCTTTGTGTGTTACCTGTGATCTCGGTGTCCGGTGTGGTTGGTCTGGTTGAAGTCTTCTCTCCCTTTGTCCAGTCTCAGCCCTCAGAAGTTCCTCCTGGTAATGGTGAGATGAGAGGATGGATGGGGGTTATAAAGTTCCGTCCTCAATAATAACTCCTCCGACGACCTCCAGCAGCGAGATCAGCATTTCTCAAAAGCTGAAGAGCCTCATTGTTCACCACAAAAGGAGAAATTAAAACGTACACAATGTGTACTGTAATCATAGTGACATACAATCTACTTTTATCTCTGGTCCCTCAATTACACAGCTCAGATATCTAATAATTAACACCCCAAAGAACTACGGACTGACAATGAAGGTCATAAAATATTAAAATAATCCACTTACATATTTACCCTGTGCGTGCCAAATTGACTTTCCTGACAGAGGTTCCACAATGTGTCATGTATTTTGTTATAGTGTTCCAAACATCTTAACTAAGTGACGTTGGGGGCGTGCTCTCGGGGTGAGTTGGATTCCTCCATGGCTCCCCACGTGGATTAACCTCACTGTTATAAGCCATCTATTGGCACACATTGGGTAATTTTCATCAGGTTCAGTTTTTAGCCATTCAACCCCTCACTGATTCCCCTCTTTCTCGTCCTCTTTACATCTCCTTTCATTCCAGTCATTCCATGTGCTTCTCACCCACACCTATCCTTTACCCCTCAGTCTCACCTCCCTCTATTCCTTTCTTTTTTCTTCCCTTTTCTTTTTCATCTTTTTTATTAATTTATACATTTTCTCCCTCTCATGTTTCTTTCTTTTTCTTTCTTTCCTCTTTTTTTTTTTTTCTTTTTCGCTACCCAATCCCTCTACACATTAGCCCCCACATTAGTATATATTTTTTGTTTCTCAACACATCTTTACATCTTTCCCAAGCATTTCACAGGTTCCCTCCCGGCATCGTCACCAGTGCCAATGGGGGCATCACTTCACCGCTGGAGGCTTCCTGTTGGTGTCCCTCTCCCCTGGGTTTCCAAGCCCCATCAGCTCCCGACAGAGATATGTGGCGTTTGCCACCGATGCAATGCCACCAGCACATTGTATGCGTTTTGTGTAAGTAACAGGTTGGTTCCTATCCCTCCTCCATATCCCCAATTTTTGTCCTCCTTTTTATTTTTATTTTTTATTTATATATTTTTTACTTTTTGCTTCCTATGAGTTTTGAATATAGTTTATTGGTCCTTTATTTTTTCCTATAATGTTTTTTCAGTTTATATGCTCCTGATGAGGCGCCATAATCGCAGAAACACGTCGAGCCTACAGCCTTGTCAATCTTTAGGCTATCTTAGATGCTTGATGATATCATACATACTGTGATGTAGCTCTTTTAAGAATTGCTGTTAACTTATATCTTTATGTGGAGGCTGCTGGCCAAGATATTTGTATAACTTGTACTTATGTTATTAAAATAGCTTTTTCATGCAATCTATTGTTCTACTTATGAGCCTCATTCAAAGTCTTGAATTTCCTCCATTTTACCATATCTTAACTAAGTGTTATTCTCCTATTAGTCCTGATTGCAAGGACCGCAGAACTGAACATATGAAATTGTACTGACAGATAAATAAATAGCAGCTGGCAAAAACAATTAGATAAATGCTGTACCAAAATCGAAATCGACGTTGCCGAATAATGTGATGAAAAGGACCTTTTTGACTGGATGCTCTTAACACCAAAGTGGGCCACCACCACCACCACTTGAGCTTGTGTATCATTATACCATTGCCTCCAGTTATCCACATACAGTAGGTGACCATGATATTGTGTCAATCTCGCTCCTTTTCTCTGCAAGATTGGCCACCTACGAACCTCGTCGCGGGAGCCAGCACCGAGCTGGCTCGCCGCGATGGGAAACAGCCGACATAGAAGCGACGGGGTTCCCCTCCAGGAGCATACCAGGCCCTTAGGTCTGGTATGGATTGTAAGGAGAACCCCCCTACGCCAAAAAAATCCATACCAGACCTGCATCCGAGCACGCCGGGCCTGGCCGGTCAGGAAAGGAGTGGCGACGAGCGAGCACCTCCTGAGCCGTATCAGGCCGCATGCCCCCCCCTGCGGCCCCCCCACCCCAAAGCACCATATCCCCATGTTGATAAGAACAGGGCCTCTTCCGGACAACCCTGGCCCAGATACCGGCCCCCCACCCTAGGTGAATGAGTATGGGGTACATCGTACCCCTACTCATTCACCTGGAGGAAAAGTGTCAATAAAATAAATACACAACCCAGGTTTTTCGAATAATTTATTAGTCAGCTCCGGGGGTCTTCTTCTGACTTCGGGGTGACGTCTTTTGTGGGTCCCGGAGCATGCTGGGACTGTGACGTCATAAGAGGCCTATATAAATCGTTGCGCATCGCACACCTGGCATCACAGCGGGAAGGAGTGTTGAGTCAACATCGGAAGAAATTAAGAAAAGTAGAAGGCAGAAGGTGACAAAGAAGACTGGGCTGGCTGCGGCTAGTAAAAGAGCTTCAAAGAAGATAGCAGCGGCCAGCCCTCACCAACCACTTTATTAGGTCCACTTTGCTAGTAGTGGGTTGGACCCCCTTTTCCTTTCATTACTTTCAAAGCACTCTGTCTGACGCGTAAGTGTATACAAGGAAATGCCCCCCAATATCTATGCGAAAAACTAAAAGCTCACAACCCCAACCTCGTTCTGCGATCCACCAACCAAAATCTACTCCAGATACCCAAATCCAGATATATAAGTTTCTCACTCACTCATTCTTCTTGGCATATAATACAACAAGGTGTTGGAAAAATTCCTCAGAGATTTTGCTCCATAGTGACATGATAGCAGCTGCACATTCATGATGCCAATCTCCCATTCTAACACATCCCAAAGGTGCTCTATTGGATGAGATGTGGTGAGTTTGGAGGCCATTGGAGTACAATGACCTCATTGTCCAGTGGAGAGATGATTGGAGCTTTGTGACATGGTGCATTATCCTGCTGGAATGAGCCATCAGAAGATGGGGACACTGTGAGTGAGTGAGTGAGTGAGTGAGTGAGTGAAAAACTTGTATACCGCTGCACATGCAAACTGAATCACCTCAAGGCGCTTGGTATCCATTCCTTACTATTTTTTTGCCTTCAGAATTGGTGGGTTTTTAAGCCTGGTGATTCCCTTCCGTTCAGATGCTGGTTGGTAAAGCGTTTCATAGTCGAGGTCCTTGGACTGCAAATCTTCGCTCTCCTTTGGACTTGTAGCGGGCCTTGGGGATTTGGAGTAGATTTTGGTTGGTGGATCGGAGGGCGTGATTTGGGTTGTGACATTTTAATTTTTCACATAGATATTGGGGCGCACTTCCTGCGTCAGGCAAAGCACCTTAAACATAATTCGATCTTTTACGGGCAACAAGTTGGGGGACCTGAGGGAGGAAGAGATTGATTCCCATGTTTTTTTTTTCCGTTACTAATCGTGCCGCCGTGTTCTGGACGACTTGCAGACGAGCAATTTGGGATTTTGGGAGTCCGAGGTAAAGGGCGTTGGCATAGTCAAGTCTGGAGTTGATTATTGTTCCCCCTCCACGTGCCTTCTTCTTCCTGGAAAACCGATCACAAATAGTGAAATTGGGACCCTTTACTTCGGAAAAACGCGCTGTGTCATGTGGAGTCCCTCAGGGGTCTCCTTTGTCGCCGGTTCTGTTCAATATGTATCTCCGCCCCCTTTTTGAAATCATTAGTAGCCGGAAGTTACTTTACCACTCATATGCAGATGACACACAACTGTATTTTCACATTTGCAACAAAAAGGATCATCATTTTGGTCTAGAGACATGTCTCTCTTTGATAGAAAACTGGATGACAAAGAGTTATCTTAAACTCAACGGTTCGAAAAAAGAACTTCTCCTGTTTCTCGCCAATCGGAAAAATCAACTTGCAACAACCTGGACACCACCGCCCATTCTGGGTAAAACTGAACGCTTCACAATACACACTGACCACTACACAATATACTACCCACAGACCGCTACACATTACACACTGACCGCTACACAATACACACTGACCACTACACAATATACACTGACCGCTACACAATACACACTGACCACTACACAATATACACTGACCGCTACACAATACACACTGACCACTACACAATATACACAGACCGTTACACAATAAACTACCCACAGACCACTACACATTACACACTGACCGCTACACAATACACACTGACCACTACACAATATACACAGACCGTTACACAATAAACTACCCACAGACCACTACACATTACACACTGACCGCTACACAATACACACTGACCACTACACAATATACACAGACCGTTACACAATAAACTACCCACAGACCGCTACACATTACACACTGACCGCTACACAATACACACTGACCACTACACAATATACACTGACCGTTACACAACAAACTACCCACAGACCTCTACACAATACACACAGACCATTACATAATACACACATATTGCTACACAATACACACGCCCCCCCCCCCCCCCCAACAGGGACATGATCACGGATCCATTCCGGAGAGCCAGAGGAGGAGAAGGTGGAGAAGACAGCGAGCGTACACAGCTCGCAGCGAAAGCCAGCCCCACTCCCCGCGATTGTGGATAGGCCAGGCCAGCCCCTCCCGCTGCACATGACCACTTGACCCAATCACAGGGCGCCGGGGGTCGGCCTGAAACTAAACATGGCGGACGGAGCGCGGGGTCACGGAACTTAAAATAACGATAATGTAGTGATGGTGACACATACTGGCGCGGGATTGTGCCGGGCCTAGGCCCCCCATGCACCCCCACGCTACACCACTGCAGATGGTGCATCGAACCAATTCTGCATCCACCTAGATAAGTATGATAAGTACTCTTTTAAATACTCAGACCAGCCAGTTTGTCACCAACAACCATGCCACGTGCAAAGTCAATTAAATCCTCTTTGTTCCCCATTCTGATGCTGCCATCTGATTGGCTAATTAGCAACTTGTGTTATCAAGCAATTGAAGAGGTGTACCTGATAAAGTGGCCTGTGAGGGTATGTGGGGGGTCTTTAATCAGTCTAGATAGCAGTTTGCCCGGTGTGTTACCAAATCCATGTAGTGGCACTTCCAAGTATGATTGTTATATCTTTTCTTGTTCTGCCCAAAGGTCAAATTGACGTTTGGCTGCATGCCAGGCTTTCTCTTGCTCCAGAGAGTCAGAGCTGGCCAAGTTACTTTGTGCTCGGTGTAGCGTTTCACTAGCCTGTTTGCAATGGTGTAGTGAGGCTTTTTTAACCACTTGCCTCCCGCCGCACAAACATTTAGTTCGACAGAATGGCATGGCTGCGCAAAGGGACGTACCTGTACAACCCTTTAAATTTGCAGCCGTGCAGGCTTGTGCCTGCCCCTGCCACGAGCTCCGTTCCCTGTGCCTGTGGGAGCCACAGACTCGATGTCCGCCAGTGTCCCACGATCATGACAAGGAGCTGCAGAAAGGGGAGATGCCTTTGTAAACAAGGCATTTCCCTGTTCTGCCCAGTGACAGGACACTGATCGGGAGCAGATCTACTGCTCCCTGTAATTAAGGGTTAGTGGTTAAGGGTTAGGGTTGGGGTTAGGGTGAGGGTTAGGGGTAGGATTAGGTTTAGGGGTTGGGGTTAAGGGTTAGGGTTAGAGTCAGGGTTAGTTAGGAGTAAGGCTCCAATCACACCTAGGCGTATATACGCCTGAAGCGTGACGCTCGTGCCGCTGGAGGGGGCGAATTTACATTGAGGTCTATGAGATGGTTCACATCTCACGCCGAAACGCCGTACGCCTGCAAAAAAGTCCCGGACCCTTTTTTTCAGGCGGCTTTCGGTGTTCGGCATAGACCTCAATGTAAAATGTTCTGTTAAAAAAAAAAAAGTTTACAAATCGCGACAAAATAGGCCGCGTACGCCATGTTATAGTGTGAATGCAGCCTTAGGGTTTCCCATTGAGGAATATGGCTAGGACTCAGGAATTGGAACAGGGGCCTCCCCCAGAAGTCAAAGGTCAGAAAGCGGGTTCCCAGAGGTCACAGGGCGTGGCTGACCCACCCCCACCAAAGTGTACCGCCTACCATAACTAAGTCGGGGAATGAACAAGCCAGGGTAAGCGTCTTGTCACTTGTAGCCCAGCCCCAACACAGTTAGAATCACTCCCTAGGACACACTTAACCCCTTCCACCCCCCGGGTGGTTAACGTCTTCCCTGCCAGTGTCATTTACACAGTAATCAGTGCATTTTTATAGCACTGATCACTGTATAAATGACAATGGTTCCAAAATAGCATTAAAAGTGTCCGATGTAAGTATAACATGTTTGCTATTTTTTGTTTCTTATAAAATAAGAAGCTTTACAATCACAAAAAGCTTGGGGAAAGACCAAATGAAAAAGTATACAATCAATCTGAGCTGACTAGAACCCAGCCAAAAATGACATTTAGATGGTAACCCCTGTTTAGGACAATGAAGCTACACATATGGATCTCAATGGAGTTTGAACTCGACATCCACATTTTGGTGAAGTAACCCAAACCGAAACCAGGTACGTTTTGTGTCAGCGATTAGAAATAGACCAGTACTATGTGATTGCAAAGAGGAATCCAAACAGATATAGGTAAAAAGGGTGATTTATTTAAGAAGAGGGGGGGGGGGTAACACCCCACCACCTTCAACAAGTTCAGTGCAAAACAATCAATGACCCACAGTGACAAAAACAACACTAAGACAATATGTACAGCAATGGGAAATACCAGAATCATAAACAGGCCAGGCCGAGGTCATACACGGGGGATCAGGAAATAGCTGCAGACGGGGAATAAGCAGGAAGGGAAAGTCCAGGAGAGGGATCAGGTCAAGATGGGTCAGGATGCATCAGATCAGATCAGGTCAGAAGTCCAGGATGGAGACAACAGGTTCAGGGTCCAGATATCAGGCTCAGGGTCGGGTTAATAGACGGATACCAGGGCGAGTTCAGCTTGAACTTGCCGGGTATATATAATGGGTGTATTGATTAGGTTCAGGTCACACCTGAACGCAGCAAGGGCCAGGTGCTCCACACTGCCAGGGTCCATCCGCTGGTGGAGGTCAGTACTGTGTCCCAAAGGTGATATACCAGCAGGGGGAAGTTCCCCTGACAGCTCCGAACTGCCAGGAGACCCCTGCTGGTGGGACGCAGCACTGCAAGACAGAATATAAATAGCACCAGCGGATGGAACCTTTCCTGACATTTTGGCTCATTACTAATTATAACTGGTGATGATGAATGGGTGGGTGCCAGATATTTACAGTGCGTGATTGTTTTTGGACTTACCAGATAACAGCTGCCACACTTATTGCCCCCTGTGCTAGGCTGGGAGTGTTTGAGGGATCTCCTCGTTGGTTCTAACCCTTATTACCTCCAACAAATACTTGAAGTTGATGGAAGAGTGAGGCCGCGTACACACGTCCGAGAACCTCGTCGGGCAAAACTCATCGTTCCGCCCAACGAGGTTCCAGATGAGCGGTCGGAAAAGCTCGTCGAGCCAAAGTCCTCATTGAACAACGAGGAAAAAGAGAGCGTGCTCTCTATTTTGGCTCGACGAGCGTTCCCGACGGGACGCTCATCGGAAGTGTACACACGACCGAGAACCTCGGCAGAATATGTCTCCCAGCGAGCTTCTCGCTGGATTCTGCCGAGAAGCTCGGTCGTGTGTACGGGGCCTGAAAGATGATTTACCCCCTTAGCGGTATTCCCGAGTCTCGCTCAGGGTGAATTTTTCATACCGAAAACGGTATTCCCGAGCCAGATAGCGGGATCGCATTGCAGGATACAGGGGTTAAAGTTACTTACCTTGTCCCTGGATCCTGCAATGTGTCCCCGCTGTGTGTGTGGGCTCCTCCTCTGTGTCTCCTTGCTCGATTCACAGTGCCGCCGAGCTCGGTTACGGGATGGAGTTCGCAGCTAAATTCAAAAAGTGAAAAACACAATACACATGTAGGCCCGGATTCACAGAGATGGGAGCATATCTACGCCGGCGTAGCGCGCCACACATAGTACGCTACGCCGGTGCAGCGCGGAGAGGCATGCACTGAATTCAGCAAGCCATTGCTCCCAACTCTGCGCCGGCGTAGCGTACATTTCGAGGGCGCAGGCTGGCGTACGTGAAAGTGGGCTGGAAATGGGCGTGACCCCATGCAAATGATGGACCGGGCGCCAGACAAGTACTTAAAACGAACTGCGCATGCGTCGAGACGTGGACGTATCCCCGTGCGCATGCTCACAACCACGTCGGAACAACTGCCTAAGATACGCCGGATCACTGTGTACGCCGTTAACGTAACCTACGCCCAGCCAGACCCATGTTGGCCCATATTCACAGACGTCCAACGTACAATACGTAGTGTAGGCTTGAGTTTCCTGGAGCAGACCTTTGCATGTTTGGTGCCGACTTACACCTCCTTTATGGCGATTATGGGGACGTACACTTATGCGCGGCGCGCGTAGCCAGCATCGGGCGTACGTACGTTCGTGAATCTCCGTATTTCCCTCATTTGCATATTTGAATGCCTAATTAATGGGAGAAGCAACTTGCGTCCCGCCCATATTTGCGCCCACGTTAAGCCGGCGTAAGCAAGATACGTCAGGGTAGGATGGCCGGTTTTTGGACGTATGTTGGTTTGTGACTCTGGCGCACACATTTGCACTACGTTGGCGTAAAGTGATTTACGCCGGCGTAAGTGCTTTGTGAATCCGGGCCACAGTATACTGTAATCTTATAGATTACAGCACTGTATGAAATAAATACACACACCCCTTGTCCCTAGTGGTCTGCCCTGTGTCCTGCATGCACTTTTATATAATAAAAACTGTTCTTTCTGCCTGCAAACTGGAGATTGTCCATAGCAACCAAAAGTGGTTTTAGAGCAGCTAGAAAACAGCGGTAATACATTTTTTGCAGAATTGAGCGATAGCGATTTGTGGGGAAATTCGCCATCAAACAATAAAAGTAATGACAGCGACAATTCTGCAACTCAGCAAATGTCTGTGTTTTTGAATACTTGTTATTATTATTACATTAGTATTTGTTATAATTATTTATAGTTATTTATTATATTATAGTTTATGATTTTGTTTTTCTTTTTTTTAAGTGTATTTTTGTGCGTGAACTCGAGAGAGAGAGGAGCCGGACTGCAGGAGTTAGGAGTAGGCAGACCCTCCCCCCGGAGGCAATCTGCGATCCTTCTCCATGCCCCCGGGTGGCAATGGCGGGTGTGAGGGGGGGCCTCCCACTCACCCCGCCCTACCTGCTCCACTTGGGAGCCCAACGGGGCAGAGGGACTCCCCCTATGAGGGAGTGAGTGGGTCTAGCCCACCCAGCCAGCCCCGTACGTCCTTCGCCTCTCTTTTTTTAGGAGACCGCATGGCCAAAGTGCGTGCGTGTTATACCAATTTCGTGTGCGTACAAGTGTGGTGGTTTTTTAGGGGGGGGGTGGGCGTACTAAGCACAGGCGTACCTTGCATAGCACACCCACCGGGAGCCGGGCTGAGACCACCAAACTCAATTCACATGTAGCCGAGACCGGGATCCAAACCCTTGGCTGCAGAGGTGCACAGCTTGTCAACACAGTGCCAATCACGTTGAGCCACCACAGCTCCAGTATGATTTTGTTTTTCAAACTTTATCATACCCGGGATGTCTACTAGACTCTGGTTTGGACAGATTTAAGTGAGTTATTCCTAATGCCGCGTACACACGGTCGTTTTTTGCGATGAAAAAAAACTTTGTTTTTTAAAACGTCATTTAAATTGATGGTGTGTGGGCAAAACGTCGTTTTTTGTCTTCAAAAAAACGACCAAAAAAAAATTCCAACATGTTTGAATTTTTTGTGTCGTTTTTCAAAACGTCGTTTTTTGTTTCACAAAAAGTCACCGTGTAGCAAAAACGTCGTTCAAAACGACGTTTTTCAACCCGCGCATGCCCAGAAGCTAGTTATGAAGCGAGCTTCAATGGAAAAGAGTGGTGAACGTAACCTCGCTTTTTGTGAAAAAACAATGGTGTGTATGCAAAATTGTCTTTGAAAAGTGACGTTTCAAAAACGTCGTTTTTTACTTCACAGAAAACGTCGTTTTTTGTCATCGCAAAAAATGACCGTGTGTACGCGGCATAAGAATTGCAGGCCTACAGTATAAAATGCCAAATTTCCGTGCAAGAAATTGTACCGCTTTTGGTACAAATTTCCAGACATAATCATACCGCCAGGGAGGTCAAAACCAATTCAATTTCAGATTTTGTATCAAAGAAAAGAACGCAGCGTGTACATTGCCTGTACTGTATGGGCCAGATTCACGTACCTGGGCGTATCTTTGTGCGGGCGTAGCGTATCTTCTTTACGCTACGCCTCCGCAAGTTAGAGAGGCAAGTGCTGTATTCACAAGGCACTTGCTCCCTAAGTTACGGCGGCGTAGCATAAATGGGCCGGCGTAAGCCCGTGTAATTCAAAGTAGCAAGGCAGTGGGCGTGTTTTATTACAATGAACCGTGACCCCATGCAAAGGATGAATGAATGAATGAAAAATTATAAAGCGCGACACATGAGAACTAAATCGCCTCTGGGCGATGGATGGGCGATGGATGGGCCGAACGAATGGCGCATGCGCCGTCCGTGGACGTTTCCCAGTGCACATGCTCAGAATCACGTCGAACAGAATGCCTAAGATACGTCGAACACTGCCTACGACGTGAACATAACTTACGCACAGCCCCATTCACGTACGACTTACGTAAACAACGTAAATTTTGACGGCTGTTTCCGACATCCATACCTTTGCATGGGATGCGCCACCTTTTTGGTGGTTTATCTTTACGCCGGACAAAACGGCGTAGATTACTGCATCGGGTCGTACGTACGTTCGTGAATCGGCGTATCTTGCTGATTTACATATTCGACGTGTAAATCAACGGAAGCGACCCTAGCGGCCAGCGTAAATATGCACCCAAGATACGACGGCGTAGGAGACTTACGTCGGTCGTATCTTGGCAAAATTCAGGCGTATCTGATTTAAAGAATCAGCGTATAGATACGACTGCGCACGTTTGGACTTACAACGGCGTATCAGTAGATACGTCGCCGTAAGTCTTTCTGAATCTGGCTATATATATATATATTATTTTATTTCTGATGGTTTATGTTTGTAGCATTACCCCCAGTGAAGCTGCTGGATTTTTGGGCGGCGTTACCTCGTGGCTCCTCCGAATTCTCTAGGGGCGAGTGATGCGTATTGCGTAAACAGAAGTAAAGGAATGTCCAGACAGGTGTTCTTTGCTGTGCTCTTTATTACCCAGCCGGGTAAAAACAATAAACTTGCAGTGAGGAAAGTAAAGCTGAAGAAGAAGAAGAGAAAATAGCAGATTCAAGCGTGATGATAGGAAACAGTCCTGCTCCCAAACGTAACACTTCTCTTCACCACTCCCACCGGAATGGGTTTAGTGCACCCGGACAGGCCTCTCTCACTGACCTGGCAGTCGGAGTATCGAACAATTGTAGGATAAAGTCTCTGCCACAGACCATCCTTGGTGAACTTGAACTTGTGAGAAAGTCTCTGCCACAGACCCCCCTCAATGAGCCTCAGAAGACACCTCTGCCACAGGTCCCCTCTGGGTTGGATTATTAGAGATATGCCTCCTTACTTGAGTTACGCCTTGATCTCCTTCAACTTGTCGCTCAGGTACCGACTGACAGGTGATCAATCCTGCAGTGTCCAGCTACCTGTGATCCCACGGTGGTCTTGTCTAAGCCCTATTGGACCACCAGCCCCTCAATGGCGCTCCTCAGAGCGACTCCCCACCGAACAGCAGAACAGCTTGGGATGTTCAAAAGAGAGAAACCAGTCGCTCACTGGATCCCCATTGCTGGTTCAGATGCTCCGGGCCAACATGGCCCCAAAACCAGGAACACCGCGTGGCACGCACGCCCCGGCCAGGTAGGCCATAACGCGGGGCGCCGTGATGTGGCCACCCTAAAGGTGGGTGCCACGCTTCACGAAGAAGACCCAAAACCAATGGCGTCTGTCCCATAAATACCTCTCCCCAGCATGCACAGCGAAGACAAACCCTCGTGATTGGCTGCTGGGAAGAGCACCCAAACCTTGACTCCACTGCTGCCACCTGCAGTACCGGGGTTGGAAGAACACCCCAGCACAGCAGAATGGGCTTACAGCACAGCCAAGCTGAGACAGAGACCGCAATTTGCTACTAACAATCTGGATCAGAGTCTAACTAAACTCTGATCTGTACTTAAATTTGACTAGCACCAGTACTATGAAGTACATGGGTGCTACATGTTAATATCCATTGTGTTAAGTTTATAAGGTTAAAAAAAAATATATATATTATGTTACCATTAAAGAAAAAACAAACTATGATTTGGAATCCTTTTTACAATTTCCATGTATTTTACACTATGAGAACATTGATTCCTTGATTATTTGATCTTCACTTATCATTGTCATTGTCAACCCTCGTGATTGATGTGGATGACAAATAAATATTTATTATCACTATAATTCATAACCAGCATTTGGGGTGTCTTAAAAAGCAAAGTGCATATGATGAGCTCATTGGCTTTTACTGAAATTTGGGCTGGACAAGAACTTCCCCTTTGATCTCTAGGTATAGAGATATCCAATTAATGACATTCCCATTGTGTCTGCCAGAGATGACTCTATGGATGTCTTCCGGAGTCAGGACATAATCCCACATGTGGACGTCAGTTATTTCACCGACCAATGACTGCTTCTCATCAAACTTTCCACCAAAAGTGTCTTGTTCCTGTCCCAGAACAATGCTGGTCTCAGCTGCGATAGAAGACCCTTTCATGGAGACTCTTCTGGGGTAGAGTTTCCCGTTGACCCAAAGTTGGACCACTCCGGTGTCAGAGTCCCAGGTCACACAGATGTGCCTCCAGTTCAAAGACTCAACGTCTGTCTTAAAATTTGTGACTTCCTGGTTGATATATACGGAACAAGTGTTTGGAGGCTCTAAGTAGAAGAGAAAGGCGTTGTCCTTCCCGGGAGTAGCAAGAGAGAAAGTAGTATAAGGGCGGGAAAGATCGGTATAAGAACGTAGACAGACGCTGAGTTTCTCCAATGGTCGTGTGATTGTAGGTCTTAGAATGACATGATCTGTGTTGGTTTCTTTGGGGAAGACGAAGACTTTACCCTCCAAGTCTAGGGAAGAAAATAAACAAAACTCATTATGATACAGATCAAAACTTTAGATTCTGAACAATAAGGTAATAAATCATTTATAGATACTAGAAATTAAAAAAATATATTCTGTATTTGTGACGGGAGTCACTTCGGGTGGGGTGCTTGTGGAGCTTACCTTGGAGAACACTGGAAGGTCCTTCTCTGCTCCCTCGGCCCCTCCTATGTGTAAGTTACCCTGTGTCTATTAGGGTCACAGGGTGACCGAGAAGCCCAGTCGGGTCTGCTTAACCCAACTCACCATACAACCACACCGGACTCAGTTGTCCTGGATTCTGTGTGTGTGGTATGTGTTGAAAGAATGAAGAGGCTCTTTCACTTGGGACATTGTAATTTCTTAACAATATCCCTCCAGAAATATATCAAGATAAATAATTTTACCTTTCCAACTGTTGTATATTTTATGAGCATGGTTAGGTGTTAGGGGTTAGGGTTAGGGCTAGGGTTAAGGTTAGGGTTAGGGTTAGGGGTTAGGGGTTAGGGCTAGGGTTAAGGTTAGGGTTAGGGTTAGGGGTTAGGGTTTCCCATTGAAGAATATGGCTAGGACTCAGGAATTAGAACAGGAACCTCCCCCAAAAGTCAAACGTCAGGATGCGGGTTCCCAGAGGTCAAAGGTCACAGGGTGTGGCTGACCCACCCCCACCAAAGTGTACCGCCTACCCCAACGAAGTCAGGGAATGAACAAGTCGGAGAATGAACAAGTCGGGGAAAGCGTCTTGTGTTATGGACTGTTGTGGACTTTTTACTAGATCGTTTGAGGTGTGGTTGTTCTATTGTTTCTGTCTGCCTTGGGAGCAACCTATTATGGGATGTTATATGTTTCTAGCAGGGTGGAGAGGGAAGGGGGGAATTCCTCCAGCAGCCTCCCTGCTGATAGGACAGCCTACTGATGAGAAGTTGAATACACTTGTGTGTGTCTCTTATCCATAGGTGTGCACAGCCTATTGCATTAGGCCAGGGGCCACCAAACTGCGGCCCTGGGGCCGGATGTGGCCCTTTGCTTGCCTTCATCCGGCTCTTGGGGCACTATTCCATCCACTGACACCAACAATGGGTAAACGTTTGTTGCTGAGACCAACAGTGGGGCACTATTCCTCCAAATGACACCATCAAAATGGTGCAATTTCTTCCATTGACACCAACTATGGGGCAGTCCTCCCACTGACATCAAAGATATGGTATTGTTTACTCCCACTGGACACCTTGACATGTTTGATTCCCAAAAGGCCACAGTCCGGCCCCCCTAAAGTCTGAAGGATAGCAAACTGGCCCTTTCTTTAGGAAGTTTGCAGACACCTGCATTAGGGTATGCACCAGTGGCTGGCACACCATTAGGGACGCAGGGGCGCCGCCACCCTATCCATGCATCTGGCCCCCTAATCTACATGCGGGGCACTGGATTTAATGGATTCCAATGTTTTTTGTTTTTGAAGCATGTGATTAGAGCCTGGGGCACTAATAGGTTTAAAAAAAGGGTGAGCTTGGAGGGCAGAGCACTGTGCCACAAACCCACCCATTTGTGTGACAATAGCAAATTAATATTCGCTATTGTCACACTGATTCTCCTCCCAGCCAATCAGTAAGGGGGTCCTGAGACCCAACTGGCTGGGAGTCCTAAGACTAAGAGGAGGAGTGACCGCCAGGACTCGAGAGGAAATGCAGGGAGGAACATGCCAAAGCCATGACCTGGATGGGGTAAGTGCGGGGCTGGCAGGCGAGTAAAGTGGTGATCGAGCATGCAATCGGTCGAGCATGGGGGGAAGTGAGAGGGTCAGGTTTGTTTGCCGCTTCCCCAAAAAAAGAGGGAAGAGACGTCTTGCAGGGGAAGCTGTGCCGCCATGAACCAGAGGAAGGAGGACACAATGTGAAGCCGCCTCCTGCTGCTCCTGGAGGAAGCACGCGTTATAGATGGGGTTAGTGCTTGGCTCTTGACCAACCGACCGACTGACCAACTGACTGGGGAGGTGTTTGAATAAAGAGTCTGGTGTTTTCACTCTGCACTGATGCTTTGACAAGTGACTGGTTGGGCTAAGGGACCTTGAATCGTGCTGGTACCAGACAAAGGAAACATATACGGACGGGGGTCCGTGACAGTGTTGATACTCATATATATATTATTTCCATTTTGTGAATAAATATGTGGTTTTCGGGTCAAGTAATGAACGAGTTTTGGCACCCTTTCTCATTGTCTCAGTTATCTAGTCAAGGGTTATTTTGATCTCCAAATGTCCTGCTAATATTTTGATTAAAATGGAGGCCTTAGGCCCCGTACACATGACCGAGTTTCTCAGCAGAATCCAGCGAGAACCTCGATGGGAGACGTATTCTGCTGAGGAAATCGGTCGTGTGTACACTTTTCGCCGAGCATCCCGTCGGGAAGCTTGTTGAGCCAAAAAGAGAGCATGTTCTCTATTTCCTCGTTGTTCTATGGGGAAATTTGGCTCGACGAGCTTTTCGACAGCTGAACGGAAAACTCGACGGGCGGAGCGATGAGTTTCGCCTGATGAGTTTCTCGGTCGTGTGTACACCGCCTTCGATGTAGAAATATAGGAGCCCTAACACCACTAGGTATATAAACTGGCTGTCATATTGTCAGGAACATCTAGCGCTCCTGCTCCTCATTCTAACATCCTGGTTTTGGCTGTGGCATTCTTCTTGACTGTCTGTCCTCCTGCAAGGTGATTGATGTGGCCAGACTCTGGGTGGAGACCAAACCTGAATTAAGCCAGCCAAGCCTAAAGTCTCATACTTGTCATAGCGTGTGTAGTACTTGCTCAAGCTCCCTCTGGGCCAGATTCTCAGCTGGATACGACGGTGTATCTCCAGATACACCGTTGTATCTCTGTTTCTGGCCCTGGGTATCTATGCGACTGATTCTTAGAATCAGTTACGCATAAATTTTGCTTAGATCCGACTTGCGTAAGTCACTTACACCGTCAGATCTAAGTTGTAATGTTACGCTGGCCACTAGGTGGCATACCTGTCGATTTCTGCGTCGAATATGCAAATGAGCGTGATACGCCGATTCCCGAACGTATTTGCGCCGATCCCCGTCCCTTCTATGACGCCATTGTCCCTATCGTGGCAAGCCGGCTCGGCGCTGGCTCCCGCGATGGGGCTCGTAGGTGGGAGGGCGCTTGCCCCCCCTAGAAACCAGTGCCATTATCCTCGAAGAGAAAAACAGCAGGCAGGAAGCAAGGCGGCGGCACGGCGAATCCAATTAGAGCATGGATGACCTTAAAATGATGCCCCCCTCTGAAAAAAGTTCAGCGGACGCCCATGGGGACCCCCACGCTGTTTTTTCGGCGTAGGGAGGGGTCTCCTTACAATCCATAGCAGACCTAAGGGCCTGGTATGCCTCCTTGGGGGGAACCCATGCTGGATTTTTATTTAAAAATCCGGCAGGGAGTTCTCCCTCAGGATTCATACAACACGCGGCAGCTAGTTTACGTAGTTTGCGTAAGCGTAAGGTTACTCCTGCTATAATGAGGGGTAACCTTGCGTAGGTCCGGCGTACACAGGGCTGTACGTTAATTACGTTCACGTCGAAACCAATGTATTTGCGGCGTACTATGGAGCATGCCCCCATTCCTTCCTACTTTGAATTATGCGCGGTTACGCCGGCCCATTTATGCTACACTGCCGCAAATTACGGAGCAAGTGCTTTGAGAATACAGCACTTGGCCGTAAAAAGTGCGGAGGCATAACGTAAATAGGATACGCTACGCCGAAGAAACAGAAAACTACGAGAATCTGGCCCTATATGTCTGCCCTCCTCTGCTAGATTGGATTACCTCGTTGATGACCTCATGATTGGATATCAACTATTCTCTAAACTCTGCCTGCCTTTGTCTTTGGATTTTTACCCTGACTATTCTAAACCTTGCTTGTTTGCCAACCTCAAGTACCTGTTTGTTTTGCTCTATTTTCTGCCTGTCCTGGCATGGTAGCCAGATGCTATAGCATTGTGTATAAGTTCTGAGGGCAACTGAGTACTGGTAGGCCTACTAGCCTTATGGGAAAGGGGGCTGCTATAAGTGAAGAACACAGAAGCTAGTTATAGTGTCTGACCACCTATGTTAGGGGGACGTGTGACACATATTCAAGATTCTGAAAACAGTGAACATTTTGAAAGGCAAGCAACTTTGTTTTTTTAATTTCTGACTCGGTTTGCGAATCCTGTCTTGCAAAACAAGCAGAATTCAAGCTAATGGGGTGTGCAATATCACATTTTGCCAATGATGCAGGGGTGCTGGATCCAAGAAGAGCCAATCGTAGCCGTTCGGAGAGTTCAGAAATACTCTGAAAAACTCAGTTCCCGGGTGTTTCAAAGCCTTTCCTAAGGGTTTCCTAGGTCAGCCGAGCTGTCCCCGATCATTTACGAGGCTCTCCGGCACCCCCTGACCTCTGGCCACATACGGTATTGCATGCCATTGAAGTGAATGCAGAAAACAAATTATTTTTGTTTCCATTGACTTCAATGGGGAAACTCGCCTTGAAATGCGAGTACTTTGGATAATGGAACAGATTATTTATTAAATGAAGCAAAGAGTATTCACAAGTGTATTCAAAAACATGCATGTAAGAGACACACCGATCATAACAACTGGCAGACGTGATGACATCACCGTTAAAGCTCCGCCCTACATGTTTTGTCCACACAGACGTCTTCCCGGGGCACAGGGAAGGTATACATATAACTGGAGACTCTGCATTGAGACAAGCCCTTTCCTAAGGATTTCCTAAGTCAGCCGAGCTGTCCCCAATCATTTAAGAGGCTCTCCGGCACCCCCTGACCTCTGGCCACATGCGGTATTGCATACCATTAAAGTCAATGCGGAAAACAAATTATTTTTGTTTCCATTGACTTCTATGGGGAAACTCGCTTTGATATGCGAGTACTTTGGATTATGGAACAGATTATGCTCGTAATCCAAGGTTCCACTGTATATCATTAAAAATTATATAAGTACATTTTATTAGTAGGCTCACTTTTAAAAGTTGCAAAATAACATTGACCAATTGCCTACTGGAAGTTACCTTTTATAGTGTGGGGCTCTGACAGTGATAATTGGCACCTGACTGCTGGTTCATCCAATTAGGGTCCTAGAATGCACTGTGAAGCGCGCAGTGCATTGTGGGGCGCTAATCTCAAATTTGGATGGTCGCTTAATGGGCAAACAGGCAAAGTTCGGGCCGAGCTTTTGCTTGGCTCAAACTGCTCCCCCCCTCTCTATTTAGTTGACAGATAGAGCTGACTGTCATTCGCATAGCAATAGGAATGGATGTTACATTTACAAAATATGAGACCAAGAGGCAGAAGATAAACAGAAAGGGCCTCAGGACAGAATCCTGGGGCATACCAGTAGAGCGCAAAGATGGTTGAAATTTGAACGATTTGATGTCAGGACCTGGGCTTGAACCAGGGACCTCGTCTGTGTCTGGCATTAGCTCCCTGCCTGATCTATTGGAGAATACTATAAGATCCATTGGACAACCCTGCCTTGTGTCTTGATTGCTGTTGAACCTTGAACTTCTTGCTCCTCCCATGAACTTCCTATATAAGCCTTGTCTCCGCACTTCCTCTTTAGCAGGTTATTGTGCCTTCTCAGCCAGTGCCTTGCTCTTGACTCCCCTGCTGCCGTCTGTATTTTGCTACCACTCGTGATTGACCCTTGGCTTGTTACTTGACTGAGTGAATAACTTGTATAGCGCTACACATCCAAACTAAATCGCGTCAAGTCGCTTATTCCATCCGTTGTCTTCCTTAACCTTCAGAAGAGGTGGGTCTTAAGTTTTTTCCTGAAGGCCCAATGGTTTTCTTCCATGCGGATGTTCCTTGGTAGAGCGTTCCAATGCCGTGGTCCTTGGACTGCAAATCTTTGTTCTCCCTTTGATTTGTAATTGGACTTGGGGATGTATAGAAGGTTTTGGTTTGGTTTTGACTACTCTACAACCTGATCCCAACCTGCAAATACTCGTTACCGACCTTTTGGCATGTTTACTGACCATGCTGCTGTTTAATCCTTATCTGCTCATCCGCTACTAGACCCCGGCTTGCTCACACCCTGGTGGGGCAAACCTGTGGACCGCGACCTGGTACTAGCACGTAACTAAATCCATCTGCACCATCTGGTGAACACCTTCTAGTACTTAGACTCCACACCTCAGGTGAGCCTGTGTTATCTGCCAGAGTGACTTCCTGTATACCTATCCTGCTGGTCGGTCGTAGTCCTGCAACTGCTATAGCAACTGGTCTTCAAGCCAGACACCTGATCGTAACATTTGAGTTGTATGAATTGATTTGAAGGATCTTATTAATTAATATGGTGTGTATAGTAAGATGTAAGACTTACGATGAGGTTTGGGCATGACGAGAACTTCCCCTTTAATTTCAAAACGTAAAGACTTCCAATTAATGACGTTTCCATGGAGATCACCAGAGAGGACCTTCTGGATGTCTTCCTGAGTCAGGACATAATCCCACATGTGGACGTCACTTATTTCACCAACCAATGACTGAGAAGCATCAAACCTTCCACCAAAAGAATCCTGGTCCTGTCCGAGAACAATGCTTCTTTCAGCATCGATATAATAAGCATAGTTGTTGTTTTGTCTTATTGAACCCCTTTCGGAGGACTTCTTTCCATTGAGCCAAAGATAGGCCCCTTCATATTTGGAGTCCCAGGTCACACAGATGTGCCTCCAGTAAAAAGACTTCCAGTTTGGTGAAAAAGAAGCCCCTACGCTATTTATGAACACCTTATAGGTGTATGGAGGCTCTAAGTAGATAAAAAAGGCATCTGCGTATCTTGGAGTAGCAATAGAGAACAAAGTATAGGGGCGGGAAAGCTCACTGTAGGAACGTAGACAGACGGTGGCTTTCCACAATGGCCTTGTAATTGTAGGTCTTAGAATGACGTGAGCCGTGTTGGTTGCTTTGGGGAAGACGAAGACTTTACCTTCCAAGTCTAGGGAAGAAAACAGAAAAATCTCATTACTGATAATTATCAAAGCTTTGGTACCAGAGCAAAAAAGTCAGAATTTAATAATAAAAGCTAGAATTTAAAAAACAATTGATACACTAAGGCCGCGTACACACGAGGAGACATGTCCGAAGAAAACGGTCCGCGGAACATGCTAAGAAACTTTTGTCCGCTGGAAACCTGTCCACTAGGTCGTACACACGGTCGATCATGTCCGCGGAAACTGGTCTGCGGACCAGTTTCAGCGGACATGTTCGATCGTGTGTACGCGGCCTTACAAATTTCATAAAGATCCTTATATTTCCTTTTGTTTCTTGTATAAATATGTAAAACATGAATCCATTCATGACATCATTGTTTACTGCTATGTGTAATCTGTGATTGGTCACCAATAAACACATGTTAACTGGGCCAATCACAGCACCCTGCACCATGTGATAGCTGTGGCAAATCACAGCACCCTGTACCATGTGATAGCTGTGGCCAATCACAGCACCCTGTACCATGTGGTAGCTATGGCCAAACACAGCACCCTGAACCCCATGTGATAGCTGTCCAATCACAGCACCCTGCCCCATGTGATAGCTGTGGCCAATCACAGCATCCTGCACCATGTGATAGCTGTGGCCAATCACAGCACCTTGCAGCATGTGATATCCGTGGCCAATCACAGCACCCTGTACCATATAATAGCTTTGATTGGCCACTATTGTCTCAGCATCACAATAGTAAACAATAGACATGTGCACTGCCAACATTTTTTTTTTTGTTTTCATCTCATTCGATTTAGTTTTCTTTTGTTTTTAGGTCATTCGTTACAATCAAAATTCATTATTTCGAAAAAATGTGTAGCTTCGGGAAAAAATTTGAATTAGTTATGTTCGATTTGTTTAGGTGTGGTATTTGTTATTTCGATCATTTGGAAAAATCAAGAAATTCGGAAAACGAAAATTCGGAAATTGAAAATCAGAAATAATAACTAACTAATAATAATAACTATTACTAACTATTAAATAATAGGTATTGAAATTTCATTTCAAATTTGTCTGTTTTGTGAATGTAACATATACGAACTTATCCAAAGTTACAAATTATCCGAAATAACAAATGAATGTAACTTAACAAATTAATAATAATAAATAATAATAATAACATTTTTTTTTTTTTTTTTTTTTTCACAAAAAGTTTTTATTGGATGAAAAGTCATGCATAATACAACGTACACTTATAAGAGCATAATAGTAGTTACGAATTGCATACAGGAGAGGATAAACAAGAAAGAAGAGCAAAAACAATCGTATGTGAGTTCCATACTGTGTTATTCATGTAAGCATACATGTATCATTTTTGAACTAGATCGAAAGAACAATATCAGTGTTTGTACAAGCATTTTAAAGAGGGGGGGGGGGGGGTGGGGAGAGGAAGGGGAGGGAGGAGAGAAAAAAAAAAAAGGGGGGGGAAGGGGGGGGATCAAGTGACCTGAAAAGGGAGCAAGTATTAAATCTCAGATTTTAGCTTTACTTAATGATAGCTTTGTATTGTTGAGAATCTTTGAACATTGTCCAGTTATACCAGGTAGCATAGAATTCAGTAATTTTTTCTTGAGATATACTAATGAGTTCTTCAACTTTTTCAATGCAGTTTATTCTCCTAAACCATTCTGCTTTCGTTGGAGTGCTAGGAGATTTCCAGTGAGAGGGGATGCAGTGCCTGGCTGCATTAATCATGAACATGGGAAGTGATTTTAAATATTGACTTTTGGGCATGCAACTGAAGTGTAGTAGATACTGGGCCGGAGTATAACTTAGGTTTAATGAAGTGACTAGTTGGATTGTTTCATGTACCGATGTCCAGAAAGGCTGGATAAGGGGGCATGACCACCAGACGTGAATCATAGTGCCCTCCTCTCGTTTACATCTCCAACATCTGTCAGAGGCATTAGACGAAATTTTATGTAGAGTAGTGGGTATTCTATACCATCTGGTAATGATCTTGAATCCACTTTCTTGTGTGGCCACATTTAGCGAGCCTTTGTGCGCGTAGAGGAAGATTGTTTCCCAGTCTTTCTCAGTCAGGTCTAATTCTAGATCTCTTTCCCAGGCTTTACAGGAAGAGCTGGAGAAGTCAGTATCGTCTTCAAATAGCAAGTTGTAGACAGTTGAGAGAATATGTCTGCGTGGGGACGTTTTTGTACAGAGAGTTTCAAGCGGAGTAAGGGGTCTTGTCCAGTAATGGACAGTGTCTTTGTTGGATAGAAAATGTTTGATTTGAATGTAGTTCCAGTGAGATATGAGGGCTGGTTTGATGTCATTAAGTATGTTCTCTCTAGAGAGAATTTTGCCTTTTTTAAAGAAGTGTTTTGACAGTATCTCTTTAAATGGCCACTTATGTGTTGGAAACGATTTTTCCATACCAGGGGGAAAGTCAGGGTTTTGTAGTAGCGGTGTGAGAGGACTAAGCCATGGGGAGGGGTTTTTGAGTTTAAAAGTATTGCGGAAATTTTCGAGTGTGGGTCCAATAAGAGGATGTGTTTTGATGAAGTTTGAGTGAAATTTTGGGTTGATCCAAGGTAGATTTTTTAGCTCATGAGGATATTGCGCTTTTTCGAGGGTAACCCAGTCTTTAACGGTTTGGTGTATATTCCAGTCTACTATTCTCGTTAAAAGGGCAGCTTGGTGATATTTCCTAAGGTCGGGTAAGGCTATACCTCCTCTACTCTTAGGTAGGGTCAGTCTTGAAAATTTGATTCTAGGGGATTTACCCCTCCAAATAAATGAGGAACAAGCCTTTCTGAATGTGGCGAAGAATGATAATGGAATTTTGATTGGGATTGTCTGCATAATATAGAGAAACCTTGGTAGGATGGTCATTTTAATTAGGGCAGCCCGACCAAACCAGGACACACTTAAGGCGTTCCATCTTTTCAAATCCTCCTGTGTTTCTCTCAAGACAGGTTCGAAATTAAGATGGAAGAGATCTTTCAGGTTTGATGAGATTTTGATACCCAAATATGTGATGCTGTGGTCGGACCATTTAAATGGGAAATTTTTCTTGCATAATTCTACCATTTCAGTGGGCAGGGAGATGTTGAGGGCATTGGATTTGGAGTGGTTAATTTTTAAATTTGACAATAAATGGAAGTGATCTAAGTCTTTGAGAAGGTTAGGGATGGAGATATGGGGGTTCGAAAGGAAAAGAAGCATGTCATCAGCAAAGGCTGCTATTTTATACGTTTTGTCATGAATCTCGATTCCCTTGATGTCTATATTCGATCTAATTTTATTGAGCAGGGGCTCAAGTGTTAGAACAAATAAAAGTGGGGACAAGGGGCATCCCTGTCTTGTTCCGTTGCGGAGATTGAAGGCATTCGATAGGTGGCCGTTGACTCTGACTCTTGCTGTTGGATTTGAGTATAGTACCTTGATATAAGATCTCATTTGAGGCAGAAATCCAATATGTTTCAGAACTGCATCTATATAGTCCCAGGCCACTCTATCGAACGCCTTTTCGGCATCTAGTGATAAGAAGAATCCCTGTTTTTGTTTAGAGGATAGCCAATGATTTATGTTAAGAGCTTTTATTGTATTGTCTCGTCCTTCCCTTCCCGGGATAAATCCCACTTGATCTAAGGAAACTAAAGAAGTTAGGAAGGGGAGGATCCTGTTTGCTAGTATTTTAGCGTAGATTTTCACATCGACGTTTATCAGGGAAATAGGTCTATAATTGGTAACTTGGGTCACGTCTTTACCTTCTTTGGGAATTACTGTGATATGTGCTTCTAAAAGCTGTTTGGGGGGGTGTTGTTCTGAGTGAAGAATTTGAAACGTTTTTAGGAATCTCGGCTTAAGTATATCTGTAAAAGTCTTATAATATTGTAAAGGTAGTCCGTCCGGGCCTGGGGCCTTGCCTATTTTCATTTCTTTCAGGGCCCTTTCAAATTCTGGGCCTGAGATGGGATTTTCTAGTTCCCTTGCAATATTCCCTGAAATTTGGGGTGGGCCATAATGTTCTAAAAAATCTTGTATCATCTTTGCTCTTTCATCTGAATTCTGTGGGCATTTAGGGTTGGAAGGAATGTTATAGAGGTTTTGGTAATATAGCTCAAATTGCTTTGCAATCTCTTCATTCGAGGAACGCAGCTCGCCTTGCTTGTCTCCTATCTGATGGATGGTGTGAGCGGTTCTCTTGTTCTGAACTGCTTTTGCAAGCAACCTGCCACATTTATTTCCTTGCTCATAATAAATCTTGTGTCTCAATATATATTGCCTTTTGATTTTCATGTTTAGTTCATCAGATAGGAGTGATCTGACATGCGTTAGTTCCTCAAGTGCTGAGACCGCCAGCGTTCGCTTGTGTGTGCGTTCTAATTGATGGATGCGTTCTAACAAAGATCTAATTCTGGATTGTTGTTCTTTTTTTATTCTGGTCAGTTTTTTAATAAACTCACCTCTTATGACACATTTGTGAGCCTCCCATTGTGTAATCGGTGAAGTTTCATCATTTTCATTGTGCAGAAAATATTCTTTTAGTGCTTCTTTAAACTCTAAAGTGTCAGAGGGGTTTTTCAGTACCGCAGTATTAAGTCTCCAGGTCTTAGTCATGTTGTTTTTATCTGGGAAAGTCAAAGTCATGGTTACTGGGTGATGGTCTGAGAAAGTCATAGATTCAATTTTTGAGTCTGACAGGAGTGGGAGGTCTGGTTGCGAGAGGAGGAGATAGTCAATTCTAGAGTATTTTTGGTGAATGTTAGAGAAGTATGTATAGTCTTTAGTCTGAGGATTCAAGATTCTCCAGGTGTCATGTAACATGAGTTCTTGGAGTTGAATCTTGATTTGTTTCAGGGCCCTGAACGGTAGACTTGATGAACCATTTGAGGTATCTACAAGGGGATTTAAAGGAGTGTTAAAGTCTCCTCCGAATATCAGGGTTCCAGAAGTAAAAGTTGTCAAAAGGTCCTTGATTTTACGAAAGAAGGCAACCTGTCTCACATTTGGGGCATAAATATTGGCTATGGTGATGGGGTGTTGTTTCAGCTTCCCTTTCAGGAAAATATATCGTCCTTCGGGGTCTATCAGAGTGTCAACAATTTGGAGTGGGGTCCGTCTGGATATCAGAACTGAGACACCTTTTGTCTTACCTATTGGATTGGTGGCGTGAAATGAGGTTGGAAACCTATTGTCTCTAATTTTTGGAATTTTATCTGATTTAAAGTGTGTTTCTTGTATAAGAACAATGTTCGCTTTTTGTTTAGAAGATTCGTTGAAAAGTTTAGTTCTCTTTTCGGGGATATTGAGTCCTTTTGCATTTAAAGATATAATTTTTAGTGATAGAGGAACAGAATGTACCATGTCTGGGGGCATTGTGTCCACTTAAGGAGATCTAACTTGTTTGTCTGAGAATCCGGAGAAGAAGAGAAAAAAAAAAAAAAAAAAAAAAAAAGAAGGAGAATGGGGGAGGGGAATAGAGACAGAGGGGTTGGTTGTGGGGGAAAAAACCGGGGATAGATGTAGTTTCACTAACCTATCCTGTTGTGAAGAAACCGGTTGGTTCAAAGGGTGACGTGATGATCACCCCTTGTGTGGGAACGGGGTCTGTAAAGAACCGATGGAGCGATATGAAAAACTGTTATAGAATCGGTTTTACCCTATCTATCTTTTTCTCAACAACTCCTGCCTGATTCGGCTATATGTGCTGGCACATAGGAGCTATGAGCAGATGATAAAAAAAAAATACGATTGGCCGTGAATAAAACGTCTGAGGCATATGCGCAAGCAAAGCATCAAAAAGTATCCCCGCCAATTATTTCCATTCTTTATCTAAGTAATAAGTGTGGGTCCCGACTAAAAACCATGCTTAAAATTTTGAAAAAAAATATTTGCACCTTACTATCACAAAAAAAAAAGTTTGGTAACTTGAAAGAAAACAGAATTTAACTTGTCTTATGAGACAACGTGATCTCGCCACAAGAGGGCGGTATTGTATCTCATACATTAAACTTGTGCATAACGAAGTAAACAACAATGTACATCTTATGAAAATAAGAATGTGATACCCTTCCTTACTATAGCAATGCAGCTTCAGACACAATATGTGACCTTTGCAGCATCTATTGGTTCAAAAACATTTATCACTTCAGTTTCACCTGGGCTATTGTCAGAGTGATACCTTAATTGTTTTACAGCATAAAATGTAACATCAATCTCTAATGTGTCTTGAGATAGGAAATGAAGGTGAGATACGCTCCATGTGACTGATGTCACAGTAGTACTATTGTATATTGAGGCCCTTAACTGGATGGGATGTAAATTGAGTAATAAGATTCAGGATCAATGAAGCTGCATTGCACTTACCCATTTCAATGGAAACACATATAGCTCAATTAGGCAAATACAATAGGCTAATTGCATCCTGCCGTACCTAAGCCACAATATATGAGATATACCATACTGTATCAAACTTCGAGTCATGTGGTGGAAGAAAGAAAAAAAAAAAAAAAAAAATAGACCTATTAATTGTCGCACCACGCCAATCAGTCAGTCAGATAGTTCCCTTCAGAGGAGTTGCCATGCACCTTGTAAAGTAGACAGATTGAGGCGAATATAATCAGGTTAAACCCGCCCGTCATTTTGTCCTGTAAAGATGCTGAAAGGTTCTCCGCATATATATCAGAACAGCTTATACGAAACAACAAGTATATGTGAGATTTGTAGTCTTATTCTTCAGAACTAAGAACAATGTTATACCTCTGTGTAAGGGTTTTCTCACAGGGCCCGACGAACGGGATAGAATTCTCGCTGGACATGAAATTTCCACCAGTCCTTTCTCCCCTTGACTCTTCTCCCATAAGTTCAATTGCAGTGCATATCCCCTGTGGGTAGAACAAAAAAAAAAAAAAAAAAAAAAAAAAAAAAAACACAAAAGTATGCTACCTGCTGCCTTGGGGTGGGGGAGGAGGGGGTTTGTATCTCTAGGCGAGGTATCAAGATTTGGTGCATGGGCGCAGACCTCTTGAGTAGTAGCTTAGGTACATGGCAAGAATCTTAGCAATAACTGTGTTTCAGATAGACTGAACAACTTCAAAAAAAAAGTCATGTAGAATTGTGAATTAATATTTGGGTAATCAAGAATCATGTGTCCATATGATCCTGCCGATCCATGCGATCTTTACGTCTGGGCGGTGAGTTACCTTGGTCTTCCTGGGCGTCATTTCTTCTGTTACGCTGAGGGGTTGGTGATCTGCGACGGCGGTCTCTGTTTCTCTGTGCTCTTGGCGTGTTGTTGCCTGAAACTGCTATCCAGTTGTCATTTGTCAAGAAGGAGTCGTACCATTCCGGAATCTCGACTATCGGCATATTCAACATTTCACAGAATGGTCTGATATCATCGGGTGTGCGCAGGAGTGCGGTGTGACCCCTCCATGTCGCTGATAGGCAGAAAGGGAATTTCCATCTGTACGGAATTCCTCTGGTGCGTAGCTGATCTGTCAGAGGGCGCAGGGCCCTGCGTTGCCTCAGCGTGATATTTGACAGGTCCTGGAATAGTTTTATTTCCATTCCATTAGAGATGATTCTGTTTTTTTCCCTAGCCTTCTTGAGGATAGCTTCTTTCAGAGGAAAGTTCACTAGACAGCATATTATGTCCCTGGGTGGGTCATTATCTCTTCCCCTAGGTCTGAGAGCTCTGTGTACCCTCTCATATTCAATGGGAGATTCTAGGGGTCTATCAAGCACATCATTAAAAATCGCTGTAGCTGTCTGTTCCACGGGGTTCAGATCTGCCATTTCGGGGACCCCCCTAATTCTAATATTGTGGCGACGCCCCCTATTGTCCAAATCTTCCAAGTGGCGGGTAATTTCAATCAGGTGAGTAAGGTGCATGTCAGAGTGCTTTTGTATTTGTTTTATGGCCTCAGCATTCCTCATTGTGGCTTGTTCAGTCATTCCTGTCCTTGCAGCAATGCCCTGGATGTCTGCCCTGATCTCTGTAATGGCGGCTGAAAACGATGCCTTAATGTCCATTGCCATGGCCTGTAGGTTTGCCTGCAGGTCAGTGAGGCTGAGGGCTTGTGGGGGCTGCAAGGAAGGCGGATGGGTGCCCTGGGATCCGCTGGCGGCGATCGCGCCGCTCGTTGTAAGGCCTGGTCCCCCGTGCGGGCCGGGAGGTTTAGGCGAGGCCGCGGCTTTTGGGCCTTCCCCTAGCTGGGTCCGGAACATCGCCGGAATAGTGGCTGCGGACAAAATATTGGGCTCCATCTGATGCTGGGGCTATGGGGAGTCAGTCTCACCTCCTTTTTTGCTCGCTGGTGCTCTTTAATGTGGCCGATGGGTGCCGATTGTAGCTCCTTGTGCCAGAGGATTTAGCTTAGGCGTCCATCACGGTCCGGTGCCAGGCCACGCCCCCCAACATTTTTTTATTATAATTCATTATTATTAATTTGTTTCCTTCTATTTGTTTAGATGCAGCATTCATTATTTCAGATAATTCGTAACTTCGGATAAATTCATTCAATTCAAATTTGTTACGTTGCATTTGTTTAGATGCGGATTTGTTATTTTGGATAATTTGTAACTTCGGATCAGTTCGTATTTGTTACGTTCACTAACAGACAAATTTTGAAAGGAAATCAAAAATTCGGAAATTGGGAAAATCAGAAAAAATAACTAACTAATAATAATAATAACTATTACTAACTATTAAATTATACTAGGTATTGGAATTTTCTTTTCAAATTTGTCTGTTAGTGAACGTAACGAATATGAACTTATACAAAGTTAATTTGTAAAATAACAATATGTAATATCCAAAGTAACAAATCCGCATCTAAATGTAACATATTAATAATAATAATAAAAAGTTTTTATTATGATTTTTTATTATTAATTTGTTATGTTCTTATTGTTTAGATGCAGCATTCATTATTTCAAATAATTTGTAACTTCGGATAAATTTGTATTTGTTACATTTCACTAACAGACGCATTTTGAAAGGAAATTCCAATACCTATAATTTAATAGTTATTAGATATTCCACTTATAATTGTCATCATCACCTCTCATTATTCAAGGGCATAAGAAATATACACCGTATTTACAGAGGTGTATTTAGGTTTTGTGCTGCCCTAGGCCTGACTAAACTTGTGCAGCCCCTAATTTAAATATGACCCACCCCTTCCTGTCACGGCCACACCCTGTGTTGTTTAAGACCCGCCCTGAAATTTTCGAGTGAGGACACTTACTTAGATTTCCTCTTACTTTCTGGTTGCCCATAGAACAGGAAGTAAAGGGAAATCTTGGCAATGATACATGGATTTTAAAAGTGTTGCCTATAGATCTACTTTAAGTAGATGTTGCAGCAGAAACATATAGCACAGTGAGGAAGGTTTTTAGTTCACGATGACAAAACAGTCAAAATTGGAAGCGCGCCCCCCCCACAGTTGCGGAATTCCGGCTGCCCGCATGCTAGAAGCAGCGCGGCTGCTTTATGGGGGTGCTTTATGTCGCCTTGCCATCCATCTGCAGCCTTGGCGCCTTGCCATCCATCTGCCGCCTTGCCCCACCCAGTGTCAATCTGCAGCCTTGAGGGAACGAGTGCCGCCGAGATACACAGAGCTGGATGTCCTGTGTACGAGGCTCCTCTCGGCTCCTCTCGCAGTCCCACCCCTAGGCCCAGCTCCTATGATGGACATAACACTGGTCCAATGGCGGGAGGCGTGACTGCGAGCGGAGTCGAGTACACAGTACTCTCAGCTCTATTTCTGTGGTGCTCGCTCCCTCCAAGGCAGCTGTTTGGCATATAACACACACCCATGATTTCCCCCTGATTTTAAGGGTCAAAAACTGTGTGTTATATGCCGATAAATACATTAGTCATTTTCAATGTAATTATATATGGCAGTTGGAGAATCTTATTAATTAAAAAGTTGTATAAAGACGGATGACAGACTTACGTTGGTGTTTAGACTGGACAAGAACGTCCCCTTTGATTTCATAGTGTAGAGATAGCCAGTTAATGACATTTCCATGGAGATCACCAGAGAGGACCTTCTTGATGTCTTCTGGAGTCAGGACATAATCCCACATGTGGATGTCACCTATTTCACCGACCAATGACTGAGAAGCATCAAAAGAGTCTTGTTCCTGCCCCATAAAAATGCTGGCTTCAGCTGGGATAGAAGACCCTTTCATGGAGACTCCTTCCGGGTAGAGTTTCCCATTGACCCAAAGTTGGACCACTCCGGTGTCGGAGTCCCAGGTTATACAGGTGTGACTCAAAGACTTGGGGCCAGATTCACGTATTCCAGAGCATCTTTGCTCTGGAGTAACGCTTCTGATTTGCGTTGCGCTGCCGAATTTTTAGGAGCAAGTGCTGTCATTCACGAAGCACTTGCTCCTAAAGTTGCGGCAGCGCATCGCAAATGAGCCGGCGGAATTCAAATGTCGCGGGTACGGGGCGTGTAGTATGCTAACTACGCGCGATCCCGCCGCCGACGTACTGCGCATGCGTCGAGTGTCAAAACATCCCCGTGCGCATGCTCCAAAATCTGTGAATGAACGTCAATGACGTCACATTCCCATTCATGACCGTTTTACGCAAGCGACGTTTTTTTTTTTTTTCCCGACGCGATGACGACGCCTATACCTAACATAGGATACTCCAACCCCATGTAGGTATATCTATGCGCCGCGTATCCCGTCCGGAAACGTCGTAACGTCACTGCGTCGCGCCGGATTTCGATCGTGAATTGCCGATTTCCGCTCATTAACATATTTTTTGAGCGTAAATCGGCGGGAACGCCCCCGGCGCCATTTTTAAGTTGAAGTAACGATGCGATGGCGAAACTCAGTTACGCTCATCGCATCGGAACTTCAACCCGGCGTTTCTTGTTTTCTGGTTACAGAAAACAGAAACGCCGGCTCAAAGCCACTGTTACGCTGGCGGATCACTCGATCCGCCAGCGTAACCTTTCATGAATCTGGCCCTTAGAGTCTGTCTTAAAACTAGTGACGTCCTGGTTGATATATACAGAACAAGTGTGTGGAGGTTGAATGTTGACTACAAAGGCCTTTTCCGCCCCGGGAGTAGCGAGAGAGAAGAGAGTATAGGGGCGGGAAAGATCCGAATAAGAACGTAGACAGACGCTGACTTTCTGCAATGGCTCTGTAATTGTAGACTTTAGAATGACATGAGATGTGTTGGCTTCACGGGGGAAGACGAAGACTTTGCCCTCCATGTCTAGGGAAGAAAACAGACAAAGATCATTACTGCTACATATCAAAGCTATAGAAGCTGAACAATAAAATCAGAATTATTTATAGACAGTAGAACTTAAAATAAACCACAATTTGATCCACTCCACACATTGTCGCCACTCCTGCGAATGCGTGCGGGAAACTTCTTTATGGTGGTGACGTACAACACGTAGGACGAAGTTCATCAGGCAGTGTGGCTCTTCTGCTTGATTCTGAGCACGTTTCTTGTTGGAAAAATTGAGAACCAGCTCTCAAATGTTTGCTGTCGGAAATTCCGACAGAAAAAGTCTGATAGAGCCTACACACGGTCAGAATTTCCGACCGTGTGTACCCGGCATTATAATTGCCATTGTCATTGTTGATGTGATGACAAATAAATCACAATTTTCAGAGTTATTCTCTACTGAACATTGGAGGATGTTAATAATTAAAGTGTATGTAGTTAAGATGACAGACTTACGCAAATTTTCAGGTTGGAGAAGAACGTCTCCTTTCATTTCATAAAGTAGAGACTTCCAATTAATGACATTTCCATGGAGGTCACCAGTGAGGGCATTCTGGATGTCTTCTGGAGTCAGGACATAATCCCACATGTGGACGTCACTTATTTCCCCAACCATTGCCCGAGAAGTATCGAACCCTCCACCAGAAGAATCTTGTTCCTGCCCCAGAACAATGCTGGCTTCAGCTGTGATAGAATCTTCTCTGCTGGTAAATCCTCTGGTGGAGATCTTCCCATTGGCCCAAAGATTGACCACCCTAGTTTTCGAGTCCCAGGTCACACAGGTATGGCTCCAGTCCGCAGCCTCCGAGTCTCTCCTGAAAACACTGCTTCTGTTGTTTATGTATACAGTATAGGTGGTTGGAGCCTGGAACCTGATTAGAAAAGCATCTTTATATTTTGGAGTAGCTAAAGAGAAGAGAGAATACTGGCGGGAAAGTTCACTATAGGAACGTAGACAGGCGGTGACTTCCTGCAATGGCTCTGTAATTGTAGGTCTTAGAATGACATGAGACATGTCGGTTTCTTTGGGGAAGACGAACATTTTACCCTCCAAGTCTAAGGAAGAAAACAGACACAACTCATTACTGGTACTTATCAAAGCTTTAGATGATGAACAATAAACTCAACATTTATGTATAGATGGTAGAATCCGACATAAGTTCATTAGCTACACTTATATAACAGGAGGATCACCTTAGATATTAACTCCTTGTCAGGAACGAGGATGCAGATCAAGATGTAAAGAGTTGGAGACAAGGAGTGCAGTGCCCACAGAAGCACGGTTGGCCAGGTGCTTGCTTGTAGACTGATGGACTTAGCCACTGAGGGATGGCTGTAGCAGGCAGAACTGAGCTTTGTTGTGCTTAGATGAGAGGCAGGCCTGGGACAAAAAATAGGCCCGGGCATTTAAGACTGAGCTGCCCAGAAGGGGGGGGGGGGCGGCGGTGGCGGCGCGCGGTGGGGGTTAATGATGGGATGTAGGGTAAGATAAAGAAATATAGATAGACAGATAGATAAAATGAAGAAATAAAGATAGTAGATAGATAAAAAACAGGAGGGAGAAAGATAGATAGATACATGGGGGGAGAGGGAGAGAGAGAGAAAGAAAGAATGAAAGAAAGAAAGAAAGAAAGAAAGAAAGAAAGAAAGAAAGAAAGAAAGAAAGAAAGAAAGATAGATAAAGATAGTTAGATAGGAAGGAAGATAGAGAAAGAAAGAAAGAAAGAAAGAAAGAAAGAAAGAAAGAAAGAAAGAAAGAAAGAAAGAAAGAAAGAAAGAAAGAAAGAAAGAAAGAAAGAAAGAAAGAAAGATAGGAAGATAGATAGATAAAGATAGTTAGATAGGAAGAAAGAAAGAAAGAAAGAAAGAAAGAAAGAAAGATAAAGATAAAGATAGATAGATAGATAAAGAAAAAAGATAGATAAATATAGAAAGAAGGGAAGGAAGATAGATAAAGATAGATAGATAAAGATAGTTAGATAGGAAGGAAGATAGAGAAAGAAAGAAAGAAAAAAAGAAAGAATGAAAGAAAGAAAGAAAGAAGGAAAGAAAGAAAGAAAGAAAGAAAGAAAGAAAGAAAGAAAGAAAGAAAGAAAGAAAGAAAGAAAGAAAGAAAGAAAGAAAGAAGGAAAGAAAGAAAGAAAGATAAAGAAAAAAGATAGATAAAGATAGAAAGAAGGGAAGGAAGATAGATAAAGATAGATAAAGATAGAAAGAAGGGAAGGAAGATAGATAAAGATAGATAGATAGATAGATAGATAGATAGATAGATAGATAGATAGATAGATAGATACAGATAGAAACAAAAGAAGGGAAGGAAGGAAGATAGATAGATAGAAAGGAAGATAGATAAAGAAAGATAGATAGATAAAGATAGAAAGAAATAAGGGAAAGAAGGGAGATAGATAGATAGATAGATAGATAGATAGATAGATAGATAGATAGATAAAGATAAAGAGATAGATAAATAGGGAGAGAGAAAGAAAGAAAGAAAGGTGAAGAGAGAGAGAGAGAGATAGAGAAGGAAATGAAGGGCATCCCTACATTAGTGTACAGTACTCACTCAGGAGGCAGGAAAAGACTGACTGAATATCATACTCCATCTTTTCTTTCTGTTTGAATATTCCCACCCACATCCCTTGGACAGCAGAACAGTGTCTGTCTGGGAGAGTGGGCGGGGCAGACACAGGAGGAGAGGAGGAGAGGAGGGAGAGAAGTAGAAGCAGCTCATCTCCTCTAACTGGTTGTGCGGGCAGCAAGGGGAGGGGTGAAATGTCAGAGCTGATCTCAACTTTCTCTATCTGACCCAGCTCATCTCTATCTTGCGCTGTGTTGGTGGCGGGTAAACTGGGTTATTAGGTAAGAATAGTTCCCTCTTGGCCTGCAACCTCTTGGTACACCCCTGAGGAGACATGACATGTGGGCCGTTCGCGGGCTGCCATCCGCGGGCCGCCGCGGCCCACCGGGCATTTTCCCTGTATGCCCTATGGCCAGTCCAGGCCTGATGAGCGGAGATACCAAAAGCCAGGTCATACACAGGTAGGTCAGTCTAGAGCAAGTGCTGGGGTGAGCCAAAGGTCATACACAAGCAGGGTCCAGGTACAAACCAAGGGTCGAGCCGGGTGGTCAGGTAGCAGAGTCCAGAAGCAGGCCAAGGGTTAAAACAAGGAGAACAGGAAGCGAGGTCAAGGCAAGCCGGGTCACAACAGATAGGTACGGATCAAGAAACAAGGTCTAGGTACACAAGGAACTGAAGAGATCATCCAATGCCATCCAGCAGTCACAGACTGACTTAAATAGGGCCATTGGTGCCAACGTCAGTCAAACCACTTGCGTGCCGTCGTGCACGCGCTGCACATGCGCGTGCACGGATGCGTTCCAGTGCGCATTAATGCACGCTGATGCACGGCATGCGCTCGTGCACATCTCGGAACCCTCCGTGAGCATCCATGGAGGTTCTGGCCAACATTGCCAGTACTGTGACGACCATGTCCCTGACACTCCTTCCCAGCCAGTGTCATAGAACACTGATAGTGTTCATTATCATTGATGAGGGGCATACGTACAGGGGTCACCCTTGTGACCCGACCCCATGCTCAAGGTGGTCTGTGTGGCCCCCTGTATGCCTGGATAGGAAGGTGGTGGGGGCAGTGCCATCTAGAGGAACCAATCGCTCCATGTAGCCACTGAATGCCTGTTCTTCCTCCTTTCCCTCTCGCAGACATTCAGCATCTGAAGGAGGGAAATGGAGGGTATCGGTTCTTCCACATTCCACTCCCACCACCTCCCTATCTCTGTCCTGCTGTCCCGGGCTCCTGTGTGCTCCCCTGGCCCCCTCGCTGCCCCCTCGCTGTGCTGCTGGGTGTTCCCTTCCCACCTACCGCTAGCTGCTGTGGGGGATCTGCCAGAAAGGAGAGCAGGGAAGGTGCCGATAAATGTCTCATTTATCGGCACCTTCTTTGTCTTGATAAATAGTCAGTGATCAGTACTCATGTGTTTACTATGCCTCAGTTTATGAATGAACGGGAAGCTCTGTACAGTAGAAATGTGCAATTCGTTCCGTTCCAAATTAATTTTTCCTCAAAATTCAACAAATTCTTTCATTTAGAAATATAAGAATCTGCGGAAAAAAAATTAAAAAATTACATTTTGTGAAAATTCGACAATTTACAAATTTGAAATGTGAAAATCTGAAAATTCTGAAATTCGAAAATAAGAAAAAAAAAATGAAAGTAAAGATGAAAATAAGAAAATTTGAAAACCTGAAAATCCGAAATAATATCTAACTAACTAATAATAATAATAACTATTACTAACTATTAAATTACAGGTGTTGGAATTTCCTTTCAAATTTGGCTGTTAGTGAACGTAATGAATACAAAGTTACGAATTTTCCTGAAATAATGAATGCCGCATCTAAAGAAATGGAACGTAATGAATTAATAATAATATATAATAATATTTAAAAAGTTTGTATTATTTATTGATAATTATTAATTTGTTACGTTCCATACGTTAAGATGCAGCATTCGTTATTTCGGATAATTCGTAACTTCGGATAAATTTGCATTTACGTTACGCTCAACAGCCAAATAGTTAGTTATTATTATTTATTTTTTTAGAATTTTCAAATTTTCAAATTTTCTGATTTTTACGTTTTGGATTTTCCAGATTTTTTTTAAAATAACAAATACTGCATATAAAGAAATGCAACATAACAAATTCTAATTTTTCCGAAGTTACAAATTCATTCGAGATAACACATTTTGGTCATAACGAATGACCCGGAAAAAAAAACAAAAACAAACATAAAAAACGAATTAAACGAAAATGAAAACAAATTTTTCAGCAGTGCACATCTACGGTACAGAGCTATTCCTGTTTATTCATTCGGTGCAGCTGAGGCTGCAGAGAAAAGGGACTGATGAATCTGTCCTCAGTCCCTTTCTCTGTCTCAAAAGTGAGACATCAGGGGTCTGTTTAGATCCCTGATATCTCGCCATAGCCCCCCAATGAAGGTCCTAAAAATATGTAAAAAATATATTAAGTTGGTAAAGAAAAAAAATAAAATGGTAAATCATAAAAAAATAAAACAACAGCAATAAAAAAACGCCAGTGGCGGAACTACCAGGGTCACAAAGGTCGCACTTGCGACTGGACTCTAGTGTTCTGCCACTGTGGGGGGACCCCTCAACGGCAAGAAGAGTCGCTGCTGTGGGACCCTAATAAAGGGTCCCACAATGGGAGTAAAGGGCCCCCAGGATCAGTGGGAAAGGGCCCGGTTGGGGGCCAGGGTGGCCCTTTGCGGTTTCTTGCTTTAGGGGCTTCGAACGTTCTAGTTATGCCCAAGACTTTAGATAAGGGGGTACCATCAGTCCTCCTGTATGGGGCCTGGGTACGCAGGGGAGCCCAGGCAGCAGGGTCACCACTGAGGGAGTCAGAAAGACAGAGAATCAATACCATGACCCAATGTAGGTCCCTTTACTCCCACAATGGGAGTAAAGGGCCCCCATGATCAGTAGGAAGGGCCCGGTCAGGAGCCAGGGTGGCCCTTCATGGTTTCTTGCATCAGAGGCTCTGAACATTCTAGTTATGCCCAAGACTTTAGATAAGGGGGTACCATCAGTCCTCCTGTATGGGGCCTGGGCACACAGGCAGCAGGGTCACCACTGAGGGAGTCAGAAAGACAGAAAATCAATACCATGACCCAATGTAGGGCTGTTTACTCCCACAATAGGAGTAAAGGGCCCCCAGGATCAGTGGGAAGGGCCCGGTCGGGGGCCAGGGTGTCCCTTCATGGTTTCTTGCATCAGGGGCTTTGAACATTCTAGTTATGCCCAAGACTTTAAATAAGGGGGTACCATTAGTCCTCCTGTATGGGGCCTGGGCACGCAGGGGAGCCCGGGCAGCAGGGTCACCACTGAGAGAGTCAGAAAGACAAAGAATCAATACCATAACCCAATGTAGGGCCCTTTACTCCCACAATGTGAGTAAAGGGCCCCCAGGATCAGTGGGAAGGGCCCGATCAGGGGCCAGTGTGGCCCTTTATGGTTTCTTGCATCAGGGGCTCTGAACATTCTAGTTATGCCCAAGATTTTAGATAGGGGGGTACCATCAGTCCTCCTGTATGGGGCCTGGGTACACAGGGGAGCCCAGGCAGCAGGGTCACCACTGAGGGAGTCAGAAAGACAGGACACAATACCATGACCCAATATAGGGCCCTTTACTCCCACAATGGGAGTAAAGGGCCCCCAGGATCAGTGGGAAGGGCCTCGGTCGGGGGCCGGGGTGGCTCATTATGGTTTCTTGCATCAGGGGTTCTGAACATTCTAGTTATGCCCAAGACTTTAGATAAGGGGGTACCATCAGTCCTCCTGTATGGGGCCTGGGCACGCAGGGGAACCCAGGCAGCAGGGTCACCCAGGCAGCAGGGTCACCACTGAGGGAGTCAGAAAGACAGAGAATCAATACCAAGACCCAATGTAGGGTTGTTTACTCCCACAATGGGAGTAAAGGGCCCTCAGGATCAGTGGGAAGGGCCCGGCCAGGGGCCAGTGTGGACCTTCATGGTTTCTTGCATCAGAGGCTCTGAACATTCTAGTTATGCCCAAGACTTTAGATAAGGGGGCACTATCTGTCCTCCTGTATGGGGCCTGGGCACACAGGCAACAGGGTCACCACTGAGGGAGTCAGAAAGACAGAATCAATACCATGACCCAATGTAGGGCTGTTTACTCCCACAATAGGAGTAAAGGGCCCCCAGGATCAGTGGGAAGGGCCCGGTCGGGGGCCAGGGTGTCCCTTCATGGTTTCTTGCATCAGGGGCTTTGAACATTCTAGTTATGCCCAAGACTTTAGATAAGGGGGTACCATTAGTCCTCCTGTATGGGGCCTGGGCACGCAGGGGAGCCCAGGCAGCAGGGTCACCACTGAGATAGTCAGAAAGACAAAGAATCAATACCATAACCCAATGTAGGGCCCTTTACTCCCACAATCAGAGTAAAGGGCCCCCAGGATCAGTGGGAAGGGCCCGATCAGGGGCCAGTGTGGCCCTTTATGGTTTCTTGCATCAGGGGCTCTGAACATTCTAGTTATGCCCAAGATTTTAGATAAGGGGGTACCATCAGTCCTCCTGTATGGGGCCTGGGCACGCAGGGGTACCCAGGCAGCAGGGTCACCACTGAGGGAGTCAGAAAGACAGAGAATCAATACCAAGACCCAATGTAGGGTTGTTTACTCCCACAATGTGAGTAAAGGGCCCCCAGGATCAGTGGGAAGGGCCCGATCAGGGGCCAGTGTGGCCCTTTATGGTTTCTTGCATCAGGGGCTCTGAACATTCTAGTTATGCCCAAGATTTTAGATAGGGGGGTACCATCAGTCCTCCTGTATGGGGCCTGGGTACACAGGGGAGCCCAGGCAGCAGGGTCACCACTGAGGGAGTCAGAAAGACAGGACACAATACCATGACCCAATATAGGGCCCTTTACTCCCACAATGGGAGTAAAGGGCCCCCAGGATCAGTGGGAAGGGCCTCGGTCGGGGGCCGGGGTGGCTCATTATGGTTTCTTGCATCAGGGGTTCTGAACATTCTAGTTATGCCCAAGACTTTAGATAAGGGGGTACCATCAGTCCTCCTGTATGGGGCCTGGGCACGCAGGGGAACCCAGGCAGCAGGGTCACCCAGGCAGCAGGGTCACCACTGAGGGAGTCAGAAAGACAGAGAATCAATACCAAGACCCAATGTAGGGTTGTTTACTCCCACAATGGGAGTAAAGGGCCCTCAGGATCAGTGGGAAGGGCCCGGCCAGGGGCCAGTGTGGACCTTCATGGTTTCTTGCATCAGAGGCTCTGAACATTCTAGTTATGCCCAAGACTTTAGATAAGGGGGCACTATCTGTCCTCCTGTATGGGGCCTGGGCACACAGGCAACAGGGTCACCACTGAGGGAGTCAGAAAGACAGAATCAATACCATGACCCAATGTAGGGCTGTTTACTCCCACAATAGGAGTAAAGGGCCCCCAGGATCAGTGGGAAGGGCCCGGTCGGGGGCCAGGGTGTCCCTTCATGGTTTCTTGCATCAGGGGCTTTGAACATTCTAGTTATGCCCAAGACTTTAGATAAGGGGGTACCATTAGTCCTCCTGTATGGGGCCTGGGCACGCAGGGGAGCCCAGGCAGCAGGGTCACCACTGAGATAGTCAGAAAGACAAAGAATCAATACCATAACCCAATGTAGGGCCCTTTACTCCCACAATCAGAGTAAAGGGCCCCCAGGATCAGTGGGAAGGGCCCGATCAGGGGCCAGTGTGGCCCTTTATGGTTTCTTGCATCAGGGGCTCTGAACATTCTAGTTATGCCCAAGATTTTAGATAAGGGGGTACCATCAGTCCTCCTGTATGGGGCCTGGGCACGCAGGGGTACCCAGGCAGCAGGGTCACCACTGAGGGAGTCAGAAAGACAGAGAATCAATACCAAGACCCAATGTAGGGTTGTTTACTCCCACAATGGGAGTAAAGGGCCCTCAGGATCAGTGGGAAGGGCCCGGCCAGGGGCCAGTGTGGACCTTCATGGTTTCTTGCATCAGAGGCTCTGAACATTCTAGTTATGCCCAAGACTTTAGATAAGGGGGCACTATCTGTCCTCCTGTATGGGGCCTGGGCACACAGGCAACAGGGTCACCACTGAGGGAGTCAGAAAGACAGGTATCAATACCATGACCCAATGTAGGGCTGTTTACTTCCACAATGGGAGTAAAGGGCCCCCAGTATCAGCAGTGGAAAGGGCCCGGTCGGGGGCCAGGGTGGCCCTTCATGGTTTCTTGCATCAGGGGCTCTGAACGTTCTAGTTATGCCCAATACTTTAGATAAGGGGGTACCATCAGCCCTCCTGTATGGGGCCTGGGCACGCAGGTGAGCCCAGGCAGCAGTGTCACCACTGAGGGAGTCAGAAAGACAGAGAATCAATACCATGACCCAATCTAGGGCTGTTTACTCCCACAATGGGAGTAAAGGGCCCCCAGGGTCAGCAGTGGGAAGGGCCCCGGTCGGTGGCCAGGGTGGCCCATTGTGGTTTCTTGCATCAGGGGCTCTGAACGTTTTAGTTATGCACAAGACTTTATATAAGGGGGTACCATCAGTCCTCCTGTATGGGGCCTGGGCACGCAGGGGAGTGCAGGCAGCAGGGTCACCACTGAGGGAGTCAGAAAGACAGAAAATCAATACCATGACCCAATGTAGGGCCCTTTACTGCCACAATGGGAGTAAAGGGCCCCCATGATCAGTGGGAAGGGTCCGGTCAGGGGCCAATGTGGCCCTTCATGGTTTCTTGCATCAGAGGCTCTGAATGTTCTAGTTATGCCCAAGACTTTAGATAAGGGGGTACCATCAGTCCTCCTGTATGGGGCCTGGGCACGCAGGGGAGCCCAGGCAGCAGGGTCATCACTGAGGGAGTCAGAAAGAGAGAGAATCAATACCATGACCCATTGTAGGGCCCTTTACTCCCACAATGGGAATAAAGGGCCCTCAGGATCAGTGGAAAGGGCCCAGGCAGGTGCCAGGGTGGCCCTTCATGGTTTCTTGCATCAGGGGCTCTGAACGTTCTAGTTATGCCCAAGTTTGCTGTTCCCAAATACTAGAGATACAAGTTCATGCAGTGTAAGTAGAGATTTATGGTTTCGCTTCTTTGATACCGGAGTGAGATTAAGCAATATCGGGGGGGGGGGGGTCGCCGACCCTCTGCTTGTAAAAGCAATCCAGTGGCTAGTTATTCGCTAGGATTGCTTTTACAAGAGAACCAGCCACTGGCTTTAAAAATATGATGCCTGTAGCTGCATTAACTTGAAGCTGAACAACTTGAAGTCTATCGATGTACCGGTACATCGCAGGTCGGCAAGTAGGTAAGTAAACGAGGTTCTACCACCTACCTTCCTGTGCAAGAGAAGCGGGGACCACCAACAGGAACACCACCACACTCAGCTCCATCTCCCTGAAAACATAGAAACACTAATGAGAAATAATTCATCTCTGTTCAGAATTTGTTAGTAGAAACAGCCAGGGGCATCAGGAGGGGGTGGCTAGCCGTGGCTGAAGCCCCTGAATGTAACCCTGTAAAGCCCCGAGTCTCACAGTGGCAGGACTGCATTATTAGCCTCGAGTGAGTGGCAAGAGCCGGGATCGATCTTATCCTGAGCGACGCCGAATGTAGCCGAGTGAGGCCGAGTGTGACCGAGTCCCATAGCAGGTCCTGCCTTCTGGAGCCTGCACAACGACTATGAAGGACGTCACACTGGTCCAATGCCGCGACCGCGGGACGTGTGACATCAATCATAGGGGTTGCACTGGCTCCAGAAGGCGGGAATTACAATGCGGCCACCACATCGGCGCAACATCCCTGATTGGCGCTCGGGTGGGCCGCGGGTGGCTCTCCTCTCCTCTCCTCAAGGCTCCTTGGCTCTCCTCTCCTCCAGCCAGGCTCCTCGGCTCTCTGACGGAATGACTGCCTGCTGCTGTGACACCGCTGAGCTGAGGTAGGTCAAAACCTTCAGACAGTGTAATAATGTGTATGTAAATGTCAGTGTAGGTCAGTGAATGTCAGGTAGGTCAGTGTAGGTAGGTCAGTGTATGTAGGTAACAACCGTCGGTGCAGGTAGGTCAGTGTATGTCAGGTAGGTCACTGTAGGTAGGTCAGTGTATGTGGGTAACTACCGTCAGTATAGGTAGGTCAGTGTATGTAGGTCAGTGTATGTCAGGTAAGTCACTGTAGGTAGGTCAGTGTATGTAGGTAACTACCGTCAGTACAGGTAGGTCAGTGTATGTCGGGTAGGTCAATGTATGTAGGTCAGGTAGGTCACATGCTAGCCAAAAAAAGCCTGCATCACATACAAACCGTCCCTCCTCCCCCGGTTCCCAGTCTTGGACTTCGGGCTGAAGCCCCTGGTCTTTCTGCCACCTAGCCACGCCCCTGAAACAGACACAAATTTTACAGCCACGGGTATCTGGACACCGTCCTCAATTAGTGACTAGGGATGAGATTCGAATTCGAGTTGAACATTGCCTGTTCCCAGGCCTGGATTTCCCACAAGGCCACCAAGGCCAGGCCTCGGGGCAGCAGGGTGCCAAGGGGCGGCAGTGGCATGGAGTCCCCCGACGGCCGTAACATACAGTTGAGGGCTGTAAGTTGCTGTGTGAGAATTGAGCGGGGGAATCCGCTCGCTCGTTAAGTGATTACGGCGATGTCGTCAAAATCACTTGTCAAATGTGTGCTGCTGTCCGTCCTCCCCTCCCCCCACATACCTTTCTCGGCTTGCTCTGCCTTCGGGACTCCTCCGTCCTCCCCCCAGCCGCTGAGTCTGTCTTCTGTCCCTGCCGCCGATGTACACAGTGAGAGGGGTGAGCTGTGCTCTTCCCATCTCAGCTGTGACAGGAGTTCTAGCACAGTGCTAGGACTTCTGTTTTGGAGGGGACAGGGTCAATAAAGAGAACCTGTCACCTCCAATTGCTATCGCACAGGGAATTATTTTCTCCTGTGTGATAGCAATAAAGTTAAAGCGGAGCTCCACCCTGATTTTTTTTTTCAAAAATCTAAAAAAAAAATTAAATGAAAAAAATAAAAATAATAATACTCACCCTAAATAGGCTGTTGCTATGCGGAAGTCCCGAATCTGCCCTCATGATCCGCGGTGTGGTTTTCTTCCTCCTCCTCTTCTCGGTGTCTTCTTGTGTATCCCAGAAAGCAGCCGGACCATTCACAAAGCGCCGCGCACATGCGCAGTAGGAAACGGGGAGTGAAGCCGCACGGCTTCACTGCCTGTTTCCCTGACTGTGGATGGCGGTGCCGGGATCGAGGATCGGCATCTGCGGGGGCCGTCAGCACGGGCGCCTAGGACAGGTAAGTGTCCTTATTCAAAGTCAGCAGCTACACTGTTAGTAGCTGCCGACTTAAAAAAAAAAAAATGCGGGTGGAGCTCCGCTTTAAGTGAAAAAAATTGATAAAAAATAATAATTTAATTAAAAAAAGTAACTAAAAATTAAAGAATAAGAAAAATAATATTCAAAATAATAAGAATATTACACAAAAATAAAAACAAGTAAACGACAAGCTAAAAATTAATAAAAAAAAAAAAAGTGCTAAAAAAGTAAAAAAAAAAAGAAACAAAAAATATTTGAACTAACCGTGCCGCCCCTGTCCCCTCCGGTTGCCATTCTCTGTTGATTTGGGGGTGGTGGTTTGGTTGGTGGGGAGGGGTGCATTGTGGAACCTGGCCTTGGGGCAGCAGGGAGAGCAAATCCGGCCCTGCCTGTCCGCCTGTTCGGCGAACAACGAACAATTAGGGGTGTTCGCGGCAAATTCGAAAAGCCGCGGAATATCCTGTTAAAGTCTAAGGGAGAAATCTAAAATGCTAATTTTAAAGGCTAATATGCAAGTTATTGTCCTAAAAGTGTTTGGGGACCCGGGTCCTGCCCCAGGGGAGTGTTTGGGGACCCGGGTCCTTCCCCAGGGGAGTGTTTGGGGAACCGGGTCCTGCCCCAGGGGAGTGTTTGGGGACCCGGGTTCTGCCCCAGGGGAGTGTTTGGGGACCCGGGTTCTGCCCCAGGGGAGTGTTTGGGGACCCGGGTTCTGCCCCAGGGGAGTGTTTGGGGACCCGGGTCCTGCCCCAGGGGACATGTATCAATGCAAAAAAAAGTTTTAAAAACTGCAGTTTTTTCGGGAGCAGTGATTTTAATAATGCTTAAAGTGAAACAATAAAAGTGTAATATTACTTTAAATTTCGTACCTGGGGGGTGGTGTAAAGTCAGCATGTGAAATATCGCATGTTTACCGTACATAGAACTGTCCCTGCACAAAGTGTCATTTCTGCCCTCAACATGGGGAATGTTGTCCCCATGTTAATGGGGACAAGGGCCTCATCCCCACAACCCTGGCCGGTGGTTGTGGGGGTCTGCAGATCCTCCTGCAGATCCTCCTCTTAGGAGTGCAGATATCAGGATAATAGATTTCTGTATATGTGACCCCTCCTCCTAGGAGTACAGATATCAAGATAAAAGATTTCTGTATATGGTGACTCCTCCTCCTAGGAGTACAGATATCGGGATAATAGATTTCTGTATGTGGTGACCCCTCCTCCTAGGAGTACAGATATCAGGATAATAGATTTCTGTATATGTGACCCCTCCTCCTAGGAGTACAGATATCAGGATAATAGATTTCTGTATATGTGACCCCACCTCCTAGGAGTACAGATATCGGGATAATAGATTTCGGTATATGTGACCCCTCCTCCTAGGAGTACAGATATCGGGATAATAGATTTCTGTATATGGTGACCCCTCCTCCTAGGAGTACAGATATCAGGATAATAGATTTATGTATATGTGACCCCTCCTCCTAGGAGTACAGATATCAGGATAATAGATTTCTGGATATTGTGACCCCTCCTCCTAGGAGTACAGATATCGGGATAATATATTTCTGTATATAGTGACCCCTCCTCCTAGGAGTACAGATATCAGGGTTATAGATTTCTGTATATGGTGACCCCTCCTCCTAGGAGTACAGATATCGGGATAATAGATTTCTGTATATGGTGACCCCTCCTCCTAGGAGTACAGATATCGGGATAATAGATTTCTGTATATGTGACCCCTCCTCCTAGGAGTACAGATATCAGGATTATAGATTTATGTATATGTGACCCCTCCTCCTAGGAGTACAGATATCTGGATAATAGATTTCTGTATATGGTGACCCCTCCTCCTAGGAGTACAGATATCAGGATAATAGATTTCTGTATATGGTGACCCCTCCCCCTAGGAGTACAGATATCGGGATAATAGATTTCTGTATATGGTGACCCCTCCTCCTAGGAGTACAGGTATTAGGGTAATAGATTTCTGTATATGTGACCCCTCCTCCTAGGAGTACAGATATCAGGATAATAGATGTCTGTATATGGTGACCACTCCTCCTAGGAGTACAGATATTAGGTTAATAGATTTCTGTATATGGTGACCCCCTCCTCCTCCTATGAGTACAGATATCAGGATAATAGATTTCTGTATATGGTGACCCCTCCTCCTAGGTTCCTGGCCTTGATACTGACTTCTCTGACCTGCATTCTCACCGTGCTTCAATCACCCCATACGCATTCAATGTATCCGCCATCATTCATTACCTTCGATCCCTGCCCTGTCGGTCTGGTTAAATCTTTCTCTGTTTTTCCAGCCTCAGCCCTTCTCAGTAGAAGATCTTCCTATTAATGGTGAGATGAGAAGACGGAGGAGTCTTATAACATCTGATCAGACCTCCTCCTCCTCCCTCCCAGATCACCATTGTACAGTACAAGGGTCAAAACAACAGGAACGTCCGAGGCCAACAAGGTTACAGTATGTAATAAAATATGGTTGTACTGTAAGCATTGGCCCTTGTGTGTCCATGGATAATCCAAGTCTTCCTGGCCAGATCAGATGTGAAAGATTTTTTTTTTTTTTGTTACTTTGTATTCTCTTGTTGCTTACTTTGGAGTGTATGGGGCACGCAAATCATGGCTGGTGGGAAGGGCCATCAGGGTGCTATACATAGCGACCTGAAAACATCACAGAACCCGGCCCCTCAGTACTCCTCTCAAGAGCCCTCAGTCCTGATGGAAGCAAGTGGGAGGAGTTATGCAAATATCACAATGTTAGGCGGACAGGAGATGTCACCGGGTGACTCCACCCCCATATTTACCTGTCATTTGGTAAGAGTCTCTCGATGGGACTGGTCATGTTTGGGGGGCAGGTGATGTCACCGGGTGACTCCACCCCCATATTTACCTGTCATTCGGCAAGAGTCTCTCCATGGGACCAGTCGTGTTTGGGGGGCAGGTGATGTCACCAGGTGACTCCACCCATATATTTACCTGTCATTTGGTAAGAGTCTCTCGATGGGACTGGTTGTGTTTGGGGGGCAGGTGATGTCACCGGGTGACTCCACCCCCATATTTACCTGTCATTTGGCAAGTGTCTCTCGATGGGACCTGTTGTGTTTGGGGGGCAGGTGATGTCAATGGGTGATCCCCCCCCCGTATTCACCTGTCATTCGGCAAGTGTCTCTCGATGGGACTGGTTGTGTTTGGGGGGCAGGTGATGTTACCGGGTGACTCCACCCCCATATTTACCTGTCATTTGGCAAGGGTCTCTCGATGGAACCAGTTGTGTTTGGTAGCAGGTGATGTCACCGGGTGACCCCGCCCCCATGTTTACCTGTCATTCGGTAAGAGTCTCTCGATGGGACCGGTCGTGTTTGGGGGGCAGGTGATGTCATCGGGTGACTCCACTGCCATATTTACCTGTCATTCGGCAAGAGTCTCTCGATGGGACCAGTCGTGTTTGGGGGGCAGGTGATGTCACCGAGTGACTCCACCCATATATTTACCTGTCATTTGATAAGAGTCTCTCGATGGGACTGGTTGTGTTTGGGGGGCAGGTGATGTCACCGGGTGACTCCACCCCCATATTTACCTGTCATTTGGTAAGAGTCTCTCGATGGGACTGGTCGTGTTTGGGGGGCAGGTGATGTCACCGGGTGACTCCACCCCAATATTTACCTGTCATTTGGTAAGATTCTCTCGATGGGACCAGTCGTGTTTGGGGGGCAGGTGATGTCACTGGGTGACTCCACTACCATATTTACCTGTCATTCGGCAAGAGTCTCTCGATGGGACCAGTCATGTTTGGGGGGCAGGTGATGTCACCGGGTGACTCCACCCCCATATTTACCTGTCATTCGGTAAGAGTCTCTCGATAGGTCCGGTCGTGTTTGGGGGGGGCAGGTGATGTCACCGGGTGAATTCACTGCCATATTTACCTGTCATTCGGCAAGAGTCTCTCGACGGGACCGGTCGTGTTTGGGGGGGCAGGTGATGTCACGGGGTGACTCCACCTCCATATTTATCTGTCATTCGGCAAGTCTCTCGATGGGTCCGGTCGTGTTTGGGGGGCAGGTGATGTCACCGGGTGACTCCACCCCCATATTTACCTGTCATTCGGCAAGAGTCTCTCGATGGGACCGGTCATGTTTGGGGGGCAGGTGATGTCACCGGGTGACTCCACCCCCATATTTACCTGTCATTCGGTAAGAGTCTCTCGATGGGTCCGGTCGTGTTTGGGGGGGGCAGGTGATGTCACCGGGTGAATTCACTGCCATATTTACCTGTCATTCGGCAAGAGTCTCTCGACGGGACCGGTCGTGTTTGGGGGGGCAGGTGATGTCACGGGGTGACTCCACCTCCATATTTACCTGTCATTCGGCAAGTCTCTCGATGGGTCCGGTCGTGTTTGGGGGGCAGGTGATGTCACGGGGTGACTCCACCTCCATATTTACCTGTCATTCGGCAAGTCTCTCGATGGGTCCGGTCGTGTTTGGGGGGCAGGTGATGTCACTGGGTGACTCCACCTCCATATTTACCTGTCATTTGGCAAGTGTCTCTCGATGGGACCGGTCGTGTTTGGTAGCAAGTGATGTCCCCATGTTTATCTGTCATTCGGCAAGTGTCTCTTGATTCGACCGGTCATGTTTGGAAAGCAGCATTTAAGAAAACATTTTTTTTTAAGGATTTGTCAAAAATGTACTGTTTTTTTATTTCCTTTGACCATTTTTTGGGTGAATGAGTAGAGGTGCTATGTACTTCATACGCATTACCATGGAGGGGGGGTCTGAGGTCCCTCTGGGTCTTCCAGACTCTGATAAGTCACTCCCTGCATCCCCCAAAACCACTGGGATATCATTCTTTGTTTGAAATGTAGCGCTACCCCCGAAGGAGCAGCTGATTCATTGTTGGCATCGGCACATTACGTTACCCTAGCGTTGACTAGGGGTGTGATGCAGGAAACAAGGTAGTGATCGAAGGTCCAGACAGTCAATAAATGTTTTTCCAATGCTTTATTTCCAGGCCAACACAACCAAACATCAACTTCAGTTAGGAAGGAAAAGAAAGGTTGATGAGAAGAAAGGGAGAACTTGCAGTGTCAGGCCTGGATATGGACGGGTAAGCCTGCCCTTAGTAGCACCGATTTGTAAACTGCTTCTGTTAAATGAGTGAATGGGGCGAATCCTTCCGATAGACTCTAGCCCAGGTCACCGGGAGACAGTAATGCGTACCTGTAGCATACCGGACACCAGATCCCCGATTGGCTCGATGCTCAGTCTGAGATCCATTTCAATGGAACCTGGAACCCAGTAGGTCACTTGGGTCCCCTTTCGCCTCCGGTTGAGGCTCGGTGAAGCCTGTAAGCCTGGCCTGGTGTGCTGCACCGATGGGGTCCATAGGTGCGCGCACCCTGAAGGTGCGCCGGGACCCTGCAAAGATTTTTAGAACACATGACACCTGTCACAGATATACCCCTCCCCAGCATGCCCTGCGAGGGAGGAACTCCTCCAATTGGCTGCTGGGGAAGACTTGCTCTGCCAGAAACCCTTCTGGCACCAACTGCTGGTCAGAGATGATACCACATCCCTAGAATGCAGACTGGCCCAGGAGACCTTTCTGGAATGACAAAGGTCACAATTTAAATAAATCACGAATAGGAACAATGTAACTCTCCCATTCCAACTAACTTTAGCGTAGTGCCCATACTGAAAGTAAGGGGGCGCTACAGAAAGTTTTTCTTTCCTGAGTAGTTTTGAAGTTCCCTTTAAGAACTAAGACATTGAGATCTCCCATAGTGTTGTAAGAAATGATGTTCCTCAGGTGGGCTACTCATCTTCTTTATGTTCCTCAGGTGGGCAATTCATCTTCTTAATGTTCCTCAGGTGGGCAACTCATCTTCTTTATGTTCCTCAGGTGTGCAACTCATTTTCTTTATGTCCCTCAGGTGTGCAACTCATCTTCTTTATGTTCCTCAGGTGGACAACTGGTTTTCTTTATGTTCCTCAGGTGGGCAACTCATCTTCTATATGTTCCTCAGGTGGGCAACTCATCTTCTTTATGTTCCTCAGGTGGGCAACTCATCTTCTATATGTTCTTCAGGTGGGCAACTCATCTTCTTTATGTCCCTCAGGTGTGCAATTCATCTTCTTTATGTTCCTCAGGTGGGCAACTCGTCTTCTTTATGTTCCTCAGGTGGGCAACTCATCTTCTTTATGTCCTCAGGTGGGCAACTCATCTTCTTTATGTCCCTCAGGTGGGCAACTCCTCTTCTTTATGTCCTCAGGTGGGCAACTCCTCTTCTTTATGTTCCTCAGGTGGGCAACTCATCTTCTTTATGTCCTCAGGTGGGCAACTCATCTTCTTTATGTCCCTCAGGTGGGCAACTCCTCTTCTTTATGTCCTCAGGTGGGCAACTCGTCTTCTTTATGTTCCTCAGGTGGGCAACTCATCTTCTTTATGTCCTCAGGTGGGCAACTCCTCTTCTTTATGTTCCTCAGGTGGGCAACTCATCTTCTTTATGTCCTCAGGTGGGCAACTCATCTTCTTTATGTCCCTCAGGTGTCCAATTCATCTTCTTTATGTTCCTCAGGTGTGCAATTCATCTTCTTTATGTTCCTCAGGTGTGCAATTCATCTTCTTTATGTTCCTCAGGTGGGCAATTCATCTTCTTTATGTTCCTCAGGTGGGCAACTCATCTTCTTTATGTCCCTCAGGTGTGCAACTCATCTTCTTTATGTTCCTCAGGTGCGCAACTCATCTTCTTTATGTTCCTCAGGTGTGCTACTCATCTTCTTTATGTTCCTCAGGTGGGCAATTCATCTTCTTTATGTTCCTCAGGTGTGCTACTCATCTTCTTTATGTTCCTCAGGTGGGCAATTCATCTTCTTTATGTTCCTCAGGTGTGCTACTCATCTTCTTTATGTTCCTCAGGTGGGCAATTCATCTTCTTTATGTTCCTCAGGTGGGCAACTAATCTTCTTTATGTTCCTCAGGTGTGCTACTCATCTTCTTTATGTTCCTTTAGGTGGGCTACTCATCTTCTTTATGTTCCTCAGGTGTGCAACTCATCTTCTTTATGTTCCTCAGGTGTGCAATTCATCTTCTTTATGTTACTCAGGTGGGCAACTCATCTTCTTCATGTTCCTCAGGTGGGCAACTCCTCTTCTTTATGTTCCTCAGGTGGGCAACTCATCTTCTTTATGTCCTCAGGTGGGCAACTCATCTTATTAATGTTCCTCAGGTGGGCAACTCATCTTCTTTATGTTCCTCAGGTGGGCAACTCATCTTCTTTATGTCCCTCAGGTGTCTAATTCATCTTCTTTATGTTCCTCAGGTGTGTAATTCATCTTCTTTATGTTCCTCAGGTGGGCAATTCATCGTCTTTATGTTCCTCAGGTGTGCAACTCATCTTCTTTATGTTGCTCAGGTGGGCAACTCATCTTCTTTATGTCCCTCAGGTGGGCAACTCATCTTCTTGATGTTCCTCAGGTGGGTAACTATCAGGCTGTGTACTCACCGAAGCCGAGATGCCGAGGGTGGCCCACCGTTGCGACCCGGCGCCGACCGTCCCCTGGAGTTGGGACAGGGGAGGTGAGCCCCGGGAGGCACCAGCGCCAGTGAGGTCCGGGTTGGTAGCCGGGATCCTGGTGCAGACTGGAACTGAAGCTCCTCCTGATGGTGGTGAGCAGAGCAGGCAGCGGAGAAGCCACAAGACAGGTGCAAGGCAGGTAGCAGAAGCTGTACTGAAGAACTGTGGAGCAGGTAACTGGAGGGGTACCGGGCAGGTGCAAGTGGATCAGACTGAGAACAGGTCCAGAGAGCTAGCCGAGGTTCAGGGGTTGGAGAGGTCAACAAGTCCAGAGTCAAGCCAGAAGTCAGGGATTATAGAAGACAGCGTATCCAGGAACAAGAGCCAAGGTCAACTTCAGGGCGAGAGGAGAGTCGTACGGAAGGACAACTTCCTGGCGAGAGGAGAGTCGTATGGAAATCCGGGTCAAAGGTTCAGGTAATCGGCAGAGAGTCCAAGCACAAGCTGAAGACAAACCAGCAACCTGCCATAAGACAGGGGCTGGTTTAAATAGCCTGGTCAGGCCTCTGATTGGTTCCCGGAAGGTGCGCGCCCGTGCGCGCGCCCATGTGCACGCTGCGTCGCCAGACCGCGCATGCGCGCGTGTGCGCGCCTTTCCCGCACGGGTACACGCCGGAGCGCCGCTCTATTGCGCATGTGCGAGGATCGGAAGACAGGCCTGGATCCCTGACAGTAACTCGTTTTCTTGATGTTCCTCAGGTGGGCAACTCATCTTCTTTCTGTTCCTCAGGTGGGCAACTCATCTTCTTTATGTTCCTCAGGTGTGCAACTCATCTTCTTTATGTCCCTCAGGTGTGCAACTCATCTTCTTCATGTCCCTCAGGTGTGCAACTCATCTTCTTTATGTCTGTCAGAGTCTAAGGAACTTACCGAGGCCGAGATGCTGCTGATAGCTCACCCTTGCGAACCAGTGCTGACCGCCCTCTGGTGGTGGAAACAGAGGGTTGACAGCACCAGGAGGCACCGGTACCGGAAACAGGAAACTGAGTCAAGGCGTGGATCAAGGAAGGCACCGGAAGACCCTGGAGATGCTTGGTGGATGAGTATGATATCCGAGACACAGGATCTGCAGACAGGCTGAGGAGACAGTCCGTGGCACAAACAGGAACAGGGGACCAAACAGGCAAAACAAGTTCAAGGTACTGGCTGTGGGCCAAGGATCAGAGAGATCAACGGAAGTCCAGTAATGCAAGCCAGGATCAAGGGATCGGAGAGGTCAGCGGAAGTCCAAGGATGCAAGCCGGGGTCAAAGGATTGGAGAAGTCAGCAGAGTCCAAGGCAGGCTGAGATCAGGGATTCGAACAGGTAAGCCAGAAGGTTCAGGACAAACAGGTTCACAGCAATGAGACACAGACAGGAGCTGATGACAAACCAGCAACCTGCCATGTGTCAGAGGCAGGTTTAAATAGGGCGGCGAGCCCCGTGATTGGCTCCGACGTGATCACGTGTGTTCGCGCCGCGCGCACGTTCCCGCATGCGTCGCGCCGCTGGACCGTGCGCGCGCACGTGCGCGCGCATGCGCTGAATAGAGACGCGCGGCCGCGCCATTCTACTGCGCATGTGCGCGCGATCAAAGTCCGCAGAATTGGTGCCCTGACAATGTCCCTCAGGTGTGCAATTCATCTTCTTTATGTTCCTCAGGTGGGCAACTCATCTTCGTTATGTTCCTCAGGTGGGCAACTCATCTTCTTTATGTTCCTCAGGTGTGCAATTTGTCTTCTTTATGTCCCTCAGGTGGGCAACTCATCTTCTTTATGTCCCTCAGGTGTGCAACTCATCTTCTTTATGTCCCTCAGGTGGGCAACTCATCTTCTTTATGTCCCTCAGGTGGGCAACTCATCTTCTTTATGTTCCTCAGGTGTGCAACTCATCTTCTTTATGTTCCTCAGGTGGGCAACTCATCTTCTTTATGTTCCTCAGATGGGCAACTCATCTTCCTTATGTCCCTCAGGTGTGCTACTCATCTTCTTTATGTTCCTCAGGTGTGCTACTCATCTTCTTTATGTTCCTCAGGTGGGCAACTCATCTTCTTTATGTTCCTTAGGTGGGCAACTCATCTTCTTGATGTCCCTCAGGTGGGCAACTCATCTTCTTGATGTCCCTCAGGTGGGTAACTCATCTTCTTTATGTTCCTCAGGTGTGCAAATCATCTTCTTGATGTCCCTCAGGTGGGCAACTCATCTTCTTTATGTTCCTCAGGTGGGCAACTCATCTTCTTTATGTTCCTCAGGTGTGTAACTCATCTTCTTTATGTTCCTCAGGTGGGCAACTAATCTTCTTTATGTTCCTCAGGTGGGAAACTCATCTTTATGTTCCTCAGGTGGGCAACTCATCTTCTTTATGTCCCTCAGGTGGGCAACTCATCTTCTTTATGTCCCTCAGGTGGGCAACTCATCTTCTTTATGTTCCTCAGGTGGGCTACTCATCTTCTTCATGTTCCTCAGGTGGGCAACTCATCTTCTTTATGTTCCTCAGGTGGGAAACTCATCTTTATGTTCCTCAGGTGGGCAACTCATCTTCTTTATGTCCCTCAGGTGGGCAACTCATCTTCTTTATGTCCCTCAGGTGGGCAACTCATCTTCTTCATGTTCCTCAGGTGGGCAACTCGTCTTCTTTATGTTCCTCAGGTGACAACTCATCTTCTTTATGTTCCTCAGGTGGGCTACTCATCTTCTTCATGTTCCTCAGGTGGGCAACTCATCTTCTTTATGTTCCTCAGGTGGGAAACTCATCTTTATGTTCCTCAGGTGGGCAACTCATCTTCTTTATGTTCCTCAGGAGGACTGCTCATCTTCTTTATGTTCCTCAGGTGGGCAACTCATCTTCTTTATGTTCCTCAGGTGGGCTACTCATCTTCTTTATGTCCCTCAGGTGGGCAACTCATCTTCTTTATGTTCCTCAGTTGTGCAACTCATCTTCTTCATGTTCCTCAGGTGGGCAACTCATCTTCTTTATGTTCCTCAGGTGGGCAACTCATCTTCTTTATGTTCCTCAGGTGGGCAACTCATCTTCTTTATGTTCCTCAGGTGGGCAACTCATCTTATTTATGTTCTTCAGGTGGGCAACTCATCTTCTTTATGTTCCTCAGGTGGGAAACTCATCTTTATGTTCCTCAGGTGGGCAACTCATCTTCCTTATGTCCCTCAGGTGGGCAACTCATCTTCTTTATGTCCCTCAGGTGGGCAACTCATCTTCTTTATGTTCCTCAGGTGGGCTACTCATCTTCTTCATGTTCCTCAGGTGGGCAACTCGTCTTCTTTATGTTCCTCAGGTGACAACTCATCTTCTTTATGTTCTTCAGGTGGGCAACTCATCTTCTTTATGTTCCTCAGGTGGGCAACTCATCTTCTTTATGTTCCTCAGGTGGGCAACTCATCTTCTTTATGTTCCTCAGGAGGACTGCTCATCTTCTTTATGTTCCTCAGGTGGGCAACTCATCTTCTTTATGTTCCTCAGTTGTGCAACTCATCTTCTTTATGTTCCTCAGGTGGGCTACTCATCTTCTTCATGTTCCTCAGGTGGGCAACTCATCTTCTTTATGTTCCTCAGGTGGGCAACTCATCTTCTTTATGTTCTTCAGATGGGCAACTCATCTTCTTTATGTTCCTCAGGTGGGCAACTCATCTTCTTTATGTTCCTCAGGTGGGCAACTCATCTTCTTTATGTTCTTCAGATGGGCAACTCATCTTCTTTATGTTCCTCAGGTGGGCAACTCATCTTCTTTATGTTCCTCAGGTGGGAAACTCATCTTTATGTTCCTCAGGTGGGAAACTCATCTTCTTTATGTTGCTTGAGGGTGTGTCTGTGCAAATTCATCCTTGCTCGCAATTTCTGTCCCGTTTCGCCTACAAAAGATAAAGTCCTACATTTAGACCTGGGTTTTCTTAACCAACAGTTTTACGACCCCCCTCTGTAATTGTCACCCCCCCTTCCCAGTCTATAGCTCTCTTTCTCTGTCTTATGTCACCAACTATCCAAGTTTACATACCATTGCTGTGTACCTTTGTTTCTGTTTTGTTTGTTTATTTTTTATCCTCAGAGATCATCTTTTTTTTTATCACTCACTCAATACTTTGTGTATTATTACTGCTTGGACCTTGAAGAAGGGACACACCCCGAAATGCTTGTCCTGAAATATTGTATCTTAGTGCAAATACAAAAATGACGAGGGAGAGTACTCGTGAAGCAGTCTACCCTTTAGGATAAGAGAGAAGTGTGACTAAACCTTTTATGGCTGTACTTATCTTTTGGGTCCCAGGAATACATTGACTAATATTCTTCCTAGTCAGCCGATAGTGGGCTATTTGATTTTTTTTTTTACTCTCCTCCACTATGTGTCTTTTGTGTTCTATTTTAGCCCTGATCACAGTCTTACACTTCTTATTGCATTCCTTGTAGTATTGGAATGCTGACAACGACCCCTCAGCCTTATATGTTTAAAGGCCATTGTTTCCTCATTAACCACCTCCCACCAGCGCTATTGCTGAAAGATGGCTAGGGCCCGGACCCACATTGCCAGTAAAGCATCTATGGACGTCTTCCCGTAATCACACTTCCCTCACGCCCCCATGTGGCACGCATCAGATTGGGTCTGTGATTGCTATGTCCTTTGGGCAGAGCTGATAGCAGATCGGGGTGAAGAGCCAATCACGGTGGCCCTTTATCATGTGACCAGAGGTGTCTTATCACAGCTGATCACAGTGTAAACAGGATTTTTTGGTTATCGGCAGTCCTCTCCTCACACTGACAGGAGGCACGAGGAGAGGAGAGGAGAGACGATCACTGGCAAATCCACACAGAGCACATCTACACTGATAATCAGGGCACTGATTATCAGTGCCCTAGTTATCAGTGCAGCCCCAACAGTGCCCACCAGTGCTGCCAATCCGTGCCCACCAGTGCAGCCAATCAGTGCTAATCAGTACCCATCAATACTGCCAATCTGTGCCCATCAGTGCTGCCAATCAGTACCAATTCATGCCCATCAGCACTCCCAATCTGTTCTAATCAGTGCTGCCAATATGTGCCACTCAGTGGCCATCAGTGATGCCTGTCAGTGCCCATAAATGATGCCTGTCAGGGCCACATGTCAGTGCCACCTATTAGTGCCCATCAGTGCCACATATCAGTGCTGCCTCATCAGTGCCCATCAGTGTCACCTATCATCACCCATCAGTGCCACATATCAGTGCTGCCTCATCAGTGAAGCCTCTTCAGCGCCCATCAGTGTCACATATCAGTGCCACCTATCAGTGTCCATCAGTAAAACATATCAATGCTGACTCATCAGTGCTGCCTCATTAGTGCCACCTATCAGCGTCCATCGGTGCCACATATCAGTGCAGTCTCATCAGTTCTGCGTCACCAGTGCCAGTCAGTGCCACCTAGCAGCGCCCCTTAGTGCCACATATCAGTGCTGCCTCATCAGTGCCCATCAGTGAGGCTGGGTTCAAACTTTGTGAAATCACAGACATTGCATGTGATTCGCACCACATTGCTGTGCTGATCACATGCAATGTATGTGTGATACAAATTTAGCCATGCAAACTATATGGCTGAAATTGCATCGCATTCACATCAAAATGGTTCAGGACCAGTGGCAGTTCTTCCATAGAGGGCGCTGGAGCACCGCCCCCTCTGGCCTCCGCACACACCACTGACTAATAACATTGATTCATGCATTGCATGAATCAATGTTATTGTCGCCGCTCGTCTATTCAGATGGCCGGACATGAGCGCCGACCACCTGAATAACGGCAGCTGGTTGGCTGTACGGAAGTGCCAATCTTCAGCCTTCCGGATGTTTATCCAGGGAACATACCGGGGTACATTCCTTGGATAAGACTGACAGGCGTCTCAGCCAATCAGGTTGACCGGTTCTGGCTATCGGTAACTTGATTGGCTGAAGCATCATCGAGGGCGGGAGAAGACATCGACGGACGTGGATGGTTGACTCCAGTAAAGGTATGTGCCGGGCAGGGGGGAAAGGGGAATTTTACAGGGCACAGCGGCGATGAAGGGCACAGTAACATCAATGGGCACAGTGGTGACAATTGTCACAGCGGCATGAATGAGCACAGTGGCGACAATTAAAGGGCCCAGTGGCGACAATTGATGGCACAGTGGCTGCGTTTGATGGCATTGCACAGTTGTGCAAATTGATGGTACAGTGGCTGCATTTGATGGCAAGGCACAGTGGTGACAATTGATGGCACAGTTGCTGTGTTGCATGGCACAATGGTGACAATTGATGGCACATTGACTGCATTTGATGGCAAGGCACAGTGGTGACAATTGATGGCACAGTGGCTGTGTTTGATGGCATGGCACAGTGGCTGCGTTTGATGGCATTGCACAGTGGTGCAAATTGATGGTACAGTGGCTGCATTTGATGGCAAGGCACAGTGGTGACAATTGATGGCACAGTTGCTGTGTTGCATGGCATAGTGGTGACAATTGATGGCATAGTGACTGCATTTGATGGCATAGTGACTGCATTTGATGGCATGGAACAGTGGTGCAAATTGATGGTACAGTGGCTGCGTTTGATGGCATGGCACAGTGGTGACAATTAATGGCACAGTGGCTGCATTTGATGGGCACAGTGAGGCTGCATTTTTTTTTTCTTTTGCGCCCCCCAAAAATTTTGAACACCAGCCGCCAGGACCCTTTTTTTTACACACCCATGCGATCCAATTTCTGTACGATGATCTGGGGGTGTCATTAACTTTCTATTGATACCCTCAGCGGTTGGCAGAGGGCAGTGTGAACTGCCTGCGAGTAACATGCGATGCGGAAACCCGCACAGGAACCGCGCCGGTTCCCGCAATCTATATGTGTGAATCAGGACTAAAGGAGAAAAATTACTTATTTAGAACATTTTATAACAAAAACAGGACTCGGTACTGAAGCGGTTAATATGTTATTTTACGTTAAAGTTTAGCCACCCAGGTTTAACCTTCGCTCTTTGATATGTGTTGCCCATTGAAATGCAACTTTATTTATTACCGTATATCCCCGAGTATAAGCCAAGTTTTTCAGCCCTTTTTTTAGGGCTGAAAATGCCCCCCTCGGCTTATACTTGAGTCATTGTACCTGAAGGGCCACGAGCGTCCATTGTTTAAAGGTCGCGGCTTCCCCCTGGTCCCTTCAGTGATAAGCGTTTCCCAGCAGACACTGGGCCAGATTCAGAAAGAATCTACGCCGGCGTATCTCCTGTTACGCCACCGTAAATTCAAATGTGCGCCGTCGCATCTTTACGCCGATTCAGAAAGCAAGTTACGCCGAAAAACATGGCTTCAGTTGTGCGGCGTAACTTGCCTACGCCGGCGTATGGTGGGCGCATAGTTACGCTGGACGCATTAGACTTTCCCATTAAAAATATGCAAATTAGCTAGATACGCCGATTCACGAACGTACATGTGCCCGGCGTATTGATATACGTTGTTTACGTAGGCGTTTGACTGGCGTAAATTTACCCCTGCTATATGAGGCGCAACCCATGTTAAGTATGGACGTCGGAACAGCGTCGCATTGTACGTCGTTTACGTCGTTTGCGTAAGTCGTTCGGGAATGGGGCTGGGCGTAAGTTACGTTCACATCGAAAGCATTGACTATTTGCGGTGTTATTTTCGCGCATGCGCACTGGTATACATCCACGGACGGCGTCATTCGTTAGACGCGTCATTTACGTGGGGTCACGGCTTATTTCAATACTACACGCCCACCTCCTTCCTATTTTGAATTACGCGGGCTTACGCCGGACCAGATACGCTACGCCGCCGTAACTTAGGGCGCAAGTTCTTTCTGAATACCGTACCTGCCGCTCTAAGTTACGGCGGCGTAGTGTATCTGAGAAATGCGACGCCCGCCTAAAGATAGGCGATTCTTTCTGAATCTGGCCCACTGTGTTCAGTGTTCCGCCAATCACAGATGTCCTCTCATCCTCGGACTCGGTTTGCTGGCAGACACTGTGTTCAGTGTTCCACCAATCACAGATGTTCTCTCATCTGTGATTGGTCACAGTGGCAATGGGCACAGTGAGGTGGCAATGGGCACAGTGGCAATGAGCACAGTGAGGTGGCAATGGGCACAGTTAGGTGGCAATGGGCACAGTGGCAATGAGCACAGTGAGGTGGCAATGGGCACCGTGATGTTGGGCACAGTGAGGTGGCAATGGGCACAGTGAGGTTAGGAACAGTGAGGTGGCAATAGGCACAGTGAGGTTGGGCACAGTGAGGTTACAATGGGTACAGTGAGATTGCAATGGGCACAGTGAGGTTGGGCACAGTGAGGTGGCAATGGGCACAGTGAGGTTAGGAACAGTGAGGTGACAATGGGCACAGTGAGTTTGTGCATAGTGAGGTTACAATGGGCACAGTGAGGTTGCAATGGGCACAGTGAGGCTGCAACGGGCACAATGAGGCGAGCAATTGGACATTGTTGACCTTATTTTCAGCTTACAGTACCTGCTGCATCCTCACCCTAAGCTTATACTCAAGTCAATACATTTTCCTAGTTTTTTGGGGTAAAATTAGGTGCCTCAGCTTATACTTGGGTAGGTTTATACTCGAGTATATACAGTATGTTCCTAAAACACTCCGATGTCTCCTCAGTGGGGATGAGCTTCGTGTTCGAGCCAAATTCATGTTCGACTCGAACATCGTATGTTCGACCGTTCGTCGAAATACGAATGTTACGGGTCGTTCACGCCAAATTCGAGTGGCGTGTCACGGCCCATAATTCACTGCGGCATCGCAGTGCATTGCTGGCTGATGATTGGCCAAGCATGCATTATGACCCGCATGCTTGGCCAATCACAGTGCGCAAAAGCTAGTTAGTTAAAGTTAGGCGGCGTACACATGGCCGAGGTTCTCGGCAGAAACCAGCGAGAACCTCGGCCGTGTGTACGGGGAAACCCGTCGAGCAAATAGAGAGCAGGTTCTCTATTTGCTCAACGGCCGTCGGGATGAATGGCTGGTCGCCTTTCCCGACGGGCGGGTCACCGAATCTGATGGCCGGCCGAGAACCTCGACGGGCGGAACGATGTGTTTGGCCCATCGAGGTTCTCTGCCGTGTGTACGCCACCTCACATTGTGTAGAGGATATATATGCATCCCAGGTGTTGTATATATATATTTACAGTATACACTGTATTGAGTTGAGCTAGATCTGTTCTTCCTAATTTACTGACAGGCAGACATGTGATTGTGCTAGCTGCAGTATTTTCACATGGTGTACTGTCTGTGTCCTCTGCACAATGTGCACCTAAAGCTACCTCAATAGATTTGCTGGTGTTTCTCATATTAATTTCTACAGGCAGGGATCTGCTCATATTAATACCACAGGCAGGGGATCATTCTGCAAGTACTTTCACATGGTGTACAGTCTGTGTCCTCTGCACAGTGTGCACCTAATGCTACATAAAGCTGGTGTTCTCATATTAATTCCTACATTCTGCACCGAATGCCTCAGCAAACCTATGCTGTATGGCCTCGCAGATCCTGCAAAGCCTGCGTAAGGATCCTTGTATTCGTGGTATCAAGCAGAGGGATCATTACTGGCTGGCAACCCTCCCTGATCCACGTTACAAGAGTAAGGTTGCGGACCTTGGGCCAGATTCACGAACACTTGCGCTGGAGTATTTGGATATGCGCCGCGTAACTGTGATGATGCGCCGTCGTTTCTATGTGCCCGTACCCACCAAACTAGATGCGCCCAATAACGGGTCATTTGCGACCGGCGGAACGTTCCGACGCCAGAGTATCGTCAGCGCTTATTTTCGCTGGGCGCATCAGTCGCGCCCATTGATTTCCCCTGCAAACATGCAAATGAGGGAGATTTCCCAATTCGTGAACGGATTAGCACCATACGCTGGCTACATGCGCCGCGCGTATCTCGTCCGTCCGGCGCAAAGTTATTTCTACAAAAGGCTGCTTTATCTTTACTCCAGACGGTCACAGGTCAGCAGGAGAGCAGCTACAGCAGCGTTACCGACGATAGGAGCTAGCTGAGCACCCCCACTTGCAAGGACAACACCTCTGTGTGCCAACATGCCAGGGGCAATTGTGGTCCTAGAACTACTGATGGGTCCCCTGGAACCAAGAAGGCGGACACGTGAGAGGATATACCGCACTCGTATGAACCTCTTTGGCATGGGGGATGAGGAGGTGTATCGCCTCTTCAGATTCAGCCCTGATGTAATACTTGAACTAACCACAACCCTGCAGGGTGACATCACCAGCCCAACACACCGCTCACAAGCAGTGCAGCCACTGGTGAAGGTCCTGGCAACACTCCATTTCCTTGCAAGTGGATCATTCCAGCGTACAAGTGGAGTGGTGGCTGGGATGTCACAGTCCACCATAAGCAGATGTGTGCACCAGGTTGTCCCTGCAATCCTCAGACGCATGTCCAACCAGTTCATCAGACCCACCACTGAGGAGCTACGGCAGAAGGCAATGACAGATTTCTACAACATTGCCAGATTCCCTCGCACTGTGGGGGCCATTGATTGCACACATGTGGCCCTACAGCCCCCCAGTGCCACAGAGCACATATACCGCAATCGGAAGCATTGGCATTCCATCAACGTACAGGTGATAGCCGATGCCCAGCGCCTCATATGGCACGTCCGTGCCAAACACCCCGGGTCCAGCCATGACAGCTTCATATACAATCAGAGCCCCATCCCAGCAGAATTTAACCAGAACATGTATGGGGACAGCTGGCTGGTTGGTGAGTGACAAGGGAGTCAGGCATGACTATCCCCTCCCGTGATGCACAACAGAAGTCGCACATGCATGACTAACATCCAACTGTCTTTTCCCTTACAGGTGACTCTGCATATGCACTGGGACCCCATCTAATGACTCCTTTCCGGAACCCCCAAACCAGAGGAGAGAGAAAATACAATGAAGCACATATCAAAACCTGTGCAGTGGTGGAGCAAACATTCGGGCTCCTGAAGTCCCGTTTCCGCTGCCTGGATAAGTCTGGGGGGCCCTATTGTATTCCCCTACCTTTGTGTGTCAGATCATCGGTGCATGTTGCATACTACATAACTTTGCTATGAAAAAAGGCCTGCAGATTGACATACGTGATGACCTGACCCCCGACCCACACAGTCCCCACCTGCCAGAGGACACCCAGTCTGCTGATGGAAGAGCAGTCAGGAGGGTCCTCGCCGTAGGCATCTTTGGACACTAAACCAAAACATTGATCACACGGACAATGCACGCGTGTACACCACTGATGTCCCTAGATCACACACACCACATGCACATCGCATTGGATTAGCCCAAGTCCAGCATGTAGGAGTTGGGAGCAGTAACGCTGCGTCAAGGCCCCAATGATGTCACTGTCCATTCACACACCTTTCACACGTCATTCATACAGCCGTGGGGTTAACTTCACCACCACGGCCGAGGGTGACACCCCTTACTTTCAGGAGTGCCACCCCCTCACATTCACACACCATTCACATTGTCCCCTGCACTCCTGACCGTGTGCAGTACAAAAAGAAATTAAAAATATCATATCCTGATAAATAAAATAAACAAAATCTCATAACCTGAGAAAAAGAAAAAAAAAACTCATGACCTGAGTATGTCCAAACCAAAAATATAAAACAAGAAAAAAAAAAAAGGCCTCATCGGGGATGCCGGGGGCTTCTTCTGGGGGCCCCTCTCTGGCTCCTCAGCTGCCTGGATGGAGTGGGTGGGGGTGGGGGGGCATCTGGAGGTGGCTGATCCCCAGGTGGGCCACTCCTGGCAGGTGTGGCCTGCATGCCCTCCAAGGCCCTGGCTATCCGTCCAAGGTAGGAGTTCGTCTGGGCCTGCATCCGGAGCTGACGGGTGACCTGATAATGCTGGGCCCGCCGACTCAGCCTCCCCTGGTCCCGGATGGCAGCAGTGTTGGCCTGGACGGCTGCAGTAAGGTGCCGAATATCCCCCTGCACCTCCCCCAAAGTGGTGACCACTGCAGCGCAGTTGCAGCTTACATCCTGCACTGCGTTGCTGAGGTTGGCAACGGAGCCCAGGCTGTCAGACACTTTCTGTAAGTGCCCAACTATGGCCCCCATCTGTTCCGTCTGCCTGGCGTGATCCCTCGCCAACTGGTCCTGGACACCATCAGACACCCCCCTGGTCTTCTGGGTCGCCTTCCTGGGGCCAGAAGATGGTTGTCCTCGGGGGGAAGGAGTCGCCCTTGAGGGGCTTCCAAGGATGGGGGAGGGGACGACAGACGGCCCAGGAGAAGGGGAGGAGACAGACAAAACTAAGGTAAAGTCCTGCTCTGCCACAGCAGGATCCTCTACAACCACCTCGGCAGGTGTGGTGTGGCCACTCTCCTCCTCCACAACCTCTTCACCACCCAGTGGCTCGGGCACACGATGGCGTGGGGGGGATGGGGTGGAATGCACGCTGACAGATGATGGCCCAGCTCCGTCATCTGTGGATGACACAAAGCAGACACATGTTGGTGGTCCCACACACTTGGCACATGTACCCTCCCCCCCCAAATGCAAAACAACAAATAGGGGATTATAAAACACTTACCTGTCCTTGTGCCTTCCTCCACGGAGTCATAGCCTGCGACCCCCTCCACCTGCTCCCTCTCCAGGCAGCGTGCGACCACCTCCTCCTCTGCGGTCAGGGTGACAGGACATGGGGGACCACCACCTGTGCCCCTCTCATACCTCCTGATGGAGGCCACCTTGTCCCTCACCTTGCGCCGCAGATCATTATTTTTTTTTTGTATGTCCCCAGCAGTCCGGGTGGAGTAGCCCAAGACATTGACCCTGGCAGCAATGGACTCCAGGATGCCCTGCTTCCTCTCCCGGCTGGTCTTCCGGCTTTTTTTGCCATGGAGAAAAGCATTATCCGTCTCCATTGCCGAAATGATGAGCGAGACCTCCTGGGCATTAAAATTCAGGTTCCTCCTCTCTCTGGGGGTAGCGGGAGCAGCCATCACCAAACAAAAGTATCTTCCCTGGGGTGGGGGGAAGCGGAAATACTTTTGCGCCGGAATGGCGTTTCCGCCAGCGCTTTTAAGCGCCCAGCGGAACGCATTGCGCTGACGTTTCCCAGGAAGTGGTGCCGACGGAAGTTGTGAGCATGCGCACAAGGGGGCGAGTGGAGCCGCACTCACTGCGCATGCTCCGTGGATGATGCGCTGAATGTAAGCCTCTGCGCTGGGCTCCGCCCATCATTTACATATGATCACACCCACTTCCACTTGCGTCGGGTTACGCCAGCGCATTATCGTTACTCTGGCGCAAGTTTACGCGCAACTGCTATATGAATTACAGGACTTGCGCTGAAAGGGTCTTCAGAGTAACGTAAATGAGAAGCGTTACTCCAGAGGAAAGATACTCTCATCTACCTGAATCTGGCCCCTTATCTTGCCGGCACAGAGGGAGCAGAAGATGAAATATCTCCGGGAGGCCTTGCAGAAAGGTCTGTGCAATGCATTCCCAGAGACCGGGGGGATTACCAAATCCTGGTCCTGGACAACGTCTTGCTGAGGCTTTGGTTAGTCACAGAAGGAGCGGTGGAGAAGGTGGCCGTCTGACCGATGCGTTCAGACAATTTTTTAGTCCCAGGAATACCTAGGGGCAAGATCAGACTTGAACACCTTCCCCACCGAAAATCCTCTGGGTTACTGGGTCTTGAGGATGGATCACTGGCCAGAGCTTGCACAGTACGCAATTGAGCTACTGGCCTGTCCTGCATCCAGCGTTCTTTCAGAACGCACATTCAACTTCCGGTTCCGGCGCCGCATGGAGTAGCTGCTCCTCTCATCAGCTCCCGCAGCCTGACTCCAAAAACCGGCCTGTAAAGCCTGCATACCCGCCCTAAGCATCCAGCTCTACCAGCGGGCACCCCCCCGGGCAAGGATGGACAAATTCGTGGAGAAAACCGTCACGCGATCGTACGCGGCGCTTACCGCGCGGACGGGGCAGCCGCAAATTGAGGCCCCGGCTTCGGCCTACCCCGTTCCGTCGGATTACACGGATTAATCCGCTGACACAGCCCCTGCGATGGAGGTAAGCGGAGCTTCGGCACCCCCCTCCTCCCATCAGCCAGCTCAAGCCCCCCCACACTCTGGGGACCCGAACATTGACCTCATTGCCCAGGCCGTGGCGGCTCTTTTATCCCCCATGATCGCCTCCACAGTAGAAAAGGCAATCAGCCAAGGCATGCTTAAGCTTCAGGCCCAAATAGGGGAGCACGCTTCCAGGCTGAATGAGGTTGAGCACCGCATCACCAATATAGAGGAAGAACTGTACCAGGCCCAGTCTACGGAACAGGCCCAGGACAAGACTAACAGATACATCCTTGATAAGCTGGACGACCTGGAGAACAGATCCAGGAGGAGTAATCTGCGTTTTGTGGGCATCCCTGAATCGCTGCAACCCTCGGCACTGACCGCCCTATGCTCAAATCGCATCCCTGCTGCTCTGGGCCTCCCAACCCCTTGCACGGTTGAACGTGCCCACCGCATGGGTCTCTTTAATTCTGAGCGCAAATCGCCTCGCCTTGTCATAGCAAAGTACCTCAATTATTCAGATAAAGCCCTTATCCTGCAAAAATTCCGGCAGTCCGGATCTCTCCAGATTGACGGCATGAAGATTCTGGTCTTTGCGGACTATTCCGTTGAGGTGTCCAAAAAGAGGAAAGCCTTCCAGCAAATCTGCTCAGAGCTTCACCGCCTACAAGTCAAATTTACCCTGGCGTTCCCGGTTGTTCTCAGACTTAGGGCCCCCAACGGTGAACAGCTCGCTTTTCATGACCCATCCGCTGCAGAGGCCTTCCTGCGCTCACTACATGCTGGCTCCAACCAATGTTCATCTCCTGGCGCAGGCCCGGCGAACCGTGCCCTGGATCACAGGAGTCCACGCAAAGACTCTCCAAAAAGGTTCAAAGCCTCTGTCCCAAACCGGCAACCACTTTTGCCCTCTTGAAGCCCTTTCCATAAAGACTCACCTTTGGCTGGCCCACGGCCCCCTTGTTCAATTGAAGTCTTTTCGCCCCAGGACCCTCTCGAAGCCATGGTTCTGCGGACCCCCTCACACCCGCTCGAAAGGGCTCCTGGTAGGCCTAAGTGCTTTTGCATGTCTACCCTTTTTGGTTTCACTTTTTTCCTTTAATGTTATTTGACTTCACTTTGTAATACCTGATTTTGTATTGTGGATGCGACATGTACCTGTTACATTTTTCCTCTGCCGCCCCTGCCTGGCCTCACTCCTTGCACATGATTCCAGCAGCCTTTTTTTTTATTTTATTGTCTTTATCGCATTTTCCCTCGTTCTTTTATGCCCGCTACCCACTTCATATTTCCTCACGGGTCAAACGCGGCAAAGAGAGTCATGTGCTGGGAGTTGGCCTACTCAGTGGCTCCATGCGGAAAAAAGAGAAGTTCCTTGAATACTGTTTTTGTTTAGTTTGGTTAAGTTGTCACTCCTTTCTTCTCCTCCCTCCCTCCCCACTCTTTTTTTTTGCGTCCTACACCCCAGAATACTGTTAATGCCTGTCCCACCTATGTGATTAACCCTAGCTCCACCACCTTTTCACACATGCAGTCTAACCATCCTCTCCTGCGGTCCATCGTAACTGTTGCTATCTCAAAACACACCTCCCAGCTATCGCTCCTACATGAAAATAGTCTCCTGGAATGTTAAGGGGCTCCGTTCCCCAAATAAGAGAATGAGAATCCTGCGCCACCTTAAGCGTCTTAAAACTGACATTGCCCTCTTACAAGAAACCCACCTCTCCACTCCTGATTTCCACCGCATGCAGAAACTGTGGGTGGGTTCAGTTCTTGGCTCCGACTCTAATGGTCGCAGAGCGGGAGTAATGATACTCATAAATAAAAATCTCCCCTGTAAGACTGTCTCTACTGAGACTGACTCTGAGGGCCGGTTCATCTCGGCCAAACTCCAACTGGGCACCAGGGTTATGATACTTACAAATGTATATGCTCCCAACAATCCCACCAGTCAGTTCTTTGGGGACCTCACGACTTGGATCCTACGCGACCCGACGTCACCTCACCTGATAGGAGGGGACTTTAACACTACCATGCACCTGTCTGATGACAGGTCCTCCCCTAGGCACCCACGATCTCCCTCGTCTGTCACCTCCCAGTCCCCCCTCGCTTCAACGATGGAATCCCTTCACTTCCATGACATTTGGCGCCTGCGCCACCCAACAGACAGGGAATTTACCTTCTACTCTAACCCCCATAATTTGTTTACAAGACTTGACTATCTTTTCTGCTCTGACGCTTTCCTTCCCTTTATTTCTGACGCTGCCATTCACGACATTCTGATATCTGACCACGCCCCTGTGACTACCACTATCGATGATCCAGACCTACACACGACTCCCAGAATATGGCGTTTCCCTTCCTACCTCCACAACAACTCGGATTTCCAGCGACATATGGATAAGGCATGGTCTGACTATGCCTCCACAAATTCAGTCCACTCCACTAACCCGAATCTTTTCTGGGAAGCGGGCAAAGCCTTCCTCAGGGGCTGTATAATATCATACGCGGCCTCCTTCAAGAGAAACACCCTTAGAAACTATAAATTGGCCAGCTCATGCCTTCATGCCGCTCAGCAATCCCTTTACACTGATAACTCACCAGCAAACAGGGACACTTGGTTCACGGCCAAGCAGTCTTTTGATACTTGGGCCGCGACACTCGAACAGACCAAAAAGGCCCACTTAGATGCTTCTCTACATAAATTTGGCAACAAAGCCGGCAAGCTGCTCTCTCGGCTTTGCAGGGGACCCAATCGCCCAACCCACATCACGTCCCTCAGAGATTCCTCAGGATCTGTACATACCACCCAAAAGGGCATTAACGATGCCATGCTACACTTCTACACCTCTCTATACGCCCCCGACCCCATTAAGGTCCAGACTGCCCATGACTTCCTTCAGAAAACAACCCTCGACCACATATCCACATCTCAACTAGAAGCCCTCAATGCTCCCATTTCCCTTCCCGAGATACACGCTGTCATTAAGGATCTTGCCCCTTCCAAGGATCCTGGCCCGGATGGCTTTACAGGGGAATTTTATAAATCCCTATGTTCACTGCTGTCCCCCACTCTTCACGAAGTTTACCAATACATTTGGGCTGGTGGACCTTACCTGCCCACTGGTAATCAGGCCATAATCAAACTGTTAGAAAAAAAAGGGAAAGACCCTTTAGAACCAGGCTCTTACAGGCCCATTTCGCTTCTAAACATTGACGTCAAAATCCTCTCCAAGATTGTGGCCAGCAGACTAGCTTCCATCATTCCCTCTCTGATACATCCCGCCCAATCCGGGTTTGTGAAAGGCCGTACGGCCACCATGAATATCAGGAAGGTGATGATGGCCCTGGAACATGCCAGATGCAATCCGAAGGGGGATCATGCCATCATCACTTTGGACGCCGAAAAAGCTTTCGACAACGTCAGCTTTGAGTGGCTCTCAATGGTCATGACTAAAATGGGTTTCTCAGGCCCCTTTGCCCATCTTGTAAGGGCCATGTACCATGCCCCGGCTGCAAGATTGGTAGCTGGGGGGCTTCTATCAGAGGAATTCCGCCTCCACAAAGGAACGAGGCAGGGCTGCCCCCTTTCCCCTCTCCTCTTTAACATCGCTCTGGAACCGTTATCTAGATACCTCACCCAAATAGCCCCTCTCCATGGTATTAACATAGGAACCCACGAACTGCGCACCTCCCTCTTTGCCGACGATGTCCTAATCTTCACCTCCAACCCCTCACACGATATGACCACGATAAAGACAATTTTCGATACATTCAGGTACTGCTCGGGACTCCGCATAAATTACAGCAAAAGCGAGATCCTCCCCATAGGCTCCCTATCCCCCCCCTCCTGGTCTCAATCTTCCATCTTTACTGTCGCAAAATCACACATCACTTATTTAGGCATACAAATCGGGAAACTACCTTCATCTCTCTACCACCTCAACTACCCCCCTTTGTTCACAAAAGTTTCTCAGGAATTAGATAACTGGATGGATTTGCCCCTCTCGCTCCTGGGGAGATGCCACCTGGTTAAGATGATTAGTGTTGCCCGCCTCCTTTACCCAATGCAGACTATTCCCCTGCTTATCCGCCATAAAGACATTAAGAATCTCAATTCAGCTATATCTAAATTTTTATGGCGTGGCAGTCGTCCACGCATTGCATTCACTAAACTGCATCTCCCCAGGTGCGAGGGCGGTATAGGCTTACCCAACATCAGAATGTATAATCTGGCCTGTTTGCTAAGGATCAGCCTGGACTGGGTGGCCCAGTCCTCTAGATGCTCCAACTTTCCCTTGGAAACGGCAATGGTCCACCCCTTTTCCCTGGTGGCCCTCCTCCACTGTCAGTGGAAATCCGTTCCCCCACCCCTTCAACACAACCTCCTGCTCCGAGATACGGTCATAGCATGGAGGGAGGTTAGGAAAAGTCTGAAATTACCTCCCTATATCTCTCGTCACCTTCCTCTGCTGGGGAATCCTAACTTTCTCCCCGGTCTGGACAACAAGGCGTACCTCATCTGGCAACAAAGAGGACTTAACCACTTTTTTTCACTATGTGACCCGCAAAATGGCCGCCCCCTCAGCTTCCGCGCTCTGGCCGACAAGTTCTTGCTCCCACCCTCTCATATCTTCCAGTACGGCCAATGCATAAGTTTCCTGAGGAATGCCTGCAAAGATGACGCCAAAAGGTTTCAAACGTCTCTCATCGATACCCTCCTCTCCCGGAGTTCTTACACAATCTCTGACATCTATAAACCTCTGTTGATGAAAACGACCCCTCCCCTTACATCCTCATCGGCCGCCAACTGGTCCAAAGACTTCCCGGACTCAGAGCTAGTGGACAAACTTCTTAGTGGCCTTAACTCTGTGTACAATCTGGTCCCCAATGAGATCTGGAGGCAATCCCAGCTAAAGATCGTCCACAGAGAGCACATCCCATTCTCATACGCTAACCAGACCCCCCCACATCGGGGTGTCCCCTGTGCCTGCACCCCAAGCCCTCACTCGCTCACCGTTTCTGGTCTTGCTCACACATCTCAGCTTTCTGGGACCAAGTCCTAGCCTATATTTTTGAAGTGACTCTATTGAAACTGCCTAAGGACCCTCTGCTTCTTGTTTTTGGTCACTGGGACCCACGACTCCTACCTTGGTCACCGAAACCAGCTCCTCCAGGTAAAGACTGGTCTTTGATCTGCCTCCTCATTGCCAGACGGTCCATACTGAGGAACTGGATCTCCAATGTTGGTCCAACCATATCCCAACTAAAGAAGGATATATTGAAACTACTTTATACTGACAAGCTCAACACGGACCTGACACAGGAGAGGACTAAAGCTCGTTTTTACCACAAATGGGAACTCTTCATGACCTCGGCACTCACTCCCACGGACAGGATAAACTTTGAAAAGTTGTCATTCCTTTACCACAGCTCCCCTCCCCTGATGCCTTCTACCTCCTCTTCTCCCCAACTGCCGGTCTCACGAACCCAAGACCAAGTCATCTGAGTGTCGCAGCAACAATGAGACTTCCCTCTCCTCCAGGATTCTCATCCCCTCTGACCCTGCCACCCAGGACGATCATGGACCTGCCAGCTTATGCCCCGGGGTCCAGGGCCCTACAAAATACCCTCCTTCCGCAGGACTTGATGTCTGACTTGATGTCTATCTAGGTTTTGACTACGTCCCCCTCCCCCTTCCTCCCCTCCCCCCCTTTTTCTTGCTTTCACTTGTTTGTTTGTTTGTTTAAATTTGAAAATGTTGCATCAATATTTTTGTTACACTATGTATGTAACCTCTCTCAATAAAAATATTTGAAAAAAAAAAAAAAAAAAGAACGCACATTCAGTGCTGCTGGAGCCTTTTTAACCAATCACAGGGTGCGCCTCTCTACCGATTTGGTGATCGACTGACCTTCATAAAAATGAATCAGGCTTGGATCACCACCAGCTACCAAGCACCTAATACTGATGTAACTGAATACTTTTTTTGGAAATGTCAGATCCCTTCAAGACTGACTATCCTGTCATGCTGAATGACTATCCTGTTATGCTGAGTGATTATACTTTTCCTCCTCATTGATCATGATGATAGCTTGTAAGAAAATTTTTGGTTCTGGGCACCGCCACCAGTGGCTAAGGCCCAATTTTTCTTCCCTTGTTTAACAAGGGTGTGTAACTACAATTTTTGATGCAATACTTTGCAGCAGGGCTCATTCCTGCTCTCCAACTAGAGTATCTGTGAGGGGTTGCAGTGTTGTGGCCCCAGCACCTGTGCCTAAGCCCAACTTCTCTGCCCCTGTTTAATAGGGGCGTGTAATTAAAATTTTTGATGCAATCATTTTCAGCAGCGCTCATTAGTGTGCTCCAACTAGAGTATCTGTGAGGGGTTGCTGTGTTGTGGAACCAGTGCCTGAGGCCCAATTTTTCTGCCCCTGTTTAACTGGGATCATATAATTACAATTATTGATCTAATATTTCACAGCAGGGCCCATTCCTGCGCCCACCAAGAGTAACTGTGAGGGCTTACAGTGTTGTGGCAACACCAACACCTAGGGGCCAAATTTATGCAGCGTATATACGGCAGGCCCCTACTTTCAAACATCCAACTTACAAACGACTCGCAAACGGAAGGAGACAACAGGAAGTGAGAGGAAATCTACCCCTAGGAAGGGAAATTCTCTTCTGTAAGAAAACATCAGTGTCCATTAATACAGCCTATAAGTCTCTATCTGTGCAGCCTATCAGTGCAGACCATCAGTGTCCATCAATGCAGCCTATTAGTGTCCATCCGTGCAGCCTATCAATGTTCATCAGTGCAGCCTTTCAGTGTCCATCTGTGCTACCTCATTAGTGCCCATCAGAGCAGCCAATTAGTGTCCATAACATCGATGTCCATCAATGCAGCCTATCGGTGCAGCCACATCCAACAATCCACAGACAGCCAGGACCTACCTGCCAGCCAGCTCACTCCACATCCGATCCTTGCTCTGAGGATCTCAGCGCTGCAGCTTCTACTCCAAACTCGGCCCGTTTCTTAGCTGCACCTGCAGCCTCAGCCTTCTCCCGACCACACAGACTGCATGGGGGTGGGGTCCCGCCCCCTCCCCTGCTCTCTGTGGAATACCGCTGCCTCAAAGACAGTGGCATCATGGGGTGTGGGGCAGCCCCCAATATTCAGGCAGCATGGGCTCCAGGGGCAGCTGTTTTGGACCTGAAAACAGTGACTGGGGCCGGGACAGCTTCCCCATTTGCCTCATAATAAAGACAGCCCTGTTGGTCACAGCGATCACATGGTACAGGCTCACTGTTTCTGAAGGACCCAGCATGTACTGCTGTCTGCCTTAAAGGGTGTGCACAAGCAGCGAAAGCTCTCCCCAGGGCCGTCTTAAAAGCATCACGGGCCCCTGGGCAAAGTAATGCTCTGGGGCCCCTACAATGATGACAGTGCAGGTAAAAAATAAATCAAGTGGGTAGGAGGCAGACTGCCTCCCCTGTTTATCTATCATTCTTAGTGCCATCACAGGGCCTCCAATTTCAGGGCAGCGTGGGCTCAAGGACCAGCTGCTTTGGGGAAAGAGCAGGGGCCCTCCATGCAGCTGGGGCCCCTGGGCAGTGCCCAGGTGTGCCCTCTCATTAAGACAGCCCTGGTTTCCCACCCCTAGGAGTGACCCATCTGGCCGTTTATAAAAAGTGGCCGGGTGGAAGGTAGTGAATTAGGTTAAATGCAGTGGCCATCCCCTTCAATTAGATTTGAGAGGCTGGGGGGGTGGCAACGTCATGGCAATCTTTAAAGTATAACATTGAGATCTGTAAGCAAATCGTTGTCATATCTGTGGGGTCCTGACTATGTTGGGGGTATGCACCACTGTACCTTTAAGGAGGGATGGGCTCCCTTCAGGCTCACCTGCCCCCTGCCTATTTATTATAATGTATGTGCTTCCAATGTGGAGGCTATTAAATTAGATGAGTTATGACTACAGAAAAATATTGGGGGGCCTTGATGGAACTCTGTAGATTACACATGTATTTGCAAATGTGTGCAAACTAAACCCCTCTCTTTCCATCGCCCCTCTTCTACACTCTTCACCTTGTAAATATATATCACCCTCCCTCCTGTCCTAATACTCCTTCTACCACCTCTTTCACTCCCACATTACTTCCCTCATCCTTCTACTTCTCCTAACCTCTCTAGATATATCCTCAAACCCTGGGCCTCCATCATTCAACTTTGCCCAATGCTCCCATCACCCTACAGCCTCTGGCAGCAGCTGCAATCCACACAACTTAGTTTCCATTCCTTCGTCTTCCTAAAACCAGCCTCCCCTTCTTCTCCTGTGCCCTCTGAAATGCTCTTATCACAAATTTCTTTAACCTGCTTGTCATTACCGAAACCTGGCTTCATGAATCTGACACTGGTTCTCCTGCTTCCCTCTCCTATGGTGGCTTTCTTTGGACTCACTCTTTGGTCTTTGATGAGATATCAGGGGTCTTAACAGACCTCTGACATCTCCCCTTAAAGACAGAGAAAGGGACTAAGGACACCGATTCCCCAGTCCCTTTCTCAGCAGCCTCAGCTGAAATGAATGGAGAGAAGCTCCTCTCCATTCATAAACTGAAGCATCGTAGACACAGGTTACGATGCTCAGTTATGTGAATGGACAGAGTCAGTGATCACTGACTCTGTTTTATTCGGAAAAGATAGGAACCGGGTTTAGCCACCCCCCCCAGATCCAGTGGATTGGAGGGAGACAGAGTTGGAATCCTTCTAGCACAACACAGCACTTATCAGGTACTTCACCAAACTCCCTCTCTGACACTCTCCTCATTTGAGGCACATTGTATTTGTCTATTTTCTCCCGTTTCTCTAAGAATTGATGTGATCTACCGACCCCCTGGACCGGTATCGATCTTCCTTGATGACTTCTCGGGGTTTAACGGCTCCTACCTCCGCTCTCCATCCTGACAAATTGAGGGGGAGAAACGACATGGAGGGGGGAGAAAGCAGCATGGAGGGGGGAGAAGACAGCACAGAGGGGGAGAAGGCAGCACGGGGGAGGGAGAAGGCAGTACGAAAGGGGGAGAAGGCAGCACAGAGGGGGGAGAAGGCATCACAGAGGGGGGAGAAGGCAGCACAGAGGGGGGGAGAAGGCAGCACAGAGGGGGGGAGAAGACAGCATGGAAGGGGGAGAAGACAGCACGGAGCACAGAGGGGGAGAAGACAGCATGGAGGGGGGAAAAGTCAGCACGGAGGGGGGAGAAGACAGCATGGAGGGGGGGGGGGCGAAGACAGCACAGAGGAGGGAGAAGACAACACGGAGGGGGCAAAGTCAGCACGGAGGGGGGAGAAGACAGCATGGAGAATGGAGGGGGGAGATGTCAGCACGGGGCATGGAGGGGGGAGAAGACCGCACAGAGCATGGAGGGGGAGAGAAGACAGCATGGAGGGGGGAGAAGGCAGCATGGAGGGGGGAGAAGACAGCACGGAGGGGGGGCGAAGACAGCAGGGAGGGGGAGAAGGCAGCATGGAGGAGGGAGAAGACAGCACGGAGGAGGGGGAGAAGACAGCACAGAGCATGGAGGGGGGCACAGAGGGTTACAGTCAGCGGTGATCGGTGCAGCTTTGGAGGGAGTTACAAGCACCGATCACCAGTGTATAACTTTAAACAAAACAGCTGAAAAGGGGGCAGATCAGTGCTTGCAACTCCCCTGCCACACCGATCACCCTGACTGCCCAGGTATCCGGTAAAGCATCAGGGCATTTCCCCCGAGTACAATTACTCAGGAAAATGCTCGGTATCGGTACCGATACCAATACTAGTATCGGTATCGGGACATCCCTAGTATTAATAATAGTAATAATAATAGTAATAGTAATAGTAATAATAATAATAATACTAATTATAATAATAATAGTAATTTCATAAAGAATCTTTATTTCACAATAACATTTCATTTCCTAATTCTCTTCCATCACCAGGACACATCTAGTGATTATAAGACACACCATCACACGATACATTATATTAGGATCCATTATAAAAGTGATCCCATAGAATTCTATTGGTGACCCATTCTATGGGGACACATTATATTGGGGACAAATTCCAGTTCTAGTATATATACATACATTATTATGGTGATATTATTATATTAGTGATGAATTCCATTATTTCTTTCATTAGTAAATCTTGGGATCATTTCTTCATATGTTTCCTCTGAGATTTTTCCAATCGATTTTCATCTCTTTCTATTTTTTTGTAGATCTATTATTCATTTCTATTTATTCACACAATAAATTAATCAATAGAATAAAGTCATTGTAAATGTATTAATAATCAGAAATGAGATGTCTACACATTATAATCAGATAGATAGATAGATTTGTTCTTAAAGGGCCAGTACACCTCTATCTATACTTTCCACATTGGGTCCCTCGGCAGCCATTTCTCTACTATGACATCACAGCTCGGACACAGACAATACGTCATACTGTGCTCTTTCTCAGCTCCGGTACTCTATACAATACTTCATCGTCCCATCTCACTATACACATTGCTCATACAATGGGAGGACCCATTCGAAATAATGCCCCTCCCCTTCTGTAGGAGGGAGCTGTACACACCCACTTATACTTTTCTTTGTTGTTCCTCCATCAAAGTCCTTGCTAAGTCCCCAGTTTCCCGGGTATGAGGGATCATGTGATCTTCTCCCAGCATGCAGTGATCAGACCTGAGCGGCCAATCACAGGACTTACATACTGTCACATGATGAAGGGGTGACATCATCAGTCCTGTGTAAGCTCCGACATAGCCCTCCATGTATCTCACACGGGTGAGGACTCAGGGCTCTGACATGGATTGATGAAGGGGTATGAAAGTGGATAGAAGTGGGTCAGGGGAGGGGCTGTGACAGCCTTAATTAAGCATGTAGAATGTAGTGCGATTTTATCACATTTTTGCCACAATTTTTGTTTTGCAATTTTCTAACCTACCAAACAACATATTTGCCAAGATAAAAAAAGCAGAAAAAATGCAAAAAAACACAAAACTGAAAAGCAACCTGCATAGATGTGAATGGAGCCTTAGGCTGGGATGACACTTGTGGGGTGCGGGAACCAGTTCGATTCCTGTGCGGGTTCCCTCATCACACCTCAATCACCGGCCGTTCACACCGACATCTGAGAACCGCTGCGGGTGTCAATGTAAAGTTATTGACACCTCCCGATTAGATCGCAGATCGCAGTGCAAACACTGAAATGGAGCAGGAATCGGATTGTATAGATGTGACACCCAATGTGATGCGATTCCAGTGAGGACCAAAAAAAGGGTCCGGCACCATTTTGGCGTGAAGGTGATTTCAGTCACACAGTTTGTACGGCTGAATTCGCATCACACAGACATGACATGTGATCTGCACAGCAATGTGATCCCAGCCTTAGAGAGATTTCCTCTCACTTCCTGTCCTGGTGACAACAATACGGAGCGAGAGACATCTGTACAGGGACACGGACATATAGAAATCTGACAGGGGCTCTAACCCTTCCCATTCCTTACTATACTAAACATATCATTCTTATTTCAATCTGTGTTCCTGCTGGAGAGTTCTCCTCATTTCCTAGATAAATGTTGTCACCGGGACAGGAAGTCAGGGGAAATCTCTCTAATGGAGCCCCGGGATAGAAGACAGGGGATATCATCTAATCCTGACCCACTCTGCCTAAAAACAGTCTGGGCTCCCTGATCATATATCCAGTAAAAAATCTCTAGATGACGTCTTCATAGATTTCCTCTCCAATTGTTCCATTTATTTCCATCTCTTTGTAGAATAGATTGTATGGAGGAGGAGGGTGCAGAGGGGAGAGGTGTCCCCATCCTATCCTATCACACCCCCCCTCTATGTATGATCATGGCTGCCCCCCCACAGAGGGACCAACCTTTGGTCTGGTACAGATCTTAAGGGGAAACCCCACGCCAAAAAAAATGATGTGAGGGTCCCCCCAAGATCCATACCAGACCCTTATCCGAGCACACAGCCCGGCAGGTCAAGAAAGGGGGGCGAGCGAGCACCCCCCCTCCTAAACCATACCAGGCCACATGCCATCAACATGGGGGGTTTGGTGCTTTGGGGCAGGGGGGCCCCTGCGCCTCCACCACTCCACCACCCCAAAGCACCTTGTCCCCATGTTGATGAGGACAAGGGCCTCTTACCGACAACCTTTCCCCCATGGTACCCCTACCCATTCACCTAAACAAATGTGTCAAAAATACACACACTACACAGGTTTTTTAAATATTTTATAAAGGCAGCTCTGGCTCTTCTCCCTTTTTTGGCAACGTCTTCTCCCTCCGCCGGCCCTTCTAGTCTCTCTGCTGTTTCCTCTCTCCCCTGTCTTTTGCTCTTTTGCAGGGTCTTCTGCTCTTTTGCTGGGTCTTCTTCCAATGTTGACTCTACGCGATCTCCCGATGTAATGATTTGTCCGCCGTGTACAATGACTTAATACATTTAAAACCACGCCCCTTGTGACATCATCACCCCATAATGCCCTGGACGATGACGTCACAAGGGGCATGGTCTCAAACTTACATCATCGGTGGCCCCGCCCCATGCCTATATAAGTCATTGCACACGCCAGACACTGCATTACTACAGGAGATCGTGTTGAGTCAACATCGGAAGAAGACCCAGCAAAAGAGCAGAAGACAGCGGAGAGAGGAGACAGTGGAGAGAGGAGAAGGGCCAGCAGAGGGTGAAGACGTTGCCAGAGAAGGGAAAATAAAAAAAAATAAAAACCCGTGTAGTGTGTTTCTTTTTTAAACTTGTTTTAGGTGAATTGGTGGGGTTACCATGTGCCCCATATCCATTCACCTAGAGTGGGGGGCCGGGATCTGGGGGCTCCCGTGTTAAAGGGGGCTTTCAGATTCCAATAAGTCCCCGCCTGCAGACCCCGAGAACCACCGGGCAAGGGTTGTCGGGTAGAGGCCCTAGTCCCCATCAACATGGGAAAAAGGTGCATTGGGGTGGGGAGCGCAGGGGGCCCCCTGCCCCAAAGCATCAACCCCCCCATAATGAGGGCATGTGGACTGGTATGGTCCAGGGGAGGGACTGACTCCAATATTTAGACAGATATTCTACCCAATCACTGTGATCAGTAAGGCCGCGTACACACGATCGAATCTATCTGCTGAAAACGGTCTGACGGACCGTTTCAGCAGACAGATTCGATCGTGTGTATGGGCGGACAGACAGGTTTTTCCAGCAGACAGATTTTAAAGCATATCTGCCCGCGCATGCGTCGAATGGATTTGACGCATGCGCGGAAGTGCTTTACTTCCTGGTGACGGTGACATGGAGGCGTCAACGTCACCGCCACGTCACCGCGATGTCTGCCGGCGGGGATTTTGGTTTGAACGTGTGTACACGATCAAACCAACATGCTCCAGCAGACAAATCCCATCAAAACGGTCTGTCAGACCGATTTGATCGGATTTATTTGGTCGTGTGTACGTGGCCTAAGAAATCTCACATTTATTTATAGTAGAAAAACTTGCAGAAATTCACACCACACTGCTATATACTATTGGGTGAATATTAACTGAATTCCACTCCTTTGTGTGACATCACCAGTCTGTGGGCAGAGTTCTCACATCTCCCACCTCCCCCCACATATCTTTATACAACCTCCTCTCCATACACGTATCCCAGCATGGAGGGGCTCAGTGAAGGTGGTGGTGAAGGTGTGGAGGTGTTGGATCGGGTCACACAGATCATAAAAGGAGATCCGCCCAGCCTCATAATCCAGATCTATCCTGACTCTGTTACTGGAGAGATTGGTGGGTAAGAGGGTCTCATCATTGTCATGTATCACAAAATACTGATTACCTCCCCTAACCAATCCCCAGGACTTATTATTATATCCAATCAATGACTCCTCCCCTCTCCTGTCTATACTGGGGTAACACATCCCGACTCTCCAGATCTCTGACCCCCCGACATCCACTTCCCAGTAATGTCTCCCTGAGGAGAAACTCCGACTGCTCAACACCTGAGAATACTGGAATCTCTCTGGTGTTTCTGGGTAATTCTGGTTTCTATCTGACCAGGATACAGTCTTCCTGTCATCTGATATCTGTAGATTATTATTAGCTGTGTTTCCATCCAGTAATATGTCTGCAGCTCCCTGTATATAGAAGTATACATTTACCTCTGTTATTATATCAGATAAACCTGTGTGTAAGACCCCCGCCACATCCAGACCCCCTCCATCATGGAGGAGCTTCTCATGTCTCTCTCTGTCCTCATTATCTCCATCCTCAGTATCACACAAGTCACCTGTGTCTGATTCCTGTAAGACAGTCAGTGGATCCGTCATGTTACACAGCTCCTCAATGTGACGCATCTTCCTGGACAGCTCCTCCTTCTTTATTTCCAGATCCCGGATGGAGATGGAGATCCGCTCTGCCCTCCCGGAGATTTCCCTCAGGACTCTCTTCTCCAGATCTTCCAGACGTCTCCTGAGGTCTCTAAACAGGACAGTGACCCTCTCGGTGTCAACAGATTCTTCTTTTCTCCTGTGTTCCTGCAGACTCTGGACTCTTTCCTCCGTCTCCTTTTTCTTTGTCAGAAGTTTCTGCAGAACATTCCTCAGTGTCTTCTTTTTCTTCTCAGAAGCCTCTTCCATCATATCCATCTGGTGTCCCCGATGTTCTCCAGTCACACAAAACTTACAGATACAGGTCTCATCCTCAGTGCAGTAATACTCTAGGATCTTCTTATGGACGGAGCATTTCCTGCTCTCCATGGACATTGTGGGTTCAGTTAAGATGTGTTCTGGAGACTTTTTGTGGACTCTCAGGTGTTTATCACACAGAGAAACCTCACAATGTAGACAGGATCTAACAGCAGGTATAGGAGAGTCCACACAATGAGTACAGAAGATCCCGGACTCCCCCTGATCTGGCTGAGGAGACAGGAAAGACTCCGCTATGTTATGCAGTGTTACGTTCCTTTGCAGTGCAGGACGACTCCGGAACCTTTTTCTGCATACAGGACAGAAGCAATCTCCCGACCCCTCCTGTGTATCCAGCACACGATCAATACAGACCCGGCAGAAGTTGTGACCACATCTCAGGGTTACAGGATCGGTATAAATGTTCAGACAGATGGAACATTCCAGCTCAGCTCTCAGATCACCAGACGCCATCGCTGACAGCAGAAGAGAAACGAAACTGAAAGTCTCTGACACCGGAGAGGAATGTGGATGGGGGAAGGGTGACCTCCTCCTACACAGGGTGAGGCTGGATAAGTAATATAGGACACGGAGATCAGAGTACAGAAATAATAGAATTTTTGTAACAGCTTACCTGTAAAATCCTTTTCTTGGAGTACATCACGGGACACAGAGCACCATAGTCATACCTATGTGGGTTATACGTCATCTATAGGTGCATGGCCACTGGCACATCCAAAAGACAGGAAGTCTCCCTCTATATAACCCCTCCCATACTAGGAGTACCTCAGTTTTTGTAGCAAAGGAATATATATATATATACATATATATATATATATATATATATACTGTATATATATATATATATATATTATATATATATTCCAACAAGAGGGGCGGGACCTCGCTGTCCTGTGATGTACTCCAAAAAAAGGATCCTATTTTATTTATCGTACATCAGAGGACACATGGCACTATAGTAATAACTATGAGATGTCCCAAAGCAATGCTATCTGAGGGGAGGGAGACACAAAGCAAAATGGCCCATGAAGCACTGACTGCCCTGGTAGAGTGTGCTTTAACCTGAAAAGGCAGAACCCTTCTCTTCAGACTATAAGCCTGACTAATCACCTGACTAATCCACTTAGCAATAGTTGATTTAAATCAACAAAATCTTCTTGCAGAGGTTACCGCAATTAAGAACATCATCTTCCTTTCAAAAGAAACTAAGGAATATTGTGTATCGGCTCAAAGATCTGTCTTTGCAAAACCGACAGAACTAGATTCAAATCCCATGGGCACAAGGGTGACCTGACTGGCAGATGTATCAGAGTTACCCCTTGTATAAAGGCCTGTACCAAAAACTGCGAACCAAGTGGCCTTTGGAAAAATACTGCCAAAGCCAAGATCTGCCCCTTTATCATACTTAAGGCCAGCTTCATTTCTACCCCCAACTGTAGTAAGGCAAGAACTCTACCTTCTAAGGGTGCCAACCCTTGGTTTCACACCAGGAGACAGCCCTCCAGACCCTATAATAAAGGGTCCTAGAGGCTTTCTAGCATGAATCAGGGTGGAAAATCACTGAACCTGAAAGCCCTTGACTCCAACTGCCAAACCATTAAATTTAGCGACTGTAAGGTAGGATGAAATACCGGCCCTTGCGACAGCAGGTCTGAACGTGATGGAAGACTCCATGAATCCCCTACTCATGCTCTCTGCATACCAGGATATCCTGGGCCACGCTGGGGCTACTAGGACTACTGGCTTTCCTTCCTTCTTGATCCTGTGAAGAAGCGGCAGTAGCTGCTGAACTAGGGGGGGAATGCATAAATCAGTGAAAATTTATACCACGGTGATCACAAAAGCATCTGTCCTGAGCGCGAGTGGATCCCATGTTCTTGACACAAAGCTGTCCAAGTTCTTGTTGAATCTGGATGCCAACAGATCTATGTCCAGGGTACCCCATCTTTTTCATATGGTCAGAAAGACATCGTGAAGTAGAGACCATTCTCCCGGGAACAACTGTTGGCAGCTCAAGAAATCCGCCTGCCAATTCTCCACTCCTGGGATGAAGACTGTGGATAGGCAAGGAACATGTTCCTCTGCCCAAGTCAGAATATGGTTCACCTCCCTCTGGGTTGCGTGATCTCTGGTGTCCCCTTGGTGATTGATATAGGCATTGTTGGACTTTATCCTAACAGGACAAGTCCGTAACCTGAATGTCCAGGCTATTAGAGCCACACGTACTGCCCAATGTTGCTAAGATATTGATGGGCTAGGTCTTCTTGGACTCTGACCATTTCCTTTGGACAGTGGTCTCTTTTAGGACTGCTCCCCAGCCCCATAGGCTGGCATCTGTCGTTACTACCTTCCAGGTAACCCGGAATAAAGGATTTCCCTTTCTGTAAATTCCTGGTTATCAACCACCAACTGAGACTCTGGCACACTTCTGGGGCCAGATTCATTGGATAATCCAAAGCTTGGGTCTTCTTGTTACAATCAGACAAAATACTGTATTTCAACAGTCTTGAATGAAACTGGGCATAGGAAACTGCTTTGAACTAAGCCACCATCTTCCCTAGCAACCTCATGCAAAGGCGAATAGAAGGACCCTTTCTTGCCATGACCATCTGGACCAGCTCTCTTATAGCGCTGACTTTTGCCTGGGGCAAAAACACTCTTTCCTGGGCAGTGTCTATTACCAAGCCTAAATACTCCAGTCTCTTTACTGGTTGTAAGGATGATTTCTCCAGGTTGAGAATCCAACCTAGGTCTTCTAGATACTTGACCGTTATGGACGCCCCCTGGTTTAACCGTGCTACTGACTGCAGCAGGTCATATAGTTATGCCGTTACGGCTATACCCTGGCCTCTTACCCTTGTTAATACTTGGGCCATAACTTTCTTAAATACCCGGAGAGCGGTGGCTAACCCGAAGTGCAAGGCCATAAACTGAAAGTGGCGCTGTTCTACCACAAAATGCAGAATCTTATGGTGAGCGGGGAAAATTGGCACATGTAGATATGCATCTTTGATGTCTATTTATGCCAGAATCTCTCCTCCCTGTAGGGTGGACTGGATACAACTGTCCGGATTGTCTCCATGCCAAAGGAGCGGATGTTTAGGAAGGGATTCTGATCTTTGAGATCTAAAATGGGCCTGACATCTCTATTTGGATTTGGCACTGTGAAGATATTTGAATCAAAAAAATGCCCTGCTCCTCTGAGGGAGCCTCTTTTATCACTAGACATGTGCACACTAAAATATTTTGTTTTTTTAAATTTAATTTTTGTCTGAAAAATACATTTATTTAGTTACTCCCGAAATTCATTTTTTTTTATTTATTTAGTCTTGCTAAAAAATGCATTAGTCCAAAAATCCAAATTAAGGTGGAATCTGTCAATTGAAGGCTTATGATGTCTTTCGAATGTTCTAAGAAGATTCGATGAAGCAGGTAAACCGTATGACACCGCAATCGTACATTTCCGGTCGAATGCTCCGCCCACAAGCTATAGTAGAATTCTAATGTTGTATGACTAGTAATAATTATATTTATTATCTATTATTACTAGTCAACCAACATTCGAATTGTTCTATAGCCTATGGGCAAAGCATTTGACCATAAATGTCCGCTTGCAGCGATCGTATGTTTTTAGCTGCTTTGTCGAATCTTCATATCTCTATAATGTCGAATCTTTTGTCTCTATGTCAAAAAATCTTGGACTATTAGAGTTAGGTTAGGCACATTCAACCGCAAGTTTGATAAACACAGATCGTCATTGTCACCATCGTGTCGAATCTTCTAGCTATATCGAACTGTTGTCGCAACAAAATGAAAATAAAGCATCTTTTATGTCAGATCTTTCAGATTTCAGATTCTGAGCATTTGTTATCTTTTGTTAAAACGAACGCCAAAAACCCAGAAATTCTGATGAAAACAAATGCACGTGTCTAATTATCATCCCCTGAGACTTCAATCAGTCTAGTGCCAAAAATAAGGACTCTTTCTTTACTGGGTCTTTGGGAACGTTCGTTCTTAGAAAATTAACCTGGTGCTACCACAGAGATGACTCACTTGTCCTGGCTCTCCTCTTGCCAAGTTTCTGAAAACCACAGAAGTCTTCTCCCCACTCGATCAAGTGGGGGTGCCCCTTCATAAGGAAGCCTTGGGATTCTGCTTTGTGGGCTTTTGACCCCAGGGCTTGTTTGGCCATGTGGTTTACTCTTTGACCCTGACGGTGGAGACCGTCGTGACAGCCTGGAGGGCTGTTGTCCCTGGCACTTGAGAGGAACCACGTTTGAATGAAAGACGCCTAATTCTTCTCTAAACCCGCAGAAGGGTATTCTTACCACTAGAAATGTTCTGGATATATTTATCCAAATCTTCCCCAAACCGCCTTTCCCCATGAAAGGGAAAACCAGCAAAAAGCTTCTTGCATGGCAACTCGGCTGACCAATTCTTCAGCTACAGAATCCTACGCATATGTACCATGCGTCAACCGCAAAGCATAGGTAGCTCAGCTAAAACTTGGGCTTCATCTCCTTGAGCAGGCACTTTTTAGATAACCTGCTTCATTTCATCCCTAAAAGATTGACAAATGCCTATTGCTGCTACCGCACTGTTAAACTCGCAAGTTAAACTCCTGTTTACCGAGGAGATAGCAGGATCTACTGCTGGAAAACACCACTTTTTTGTAAACTTTTCCTCCATAGGATAAAGGAGAGAAAACCTATTAGGAGGAAGAAAATGCTTATCTGGGTGATCCCGGTCAGCATAAATACTGTAAGGTCAAGGGCTGGAGAGGGGGATCTGAGGCGTTTTCTCTCATCCTGGGAGTAAGATGCGAGCATTTCAGCTATATTCTCTTCCAATCCAGCAGTGCTGAAGGCAAATTGTCCTCTGGGATTGTAACGGCTACCCAAGTAGGGAGAGGGTATCAGCCGTTGGAGACGTCCTTTGCCCTGGCAAGTTGCTATGCAAGTAAGTCCAGTATAATCCCATCCACGAGATCCAGAGGGAGAGTCAGGTCCAGTGGACAGAATAAATATCCCATCGCATGCCCTTTCAAAAACGAGACAGGCTATGTTTTGAAGGGTCAAGTAGACCAACTTTAATGGTACATTTCTTGGTTTATATCTAGTTACAAACTTGTGAGTACTCAAGGAACAATGGAACTCTCCGCCCCCTCACTCCACAGGGGGGGGCCCAAGGTAGACACTCTTGCATCAGGCCAAAGAAGCCACATTCCTTTCTGTATAGAATTCAATCAACCCCCAGAACAATACTCAATCACTTAAGGATAAACACAGGTGTTTCACACACACACAATAGATCAATTAACCTTTGGGATAGACAGGTGCATTAGCATACCTAATCTACATCTAGACAGACAGAGGATATTTACACCTCATAATATCCCACTGCATGATTAAAATACATAGTTCCGTTACAGTGATGTATGCTGTTGGAGAAGCAAAAATGGCTTAAAATCATTAGTCTGGACTTTACAGTTAGGAGCTGTGTAGCATGTCAGAATTTACATAACAAAGGCTGGAAGCTTCAAAGAAGAGCAGGAAGGCAATCTCGCACTCCTTGCACGAGACTTCAATGGGTCCAGGAAACCGGACAGCTGTTGGGCAGTATCCACAAACAAACAAACAAAAAGACATTGATCAGGGCAACATGATTACACGAATCAAAGGAAGTGATTGTGGTATGGTCAATATCGCCCCCCAGAGGCTAGGTATGGCATAACAACCAGGAAGAAGGAGTTAGATACGAAGTGCAGTGATTGGTTGGATCGGAAGAAGGGGCGGTAAGGGGTGTGTGTGATTGAAATGTGAATGGACAAAACTGTATAGCAGAGGCTAAAAATTTCCCCTTTCCATCAGGACCCAGCCAGGAAGGACCGAGCTTAAGTATCTTTCTATCTTATTTGCCCTTATTGTAATAGGCCATAGGCAATTTGTTAGTGATTGTATATTGTGCAATAGGAATTCTATGCTACAGCTTTGTTTACTATACAATGGACGCTTTTTGTTAGAATAAATATAACTGTTTCATTTCAAAGGTGTCTGTCTCATTGACTAACGATTAGCCTCAGGCCTAGAGCACACTTCGGCCTGATATATAGTAGCAGATACAGGACTCATGCATGTTAATACAGATGCAATAGCTTATATATAGGTATTACAAGTTACAGTAAAGGATAGATACATGTAGTTGGTTGTTGCATGGTTATTATTTACTTCATTTTGGCACCCCTAGATCGTTGGACATAAAGTCCACAAACCCTAATGTATTTTTGTTTGGAGTCCATTAAGCTAAGAGTCCTCAACCCAGAACTGAAATCGTCGCAAGTTACGATCAAAGATTGGCGCTGGCTCGCGAATCTGGAAACCCTGCTTTGATGATCCAGGAAGTTCTGTAAAATCTCATCAGAAGTGTAGACGTATAGAAAACTGGTGAGATTGCTGGCTGATATGTTTATTTGTTAAGTGTGTGTATTGTAGTGTTCATGTGTGTTAGGCCTTTAGCCAGTCAGTATTTTTTATTGAATTTTAAGTTTTTATTTTTAGTTCATTTTTTTTATTACCCATGTGAAAGTGAAAAGAGCTTTCTGTAGCTAGAGAAGGTATACACAACTGTGCCGAAAAAGTGGGATAGGTATATATATATATATATATATATATTTTTTATATTTTCATTTTTTTTTATTGTTACTTTGAAGTTTTATTTTATTTCATTTTTTTTGGTACCCAGGTAAAAGTGAAAAAAACTTTCTGTTCCTATAGAGGATCAATGTGGCCTGCAATCTAAAAGGGCTAGAAATCAGTGATAGATAATCTACTGATGTTAGAAGAGCATTGATTGCTGTGCTCGGAACTCAAGTTTAAATAGCTTTAAAGAAAGTTTTTTTTTGTTGTTGTTGTCAGATGTGTATTGTCTAAGCAACTGGCCAAACAGCTTTTCAGTTGAAGCTGGTGGCAGATTAACATAACAATGGATTCTCTTGGAAAACTACTTAATGAGAATGGTTTTAATACTGTACAAAAGAGGGCTATAACACATGAAATCATGGATTTTGTGGGCAATGTAATGAATATAACTAGGAAGTGTGATGCAGATGCGGGTAAACGAATTGAACAATTAGTAAATGAGAAGTGTGTATTGGAAAAAAGGGTTAGTATGTTAGAGGAAACATGTATGTTGAGGGAACAATGTATCGCATCTTTAGAAAAGAAAGAGGAGAAGGCAACAGCGCAGAGAGAGAGAGAGAGAGAGCAGAATTCCTGCAATTACTGTCACATCCACATCATGAGCTGGGACTCTGGAGCTGCGGACAGGGAGGAAACTGCAAACACCGGCCCCTCCCTGGAGTCCGAGGACCAGCAAGAGAGGATCCAGGCAAGAAGGCTGCGTATCAATGCCAGGATCGAAGCCAAGAGACGGGAGGCACTTGGCGAGGATCCGGCTTCCATATTGGAGCAGAATGAAGAACAACGTAAGAGTTACAAGCAGATTGAGGACAGCAGACAGAGGCTCGGTAAACTGGTGAGTGACGGCACCCAGCTGGTGACAAATATACAGATTGCTGCAGATGCCAGAGAAACCCAGCGGCGGACCACAGAGGAAGAGCTGAAGAGATTGAGGGTTGAGAAGATTGACAATGAAGCAAAGAGCAGTTATGAGAAGTTTCAGACGATCACCAAGAAGTGGCTGCTGAGTCGGGAGAAGCAGATTCCCCAGGAGCTCTGGTCTCTACTGAACTCTCAGCAAAAACAATGTGCACAGCTGATTGAGGCCAAGAACAAGCTGATCGGGGAGCTGCAGCAGGAGCTGAAGAGGAAAGATGACCAGTATGTAAAAGATCTAAAAAAACAGGCTGAAGACATTGACCTGCTGATCGAGAGGATGGAGAACCAGGTGAAAAACCTCATCAAGACCCATCGGGAAGAACTCCTGCTCATTGAGAAATCATTTGAACAAGAACGAAGAGAGTTGTTGGACAAGGATCGAAAGAGGTGGGAACAGGGCATGCAGAATCGCCAGGACAAGAAGATAGAGAATCTGTTAAACCGTATGAAAAAGGTGGAGGAGTGCGAGAAACAGCTGAACCAGCTGCGGGTGCAGGATGGCGAGGAATACAACATTATCAAGATCAAACTGGAGACCGATGTGCAGATCCTCCAGCAGCAGCTTCAGCACATTAAAGCCACCTTTCAACTGAATCAAGAAAAATTGGAGTACAACTTCCAAGTGCTGAGGAAGAGGGATGAGGAGAACACCATCACTAAATCCCAGCAGAAGAGAAAGATCACAAGGTTGCAAGATGTTTTGAACAATCTAAGAATAAAATTTGACAAACAGATCAAGCAATACAAGGAGGACAACCAGTCGCTGACTGATGACTTTAAGAGGATTGTGGAGCAATACAAGGAACTGCAGAGGAAGATAAGACATTTTGCCTCTGTGGATGCTAAGAAGTTCCATGACATCTGGATAATGAATGAGGAGGAGATCAAACAGCTGGTGTACCGAGCCCTGGACGCCGATCGAATCATCCAAGAGCAGCAGCTTGGCCTGCCATGGATTGCTCCAGATCTTCAGTTTATGGACAATGTTGGGCCCCTGGTACCTCAACCCAAGCAGCAAAAGACTGCCAGCAAGCTGGCACAGGAAGTCATGTCTGCTGCAGCTGCTGATGGACAGAGAGATCTGGTAAAAGCTACCGATGAGGAAAGCACGAGTGCTGAATCTCAGCCATTCTCCCCACAGACTGTGAAACAGATCCTGGAACTGCTGTGTGATGAATCTGGCTTTCTCATAGAGAGTAAACTGCTGCAGCTCCTGTCTCCTCTGGAGAAAGACGATTGATCTCTTATGAAGCTGGACTCCATATTTGGGGCCCTCCGGAAAGAGATGGAGGACGATGTGTACAAACTGGTGGACTTTTTCTTGAAGTACAGACGACACGATGAGTCCCTGCAGGAAGAGGCAGGTGTCCAACATCCTCCTCCATCATCCCCCAGCGATCTCATTCATCCCAATGATGTCCTTCAAGCCTTGAGAGACTTCACCATGGAGTTCCACCGTTCGAGAGAAAAGCTCTCCCATGTGAGACAGGACAGGTTAGAAGACAGAGACAGCAGTGAGGATGCTGCCTACTGGGAGACGGTTGCACACGTCATCCCCGAGTCCCGACTCAAAGTGTGGGATGCCCTGGAGTCCGCCATGGAGAAATATCATGATGTTCTGACAAATCGAGGGCAGCTTATCTCTGAAACTTCAGTGCTGAGACAGCAGAATGGAGAGCCGAGGATGTTGTTACATCAGTATCTTAACTCCAAGATCAACACAGAGCTAGAGATTCCTCCGATGCAGATGATGAAGGTGGATTTCGGTCAGAATTGATTCACCAGGAAGAAAATGTATCATTTGTGTAAAAAGAAAGACGACAATAAAGTTTGTTTTCTGTTTGAAAAAAAAAAAAAAAAGAAAAGAAAGAGGCTGTGAATGAATCTGCAATAGAAATACTTAAGAGAGAATTATAAGCGTGTAAAACTCAACTAGCCAACAGAGATCATGCCATTCTATCTTTGAAGACACAGGCAATGGAGAAGGTGCACAGCCATTGCTGTGCTAGCAAGGATACACAGTCCAGTGTGACAAAGGAGCAGGAAGAAGGGGTGCTGATAGAACAGCAACTAGACATGTGCAATTTTTTTCGTTACGAATACGTTTTCCGTCATTATTCGTTATTTTCGTTGATTCGTTAACCTACGAATAAACGAATGGTTTAGCGCAAATAATAACGAATAACGATTTTTCCAAAAATAACGAATATGGAAAACTACGAAGATACGAAACTACTAAATGTAAAAGAACAACACAACGAAAGAAAAAAGAAACGAAAACATAGAAATAACGAAAACACCGAACACAAAAAAAAAATCATAATTACGAAAAATAAACGAAAATGCAAACTTACTAATATTTGAAGAACGAAAAGAAAACAACCGAAATGCCGAACAAAGAATAAAAAACGAAAAGCAAAACTAATGAAAAATAAATTATGAATCTTCGGAAAACGGAAATGAAATAATGTAAATTCACTTTCATTAGTACTGTGACCAATAGCCACTCAGCGCTGTCCCTTCCCCTGAAGAGCTTCTTTCTTATGTGGCTCCTTGACCTTGTGTCTTTATCTGTGTTAGTCAATCACAGTAAATTACGATGTTTTACAAAATTACGACGAGTAGTGTGTCGAATAAACGTAAAATTTATTTTAACAGAATTACGAATGCAATAAAATCTACAAAAGAACGTTGTTATAATCAAATGAAATTAGACACGAAAATACGAATGATCATAAAGCAACGAAGATTTATTTCTTACGAAAATACAAACGTGGCATTATGGAAAATATAATGTAAATACGAATATCAAAACAACGAAAAATAAACCAACGTAAAAACGAATAAACGAATAAATTCATTGTAAAAATACGAACGAGGCAGAATACAACATTTAACGAAAATACTAATCTCGAATCAACGAAAAATAAACTAACATAAAAAAACGGAAACGGAAAAAAAAGTGTTACGAAAATACTAAAGAGTACGAATACGATAACTAACGTCTTACGAAATTACGACTCATTACGAATCACGATAAACGAAAAAAAACGAAACAGAAATTAAGAAAATTTTTGTTGTGCACATGTCTAACAGCAACCAGTATGGTCAGCTGACAAGACAGAGGAGGCCAAAGATCACAGTTCCCCTCTATTTACTCCTGCATCACAAAGGACTTGGCCAGGATCTACAATTTTAAAAGGTGAGGGTGGCACCCAATCCACGTCACTTTCCATACAAGATCGCACAAATCTGAGCCAGATTTTGGGAAAATTTGACACGAGTGCCTCACCCATTAGTTTATCAAACAGGCTGGAAGCTGTAGTAACACAGTACATTTTAAACAACAGGGATGCATGTGCACTTCTCCGCGCATGGCTTCCATTGCAACTGTGTGAAAAACTGCAACCACCAGTCGGGAATCATAGGGGTCTATCTCCCGAGTTAAACTCAAATTGGGGGAACTCGACAGATAGAATGAGGGAGATGCAGTGCATAATGAGAGGAAGGGATACTAGGGGTTCAGATGCCCTAGAAAACACTAAATTTAGAAGGGGAATTGATCCAATACTTTTTTGCAGTGAATATTTCACCATTTATAAGGCTACATACAATTGTCCTGATATGTCTCACGATGACAGTAGTTTTCTGTGTTCTATGGCTAATAAGTGCACATGCATTGATTACCATACCAGAATTGCACTGAGGATGAGGAATGCCATCTCATACCAGACCTTTGTAAATATACTAAGGGACTGGGTTCGGGAGACAGATCAAGACAATAGACCCCATAAGAAAATTGCAGAAGTAGTTAAAAGCAAAGGTAGAGTGAGATTTGCAGGCAGGTGTTACAGATGTGGAAACACAGGCCATGTAATGAAAGATTGTCAATCGCCTAGGAAGGACAAGGATGAGAAGAGGCATTGGCATAAAAAGGAACAGCAAAAGCCTGTATCAGATAAGGTGGCGACGGAGCCAAACAAGGCACCTGATGCGACATTATATGGTCCTCTTATAAGAGAGTTAGAGAAGATAGTGCAAGCTAAAATAAACCAGGAGGAATATAAAACCCCACCCCCAACCAATCCTTATTTTAAACCATAGGGATGTCAGGCCCCGGGTTTGTCCCTAGTATGTCATCTGGACAGGGACAATAGCGGCAGACCACGGATCCAAGGGGCGGTAGGGGGCCATCGCATAAATATATTACTAGATTTGGGAGCTGCTGTAAGTCTAACTAATATCAAACTTCAAAAAGATCCTAATGGAAAGAAAATCTTCCTTAGAGGGTTCGGAGGACAACTAGTACCTTCTGAACAATCAGTACCTGTACCCATAGAAATACAGAGGTTATGTGTGGAACACAGTTTGTTTCTTTCCCCAACGCATGAGGGCACTATTTTGGGCTCGGATGTCATGGGGGCACATGGACTGATTCTAGATCTATGTAATTGGGTACTGTGGAAAGGGTCTAGATACAAAGGCAAGGTACACATGGTCATGGACAGCTGGGAGGTTGCATCAGTTAAAACAGATGAAATCCTTGACCCACAGGCAATACTGAAAACAGAGGACCAAATATTGGCTAAAATCTTGTGGCAACATAACGAAGTGTGGGCAACGTCTAAAGCGCAATGTGGTAGAGTTTCAAACATGATTGTTAAAATTGAAGGCCCTGATCCTCCACCTCAGCGTCAGTACAAAATTCCGCCCGAATCTATCCCATACATAGAGAGTACAGTGAGGAATTGTTTGGCACAAAATGTAATTAAAGAATGTCAATCTAAAACAAATGCAGCCCTCTGGCCAGTCAAGAAGGAGGGGGGATGGAGGCCCACTGTAGATTTCCGTGCGCTAAATAGATGCACCCCATCTATTACAAATGTAGTTGCTAGAATGCCAGACATGATGAAAGCACTGAAACCTTCAGCAAAGGTGTACTCATCAATTGACATATCAAATGGCTATTTTTCCATTCCCGTACATGAGGATAGCCAATACAAGCTAGCCTTTACGTTCCAGGGGAAACAGTATGCATTCTGTAGACCAGCTCAGGGGTTCAAATCCAGCTCTACATACTTCCATGTCTGTATGGTGGACATTCTAAAGACATTTTCAGAACCAGAATGCATCATCCAGTATGTGGATGACATACTGCTTCAAACAGAGACAAAAGAGCAGCATTATGCTCTGCTGGAGGAGCTCCTGACGCTAATTGAGAATGCAGGTCTGAAATTAAACCCCAAAAAGGCACAATTGATGAAGGATTCAGTATGTTTCTTGGGTGTGATAGTTTCACAGGGGGGAGACAAAAAGGAAACAGACCCCTTAGATTGGTTGGGAGAGCATGAGCAAGCTTTCACCAAGCTAAAGGTGGGTCTGATGCAGGCCCCGGCCTTAAGCAATCCAAACTCCGATTTGCCCTTCGCTCTACAAGTGTATGCCTCTGCAATAGTAATAACGGCTGTGTTGCTGCAGGAGAGGCAGGGCAAATGGGTACCGGTGGGATACTGGTCCAGGGTACTAAGTCTGGTAGAAAGGGGATTCGATGAATGTGTCAGAAAGCTTTTGGCAGCGCACTGGGCGGTGCTCGCCACAGAGCATGTTGTGGGTTTTGGCAAAATCATTCTGCAGACACCCCATTCTCCAATTAAAATGCTTTTAGAACGTACCCTCAGTGGAGTATCTTCCCAAAGGGTAGCCAGATGGCTAGTGGATTTAACGCCCAGAAATCTGTCTGTGACCCACAATGCCACATACACTCTCCCACAATTGATGCAATATGAGGGGGAGCAGCATGACTGTGGAGAGGTACATCGGACCGGAACACAGGAGGTATTTAGGTTAACAGCAGGAGAGGTAGACCTTAAAATCTGGGTGGATGGATCAAGATATTGGGATGAAGGAAGTTTTCATACCGGGTATGCCCTGTGGTGCCCCCAGACTAATGAAAAAATCATGACCAAGTGCCCTCAAAGTTTTTCTGCCCAAAGAGCTGAACTGGAGGCAGTGAGAGAGGCCATCACGCATTTCAGTTCAGGTCCCATAACCGTATTCTCTGACAGCGCCTATGTAGCAAGGTCTCTGACCGAATACATGCCTCTGTGGCAGTCAAGGGGCTTCAGTGATGCCTCTGGGAAAGACTTGATGCATAGTGCGGTGCTAAGAGATATATGGGAAAAAGCAAGTGTGGAACCTCAGAGAGTGGCTATCATTAAGGTGAGAGCTCACCAAAGAGGTGGAGATGAGGTTACTGTGGGCAACAACAAGGCAGATGAGCTGGCAAAGGAGGCAGCCTTGATAGGGGTCAAGTGGACACCCTATGATGCTGAAGGGAGACAGGCCTGGGAGGAACATCATTTTGAGGAGCAGGAGGTGACAGCAGGTTCACATGAACTCCTGCCAGTGATAAGGATGCCTACCCCATGTTTAGCAGGTGAACAAAATAAGGATGAGACCTTGAACTCAATCAAAAAGCAGCTTAGAACAAAAGCGGCAGATGCTCCCCAAAATGATGTGTTGCAAGACGATCTACTATTAAGAGAGACGTCAGAAGGGAGAAGGTTTGTAGTACCCTCCCAGCATCGGAAGGATTTAGCCTGGGAGAATCACAGGTTAACAGGCCATATGGGTGTTCAGAGTACCTTGAAATTTGTACAAGCTAGATACTGGTGGGAGGCAATGGGTAACACAGTGTCACAGGTAGTGCAGGAATGATTGATCTGTGCACAAATGAACCCTAGGCCAAAAGGACAGAAACCAGTCTTAGCAAGGGTACTGGTAGATGATGGACCCTGGGAGAACCTGCAGATCGACTTTGTTGGTCCATTACCAAGTGCCACTGGAGGATATAGATATCTTCTGGTAGTTGTGGATGTCTTTTCAAAGTGGGTGGAGGCTCTGCCCCTGAGAAAGGACTCTGCTACCGCCACAGCTAGAGCTTTGTGGACCGTTTTTTTTTTCAAGATGGGGGTTCCCCAAAGTCCTGGAATCTGATAGGGGGACTCACTTTACCGGCAGGGTCATGAAAAATATTTGTGAACTGCTAGGGGTAGAACAGAGATTCCATGTACCGTACCGTCCACAATCGGCAGGGATGGTGGAGAGGATGAATCGAACACTGAAAGAGAGACTTAAAAAGATGGTACTGTAATCAGGAAAGAACTGGCTGAGTCATCTGCCTTCAATTCTGATGGCCGTACGAGGGTCTACGGCGAAAGGTACATCATTAACCCCATATCAGTTGATGACGGGAAAAATGATGAACCTCAGCCACCCAGCAGACCTAAAACTTAGCACCCAAATGAGAGAGAGCGCTGAAAGGGAAACATTTCTAGTCCAGCTGCAAGAACAGGTACAGGGGTATTTGCAATTTGCTGCAAATAACATGGCACCTAAAGAGTAGTGTTGAGCGGAATACGCCATATTCGTTTTCGCGATAGTGCGCGAATATATAGAAGAATATTCGCGAATATTTGCTAATATCGAATATTCGTGATATTTTATCCAAAAAAAAATTTGCGAAATTTCGCTAATGCGAAAATGATTGCGAAATTCTCATAAACGGAGATCATTTCCTGTATTACTAAACTAATATGCACTAAACACTAACTCTACACTAACTCTACTTAAAAGAAAGGAGAATAAGGGGGCAAAAGAAGGGCGGAGAAGATAATCGCGCAATATTCCTATTGCGCGATTATCTTCTCTGCCCTTCTTTTGCATCAGAGCCAATCAGAATAACTCGAATATTCGGCAAAAGGAATATTGCGCGATTATCTTCTCCGCCCTTCTTTTGCATTAGAGCCAATCAGAATAACTCGAATATTCGGCAAAAGGAATATCGCGCAATATTCCTTTTGCCGAATATTCGAGTTATTCTGATTGGCTCTGATGCAAAAGAAGGGCCGAGTAGCTGATGCGATTCTTTTCTAAAAGAATGGCATCAGCTACTCGGCCCAGGGTCTCTCTCTAATCATACCAGCAATGCTTTTAGACGTCGATGGAGATCACTAGGATGTGGTCTGTTTTAAAAATAAATTTGAAAAAATACGCCGCAATATTCGAGTTATTCGCGAATACTCGAATATGCAATATTCGTAGCGAATATTCGCAATGCGAATATTCGTGAGCAACACTACTAAAGAGAAGGAGCAGCCTGGAAGGCCTCCTGTTAGCTTGAAGATTGGAGACAGGGTTATGGTAAAGAACTTTGTTTCCAAATCTTCATGGGACGCAAACTGGACCGGGCCATTCACAGTTACTATGACCCTTAGTGATCAGGTAGTCAAGGTGAAGCGGCTCATGGACAGTAAGCATGCAAAAGGCATGAAAAAGAGGGAGATAGGCCGCGTACACACGAGGGGATATGTCCGCTGAAAACGGTCCGATGGACCGTTTCAGCAGACATCTCCGCTCGTGTGTATGGGCTAGCGGACAGATTTCTCCACCCGACAGATTTCAAAGCAAGCTTTGAAATCTATCCGGTGGGAATCTGTCCGCCCGACATGTCTGCTGGTTAGTACACTTACCAGCAGACATGTCGTCCCCCACCGCCGCCGCGCCGCTGCCGAATGGATTCGGCGCATGCGCGGAAGTGTTTTACTTCCTGGTGCGGTGACGTGGCGGTGACGCGGCGGCGTCAACGTCACCGCCGCGTCACCGCCACGTCACCGCGCCGTCCGGCGGCGGGGAATTTGATCCGATGGTGTGTACACGCCATCGGATCAAACTCCCGATCGGACATATCCGATGGAAATGGTCCGCGGACCGTTTTCATCGGATATGTCCGATCGTGTGTATGGGGCCATAGAGAAATGGGTTCATGCTGATCAGTGTAAAAGATACTGCTGATAAGAATTGATTCCGCTCTTGTTCTTGTTTTTCCAGAGTTGTGGTGGAGCGAAGATTTGCAAAGTCTCTGGAAGATGGATAGAAGGATCATAATTGTCGCATTGGTGATCCATCTGAGCCATATAACATCTCAAATTGATTCAGAAGAACATTCAGGGGACGATGAGGAAAATGAAAATCCTGAGGAAAATGATGCATCCACTTCTGCTCTGTCATCAATGTTGGACTTGTTAGGGCAGAGGTGGGAGCAGGGGGGAGGTGAGAGAAGGAGAAAGATCCGGTTAATATCAGAGAGTCCTAAGCTGCCAGAGACTTACCGATGAGGTCGGCACGGCTATTTGCAATACAAAGTTTCTTTTGCCTTTGGACGATTTAATCCGAATTTAACATCTCAAGGACTGCCGTATAAACAAGACTTGCGAAATATCATACCGGAGTCCGTCCAGCAGTTTGTGGATGCGACTATATATATGAATGAAACGGGTTATTGGTTAGGGAAAAATTCCAGTATATACAAACCTTGGGAAACGAGGGATGTAGTATATGGGGTTTTTGGTGAAGAATTGAAAAAAGGGAATTATGTTTTTATGTGTGCCATTTATTGGCAGAACCAAAATAATAGGGTGCAGAGGCCCAGGAGGCTGACACTTAGACATAGTAAGGTGGCTGTTGGTCAAACTAGGGAACTCCGGATGACACATCAACGAGGTGAGAACTTCCTTGTGGGAGCGGTAACCCAGTCCTATCAGTCCTACAGAGAAGCTATTGGTTATTGGACATGTGGGAGATACACCTAATTGATGTCTTACCTGAGAGGTTGAAACCCTGCATGGGTAATAGTGTTGCTCACGAATATTCGCATTGCGAATATGCGTTACGAATATTGCATATTCGAGTATTCGCAAATAAATCGAATATCGCTGTGAATATTCGATATTGCGAATATTCGTATTTTTTCAAATTTATTTTTAAAACAGATCACATCCTAGTGATCTCCATCGACGTCTAAAAGCATTGCTGGTATGATTAGAGACCCTGGGCCAAGTAGCTGAGGCGATCCTTTTATGTTGCCGAATATTCGCAATGCGAATATTCGTATTACGAATATTCGCGAATACTTTCTCTGCCCTTCTGTGTTTTGTGTATAAAAAGAAAAAAAAAAAAATTAGCTTTAGTTTAGTCATATAAGTTTGTGTAAGTAGAGATAGGGCCAGATTCTCATATATTTGCGGCGGCGTAGCGTAAGCCATTTACACTACGCCGCCGCTGCGTACTAGAGCAAGTGCTTTATTCTCTAAGCACTTGCTCCGTAGTTTGCGTTTGAGAATCTGAGAATCTGGCACTTAGTGTTTAGTGCATATTAGTTTAGTAATCCAGGAAATGATCTCCGTTTTCGCGTCTTGACGAGAATTTCGCAATCAATTTCGCATTCGCATTAGCGAAATTTCGCATTCGCATTAGCAAAATTTCTCAAATTTTTTTTTTGATAAAATATCACGAATATTCGATATTAACGAATATTTCACGAATATTCTTCTATATATTCGTGAAATATCACGAAATCGAATATGGCGTATTCCGCTCAACACTAATGGGTAATGCCAGTGACAGCAATAAACCCTGGCTACCAGGGTACAGTATGCCGTCATTATATGGCGCTTCAGCATCTCGCAGTGGTTGATAGAATCCTAGTACCCTATATGTGCTGAATTTACTCTGAATCAAATGTGATATATCAGTGGATTTCTCCCAGGGATGTGCGGACACAGAGTTCAGGGCGCTTATCTCTGAGGAGTAACCAGAAGAGGAGGGATGTATTCAGCACTATATTGGGGGGATGGGACCCAGTGTAAAGTGGCTCAAGATTTTGTCAACCAGGGTGAGAGGTGGTAGAGAGTGTGAGATGGTGTAGGACAGGTATATGTCATTGGCTCTGGCGTGCACGCAGCGGCAGGCGGAGTTATCGACCACCATCAAGCTGATTGTACAGTCTCTCTATGAGGGGCAGTGGCCTGATGAGTTAGCATCCCCGCTCAGTAAGACTTTGCAAAATACGTGGCTTACACAAATCCAAAGTGGTAGTCAAATGCCTGGATGGGCTGTACTGCTTTGGATTGTGAAAGAGTGTGCTGTATAATCTATGTACAGAAGTGCACACCCGGTCTGTATATTTTGTGGCGTCAATGGGCTTACTGACTGGGGATTCTATCTTGTTGCATCTGTGGCCAAGTGACCCACATGTGGTCAGAGAGTACGGAGCTGGGGGCAGGTTTACATTTCCCTCTGTCGAAAGCATGACCACGATCGCCTCTGCATACCAGATCAATACACAGTACTCTGTTCGGGATGGAGAAATCATTGCTGGGAAGGAAGCACCTGGTTATTATTTAGGGCGTAGACAAATTTGTCCTTGTCCTAAAGGATACTAATGTAACGTTAGTCATGGAACTAGGATGTTCTGTGAACATGACACTAGCTAGAGGAGCATGGTGTACCCTTGGCGGTGTCTCTGAAATCCAGACACAGGAGTGGAAGTATGTGGTACCGCGTATTGCCAAACTGTCTGTGGATATCAACCATAACCGCCCTGTTAATCTGAAAGCCCTAAACCTTGGTATGGGAAGGAAGATACAGGAATGGTTAAAGGATTGGGATAGAGATGAAAGCCTCATGAGGACACTGCAGCAAGAGAGAGATAATGCTACTATAGTCGTCCATCACGATCAGAATGAAATAAAAGAGATAGTGCATCAACTAGAAACTGATGCGGAAGGATCTTGGTGGGAGGAAATATTTGGACATTCCAGTAAGGCCAACAGTATTTTGAATTATTTGATACACCCCATTGTGGTATTACTCATCATTGCTGCAGCGTCGTCATTGGTTCAAGTGGGTATATGTTGTTGGACTCGACGTTTATATAGGAGAGTCACTCATTTATCCATGCAAGTTGAGGGACGGATCGGTGGTGAGGTCTCTTCATACAAATTAGAGACTTTGCTGCCAATTCAGAACACTGAAATACCGCCGGCACGCCAGAATTGCGGTAGGGAAGGCCATGGTGAACAAACATGCATAATCCCGACCCGTGTGTACAATAAAGAGGTATAGGAGGTTGGGAGTGGGATACGTGATTTGATGGGTCATATGTATATATGTATATTATGGTGTTGGGTGATATATGTCATGGTGGAAGGTCATAACGGTGTGTTTTAGGCTAATAAGATGGGCAAGAAAGACGCTCCTCGGGGTTCTCTAGCTGAAAGCTGGTTCATATTCTGCTCTGAGTGTGTGCTGGTGAATGATGAGTGAATGAATATCCCTTGCCGGTACTGCACCCCTTCATGAATATAGCAGAAAGAAGAAGATACAGAATGGAGACATGGAAGCCATCATGGAAGAATGATGTTGGTGTGTCACCCAGTAGCAAAGCGGCACGTGTTGGGAAGCACAGCACGTTAAAACCATTATGGACTGTTTCAAAGAGCTGTTTCTGGAGGACATGTTGGAAGACAATTAAGGACTGTTCCAGGGATACTGATTCTGAAACACGTGTTGAAATTATTGAAACAGTGGAGGACTGTTTGGATCATATGGACGGTTCGAGGGGAGCCGTGTCTAAAGGAGCATTATGTGCGCCTTATTAGGCGCAAAGCCGCATATGTTGGAGAAGCAAAAATGGCTTAAAATCAAGTCTGGACTTTACAGTTAGGAGCTGTGTAGCATGTCAGAATTTACATAACAAAGGCTGGAAGCTTCAAAGAAGAGCAGGAAGGCAATTTTACACTCCTTGCACGAGACTTCAATGGGTCCAGGAAACCGGACAGCTGTTGGGCAGTCTCCACAAACAAACAAACAAAAAGACATTGATCAGGGCAACATGATTACACGAATCAAAGGAAGTGGTATGGTTAAGATCGCCCCCCAGAGGCTAGGTATGGCATAACAATCAGGAAGAAGGAGTTAGATACGAAGTGCGGTGATTGGTTGGATCGGAAGAAGGGGCGGTAAGGGGTGTGTGTGATTGAAATGTGAATGGACAAAACTGTATAGCAGAGGCTAAAAATTTCCCTTTTCCATCAGGACCCAGCCAGGAAGGACCGAGCTTGAGTATCTTTCTATCTTATTTGCCCTTATTGTAATAGGCCATAGGCAATTTGTTAGTGATTGTATATTGTGCAATAGGAATTCTATGCTACAGCTTTGTTTACTATACAATGGACGCTTTTTGTTAGAATAAATATAACTGTTTCATTTCAAAGGTGTCTGTCTCACTGACTAACGATTAGCCTCAGGCCTAGAGCACACTTCGGCCTGATATACAGTAGCAGATAAAGGACTCATGCATGTTAATACAGATGCAATAGCTTATATATAGGTATTACAAGTTACAGTAAAGGATAGATACATATAGTTGGTTGTTGCATGAATTATTTACTTCAAGATGCGTGGGTTAAGTCTAAATTTGCGCATGCGTTTCGATGCGCCGCATCCCCAAAACGAGATACGCAAGAAATCTACTTTTTTTGGACCGGCGTAATTTCGATAGACCGGCGTATCCGCACCAAAGTCTGGCTGACCTGTCCCAGATGGTGGGTCTGAAGGGCCTGGTCCCTTCTCAGATTGGCGGGCAGAACCTCGGCCACCCCCCTGGTTTTCTGGGACGACTTCCTGCCTCCAGCTGATGCTTGTGGCCGGGGAGAAGGGGAGGCCCTTGGGAGGGGAGCCCTGTTGGGGGAGGAGTGGGAGGGGCTAGCCCTTATGGAGGGCTCCTCCAAAAACAACAATCCACTGGCTCACATGACATCCTCCTCCTCCTCAAACTCCTCCTCCTCCAACTCCTCCGAGGACTCCGGCCTTGTCTGGGGGTCCTCATCAGGCTGGTGTCCCGGGGATGGTGCGGTCAGGCCAGATGGCCCAGCACCCTCCTGCACATCTGTGGATGACACAAAACATTCACAGGTTGGAGGATCCACACACTTGCCACATATTCCTTTCCCCCCCTCCCCCACACATGCTACACACCAGATAGGAAAAAAACCTTACCTGGCATCACGGCTTCATGACTGGAGTCATAGCCAGGCAGGCCCTCCACTTGTTGTCTATTAAAGGGGTGGGCCACCGCACGCTCCTCCACTGTCAGCCTAACAGGGCATTGTGGGCCCCCTCCAGTGCCCCTGGCATGGGCTGCCATTTTGGCCAGCTTCCCACGGACCACACGCCGGAGGTCATTGATTTTCTTTACGATCCCCTCGCGTGTCCGGGTCTCCCCCCTCCCCCCCCCCAATGCATTTACCTGGTCAGTAATGTTCTGCAAAATCTCCTTCTTCCTGGCCGGGGTGGTGTTGGCACTCTCCGGGCCGTGAAGGAAACGGCCATATTGGGTAAGGGCCCGGGCAATAATTTGTTTCTCCCCCAAAGAAAAATTGCTCTTCCGCTTCCTCTCAGTCATATTCATACAACAACTCCCTCCCAAACAATCACCAAAAATCACTCACAAAAACAAGCATGAAAAATCAAGCAACAAAACAAACAAACAAAATCTATCAACCAAAAAGTCTCACAAGCAGTCACCAAAAAACACTATCAAATATATTCTACAAAACACAAGATCACACAGTCCACAAATATCACAAAGACAAGTCACAAAGCAACAAACGCGAACACACAACAGAACAAAAGCACCTTGCTGTATAGGAAGGGATACAAAGGGATGTACTTTTGCAAAGGAAGTGCGTTTGTGTCTGTCTATTTATGCTGTCTGCGTAGTTCACTAAGTTGCCCGGGTCCACTTCCAATTTCACTGATTGCGCCGTTCCCGAGTTGTGAGCATGCGCACAGAGGTGCTGACCATGGTCTGCTTCATGTGCGCATGCGCGAGCCGGCCGGCCCTTCATTTGCATGGGGTCACGGCTCATTTCAATGAAACACGCCCACATCCTTCCCAATTTGAATTACTCCGCCTTACGCCTCGGAATTTACGTTACACCGGCGCTAATTTCTGCGAAAATACTACGAGGATACGGTGATTGCGCCTCTACATTGCACCGGTCTAATGTAAAGGAGGTGCGCTACGCTGGTCAAAATATGCGCCAATGTACGTGAATCTGGCCCCCGGTGTCTACAGTGTTTTTGGTTTGGGTTAATTTATTCGGGAGAGTATTTTGGTAAATAAAAAGTTTATACGGTAAGAGTCGGTTCACACTGGGGCGACTTGGGATCCGACTTGAAGTCGTCTCAAGTCGTCCCAAGTCGCGCTGTCCAGCAAAGCAATGTAAGTGAATGGGAGCGGTGTTAATACACACTACTCATGTCGCTCCAACTTCAGAAGAGGTTCCTGTACTACTTCAATCAGACTTCTAGGCGATTTGTACCCATTGATTTCAATGGAAGTCGCTTCCAAGTCTGATCAGTTTTAATTGAAGCTACTTTGCAGCAAGATAACATACATTTCTCAGGCAAACCCCTCCCTCCCCTTCCCTCTCCCAGAGCTGATTGTTGTTTTATTGGCCACTGGAATGTCCCCTTGACCTGAAAAGGACTTCAAATCGTGTTGTAAATCGCCCCAGATCGCTCTGTGCTTCATGCTCAAGTCGTGTTGAAGTTGCTTCTGAAAGTCGTGCTGGAAGTCGTGTCGCCCCAGTGTGAACTGACTCTTATATTTATATTTAAATGGTTGTTTAAAAGTTATTTTTATATCCACCTTTAGGATTTAATAAAATGGGCCTTTATTGGCCATTTAATCCAGCAGGTGTTGAGTTTTTAATTATAGTTGGTTAAGAGGTGGGTGGTTGGTTTATCAGCAAGCACTAGTAATACACCAGTCAAGCTGGCAGTCACATACCTTACATTGGAATTTGATTTTGCCTCGGCTTCTACTTTGCGACGCTTGGCTTCAACTGTGACTGATCAACTGAACTGCTTTGCATCCTGCATTTGGCTATATGTTATATTTACCTTTTTGCAGGACTAAACTTTGGTTAGTCCTCAGCATCAAGCAAAACAAGTGACACAACAATCCTAGGAGCCCTATTTGCATAGCTACATTCATTTATATGTCGGTCTATTCCCCGGGAGGGATTTTCCGATGGTCGCAGCTACAGCAAAGTTCGAGAACCAAACAATGTTTCCCATTTTTTACAATGTGTGGGGGCACAGTGCCTCCCCCTCAGTGGTGCCTCCCCCTCAGTGGTGCCTCCCCCTCAGTACCTGTGCCTCCCCCTCAGTGCCTCCCCCTCAGTGGTGCCTCCCCCTCAGTGCCTCCCCCTCAGTGGTGCCTCCCCCTCAGTGCCTCCCCCTGAGTGGTGCCTTCCCCTCAGTGCAGCTGAAATCTGAATGCATTGGTGTCTCACTGACACTTCCCTGCGCTGCTGATGGGGAGGGAGTCGAGTGTCGGAAAAATAGGCTGCCGGGGGTTTCCTACCGCTGATCTATCCCATAGTTTGTAGACGCTTTAAAGCGGATGGTTCACCATAAATAAATATTAAAAGCCAGCAGCAACAAATACTGCAGCTGCTGACTTTTAATATTAGGACACTTACCTGTCCTGGAGTCCAGCGGCATCCGCAGCAGAGGATGAGCGATCGCTCGTCACCCTGCTGCTCCCCTCTCCATCCACGGCGAGGGAACCAGGAAGTGAAGCGCTCCGGCTTCACTGCCCGGTTCCCTACGGCGCATGCGCGAGTCGCGCTGCGCCCGCGATTGGCTCCCGCTGTGTGCTGGGAGCTGAGAGTTCCCAGCATACAACGGGAAAAGCCCGTCTTTTGCCCGAGACTGCGGGCCGGAAGTGGGTGCGGATACCTGTCTTTAGACAGGTATCTGCACCCCCCTCCCCCCTGAAAGGTGTCAAATGTGACACCGGAGGGGGGGAGGGTTTCGATCAGCGGATCTTCACTTTAGGGTGGAGATCCGCTTTAACTTTTCTACAAACCAATCAATATACGCTTAGTGGTATTTGTTTTACCAGTAACATGTAGCAGAAAACATATTGGCCTAAATTGATGAAGAAATTCGATTTTTTTTTATGTTTTTATTGGATATGTTTTATAACAAAAAGTAAGCAAAAATATATATTTTTTCCAAAATTGTTGTATCTTTATTTTGTTATCACGCAAAAGAATGCAGAGGTGATAAAATACCACCAGAGATAAAGCTCTATTTGTGGGAAAATGTATATAAATGTAATTTATGTACAATGTTGCATGACCGGGCAATTGTGAGTTAAAGTAATGCAGTGCCGTATCGCAAAAAATAGCCTGGTCATGAATGGGGTAAATATGTTGGTGATTATGTAACCAATTTCCTTTTCATCATGATGTAGTCATCTCCACTTTCATCTCAATGCACTTAGTGCTCTGCATATCTTCTCCACATCCGTCTTTCCCTCTTTCTCTATCTTATAATATTAGAAGTGTTATGTAAATATTGCTATACGCTACAGGTAATCCATATCTCCTGTGCTAATAAGCAACCAATCATTGTATAATGCATCATACTACTTACCGTATATACTCGAGTATAAGCCGACACGACTATGAGCCAAGGCACCCAATTTTACCATAAAAACCAGAAAAAACGTATTGACTCGAGTATAAGCCTAGGGTGTCCATCTGCATGCCTCACTGTGCCTCACTTTGCCTCACTGTGTCCATGTCCATTCCTCATTGTGCCCATGCCTCACTGTGCCCATGCCTCACTGTGCCCATGCCTCACTGTGCCCATGCCTCACTGTGGTCATGCCTCACTGTGCCCATGCCTCACTGTGCTCATGCCTCACTGTGCCCATGCCTCACTGTGCCCATGCCTCACCGTGTCCATTCCTCACTGTGTCCATGGCTAGATTGACGTTTAACATGGGAGTCTATTGAAGGGGTGCCCGGTTTTGAAAAATCGTTGCTCCCCAGCCATAGGTGCCCCAGACAACAAACTTTTCACACTTGTAGAGGAGAAATGGGACTACATGTGTGCCAAGTTCCAGTACCGGGTCCCCAAAGTCACCAGAGAAATTACCATTTAACATGGGAGTCTATGAAAGGGGTGCCCGGCCGTAGGTCCTCCGGACAACAAACTTTGCACACTTGTAGAGGAAGAGTGCCAAGTTTGGGGTCCAGGGGACCTACGACAGGCCGGTACCGGGCCCCCAAAGCCCGCGGGGGTCGGCGCAAAAAGGTGACTCAAGTATAAGCCGAGGGGGGCATTTTCAGCACAAAAAAATGTGCTGAAAAACTTGGCTTATACTCGAGTATATACGGTACTCTATCCCCAAGTAAACAGACATGACCACAGCTTACATCCTCAATACCATCTTCCTCTTCTGCCTCTACCAAGCACAGCACTTGGTTTTTATTCAAACACATCAAAAGGAAATGACAAACAGGAAGTCATGGCCCCAACAGCCAATTGTTTCCTCCATGGGAAATGACATCACAGGATATGACCTCACAGGATATGACTTTGCAGGATATGGAAGTCAACACAGGAAATGGATGACAAACAGGCAATCCTACCAACAGGAGGAGTTTATACAACAACCAATGAACAATGACTAGGGGAGTCTTATGGGCGTTTCTGGGCAGGGACAGCATGTATGATTTCCCGCCCCCTGTACCTGGAAGCATCATTTTCAATTAGACAAGGGAAGCCACATGTCAGGGGAATGATGGACGCTTTTCCTGACCATAACAAGTCAAAGGTTCTCATTTTTACCGTTGGCATGAATCCTTATTCTGCGTTATTCAGAGAATAACACATACCGGGATTATAATACCGTTCCTGTGGATGGGAGATTATCTGCAGGGACACACGATGGTCCCGCCATGTGCTGATCAGACACACAGAAAGACAAGAGCGTGCATCGCCCCATAACCGATAATGTCCTTGCAGAGTGAACACATCCCTCAGATGAACGTATGTGCATTGCACAGGGGCCCTTTCGCTGGCGGACATATCCCCATTCTGCAAACACCTCGCTCCAACCTCAAGAAGTTTTCCACTACCAGACGAGACTCGACCAGCGTCAGTCTGCCCCAGTCAGCTCTTTAGCGCGGGCTGCAGGAGTACTAACCCTGGGAGACACTATGACAATACTTATTAAATACATCTTCATAAATTTCCACAACATTAGGTATGATTCGTTTACGACTGTAAAACTAATCTTCTCCCTTCTATACTCTGATCTCCCTGTCCAGTAATATTCATCCAGCCTCGCCCTGTGTAGGAGGATGTCACCCCTCGCCCATCCACATTCTTCTCCGGTGTCAGAGATTTTCATTTCATCCCTCTTCTGCTGTCAGCGATGGCGTCTGCTGATCTGAGAGCTGAGCTGGAATGTTCCATCTGTCTGACCATTTATACCGATCCTGTAACCCTGAGATGTGGACACAACTTCTGCCGGGTCTGTATTGATCGTGTGCTGGATACACAGGGGGGGGCTGGAGGATATTCCTGTCCTGAATGTAGAGAGAAGTTTCCATATCGTCCTGCACAGGACAGGTACATAACACTACGTAACATAGTAGAGAACTTTACAGTCTGCTTAGCCAGATCGGGAGGAGTCCGGGGTCTTCTGTTCTCACTGTGTGGACTCTCCTGTACCTGCTGTTAGATCCTGTCTGCTCTGTGAGGTTTATTGGTGTGATAAACACCTGAGAGTCCACAAAAAGTCCCCAGAGCACATCTTATATCACCCCACCTTGTCCATGGAGAGCAGGAAATGCTCCGTCCATAAGGACGTTTTGAAGTATTTTTTCACCAAAGATAATGCCTGTATCTGTTTATCTTGCAGTTTGTCTCGGAGACACCAGGTGGAGTCACTGGATGAGGCTTCTGAGAAGAACAAGACGACACTGAGGAAAGTTCTGCAGAAACATCTGACAAAGAGAGAGGAGACAGAGAAAAGAGTCCAGAGTCTGCAGGAACACAGGAGGAAAGTAGAAGAAGCAGCAGCTGGTAACACCGAGAGAGTCACTGTCCTGTTTAGAGACCTCAGGAGACATCTGGAAGATCTGGAGAAGAGAGTCCTGAGGGAAATCTCCGGGAGGGCAGAGCGGATCTCCATCTCCATCTGGAAATAAGGAAGGAGGAGCTGTCCAGGAAGATACATCACATTGAGGAGCTGTGTAACATGACGGATCCACAGGAATCAGACACAGGTGATGTGCGTGATACTGAGAATGCAGACATATTACTGGATGAAAACACAGCTGGTAAATATCTAGAGATATCAGATGACAGGAAAACTGCATCCATGATAGATATGGACCACAATTACCCAGAAAGTCCAGAGAGATTTCAATGCATTCCTCAGGTGTTGAGCAGTCAGAGTTTTTCCTCGGGGAGACATTACTGGGAATTGGATGTCGGGAGGTCAGATGACTGGACAATCGGTATGTGTTACCCCAGTATAGAGAGGGGAGGATGGGAGGCGGCAGGGATTGGATGGAATGATAAGTCCTGGGCATTGGTCAGAGGTGATGATCAGTATTGGGTAAATCATGACTGTGATAAGACTTCCTTACCCACCGATCTCTCCAGTAACAGAGTCAGGATAGTTCTGGATTATGAGGCCGGGCGGATCTCCTTTTATGATCTGTGTGACCCGATCCGACAGCTCCACACCTTCACCACCACCTTCACTGAGCCACTCCATGCTGGGATATGTGTAATTAAAGGTTCTATAAAGATATGTGGGGGGAAAGGGGAGATGTGAGAGCTCCGCCCACAGTCGGGTGATATCAGACAAAGAAGGGAAATTCATTTAATATTCATCCAATAGTATATAGAAGTGGGTGCAAAGTTTTCTAAAATAAATGTGAGATTTCTTACTGATCGCTGTGATTGGGTAGAATATCTGTCCAATTACTGAAGTAACAATAACATGTTCCTATTGGTCAGTAAGGATGGGTGTGGTCTATCTATCTATCTATCTATCTATCTATCTATCTATCTATCTATCTATCTATCTATCTATCTATCTATCTATCTATCTCTCTATCTATCTATCTATCTATCTATCTCAGATTATAATGTGTAGACGTCTCATTCCTTATTATTAATACATTTACAATGACTTTATTCTATTGATTATTTTAGTGTGTGAAGAAATAGAAATGAATAATAGATCTACAAATAAATAGAAAGAGATGGAAATCGATGGAAAAATCTGAGGCGCCGTACACACGGCCGAGGTTCTCGCTGAAAATCAGCGAGAACCTCGCTGGAATGCACATTCCAGCGAGGACCTCGGCCGTGTGTACGGTCTCAGCGAGCTTCCCGTCGGGAAGCCCGTCGAGCCGAAATAGAGAGCACGCTCTCTATTTCCTCGACGGCCCGTCTGGAAGAATGGCTGGTTGCCATTCCCGACGGGCGGGTCGCCGAATTCGACGGCCGGGAGAGAACCTCGACGGGCGGAACGATGTGTTCTGCCCGTCGAGATTCCCTGCCGTGTGTACGCCGCCTCAGAGGAAACATATGAAGAAATGATCCCAAGATTTACTAATGAAAGAAATAATGGGGTTTATCACTAATATAATGATATCACCATAATAATGTATGATACTAGAACTGGAATGTGTCCCAATAGAATTCTATGGGGTCACTTTTAATAATGGATCCTAATATAATGTATCATGTGATGGTGTGTCTTATAATCACTAGATGTGTCCTGGTGATGGAGGAGAATTAGGAAATGAAATGTTAATTTGAAATAAAGATTCTTTATAAAATCATTATTATTATTAATTATTATTATTATTAGCATTATTATTATTATTATTAGTACTACTATTATTATTATTACTACTATTAATATTACTACTACTATTATTATTATTATTATTACTACTACTACTATTATTATTATTACTACTACCTCCTGTCGGTTATTTCTGTACACTGTGATGATACATTAGCGCAGCCCCGCCCTCCTCTGACGCAATAGGGAAACGCCGCTGGGTTAACCAGTGACATATACGGATGACCCCTGATGCCATGGGGGTTTCCTGTCACACCTATCGGGTATTTCTGTACACTGTGATGATATATTAGCGCAGCAGAAGGGATTCCACCAATAACACGGACTGTTCTGTTGGGGAATCCGGTGAATTTCTTCTAACCTGAAGGAAAGCAAATAGTATAATGTGTGGCCTGCCTTAGAGGAGAGCACACTGCTGCCTGTTCCATAGGAACTTAGAAAAGTGACTGCAGAAAAAAGAACGGCTTGATGGTGAGATTGTGAGATATATTACAGGAATGTTCCCCCTCCGTGTCTCTCGGGGGCAGTGAGAACCCTTCAGGGGACGGAGAACCGGTCATACAGGACAGACACACCCTGAAAGATTAAGGAGATACCGAGAGGAACGTGACAAAACAATAAAGCAATGCAGGGGGAGAATGAGGGGAGTTGGAGCTTCAGTGAGACTCCCTCTGGTGAAGAGTGAATGGCAACAAGCCCTAAGAAGAGCGCCCCCAGGAGGTGACATAAAGGAAGTGTGGGCTCCTTACATTTGTCACGTTGCATGCTCGGGTTTCAGGGGTGTTACTTGGAATGTAGAAGACCGGGGGGGGGGGGGTTATTGTGTGACAGCCACTAGTGGTTATAGACAAACCAATGGGAGAGGAGAAAGGGACATAAATAAAACCCGAGTCTCCTGGTACTCAGAAGTGATACTTGCTGGGCCATCAGCAAGAGTCTGACAGACATGAATAATCCTCATCATCAGTATTGTCTATCTAATGTTCCCCTCTCAGCACAATCTCCCCTCTAATCTCTCCTTGTGTCTCCCCCATGCCCCCCATCTAATTAACTTCTCCCCAAATCCCTCCTCCCACCACAAATCCTCTCCAACACCCTAATCCCTCCTCCCATTACAAACCCTCTCCAACACCCAAATCCCTCCTCCCATCACAGATCCTCTCCAACACCCTAATCCCTCCTCCCATCACAAATCTTCTCCAACACCCTAATCCCTCCTCCCATCACAAATCTTCTGCAACACCAAATCCCCCCTCCCATCACAAATCTTTTCCAACACCCAAATCCATCCCTTCCATCACAAATCTTCTCTAACACCCTAATCCCTCCTCCCATCACAAATCTTCTCCAACACCAAAATCCCTCCTGCCATCACAAATCTCTTCTCCAACACCCAAATCCCTCCTCCCACCACAAATCCTCTCCAACACCCAAATCCATCCCCCCATCACAAATCTTCTCCAACACCCAAATCCATCCCCCCATCACAAATCTTCTCCAACACCCAAATCCATCCCCTCATCACAAATCTTCTCCAACACCCAAATCCATCCTCCCAGTGCAAATCTTCTCCAACACCCAAATCCATCCTCCCAGTGCAAATCTTCTCCAACACCGCTGGGGAGTAATCTACAGCTGCACGCCCCCCCTCCATCCTCTATTTCCCCCATTTGAAGCAGCGGACTAGCGGAGCATAGATAGCGGCAGCCGGCAGGCGAGTGGCTGTAGCCAGCTAGATCGAGGTGAGCACTGCAGTGAGAGCCGGTGCCCTATCTCTGCTCTGCCTTGCAAGTTCTCAGTGCTCGGTCCTGTCCATTCTCCCAGCCCCTCCCTCACTCCACTAACTGTCCAATACCACACTCCACCTGCCATTTGTGTCTGCCCAAACCTGCCCACAGTCCAACCCCCTGCTGTGATTGGAGTTTGTGAGAAGCTGGGCGGGATATATGAAACAATGGTTGCTATAGCTGCATCAGCCACCTAAAGGGAAACCACCCTGAGAGGAGGGAGGCATAATTGGTTAGTGAAACTTTTGCACACAGAACAAAACCCTGTCTCCCCCCACCACCTTTTGCACTGCACCCCCTCCTGCCTCCATCTCTACATTCTCTCTCCCCTTCTCACTTCCTCCTCTCTCCCCCCTCTCTCATCTCTTTCTCCCCTCTCTCTCTTTCTCTCTCTCTACCCCCTCTCTCCCCCTCTCTCTCCCCCTCTCTCATCTCTTTCTCCCCTCTCTCTTTTTCTCTCTCTCTCCCCCTCTCTGTCTCTCTCTCCCCCTCTCTCTCTTACCCCTCTCTCTCTCCCCCTCTCTCTCCCCCTCTCTCTCTATCCCCCCTCTCTCTTTCTCCCCCTCTCTCTCTCTCTCTTTCTCCCCCTCTCTCTCTCTGTTTCTCCCTCTCTCTTTCTCTGTTTCTCCCTCTCTCTTTCTCCCGCTCTCTTTCTTTTTCCTCTCTCTCTCCCCCTCTCTCTTTCTCCCCCTCTCCCGCTCTTTCTTTCTCCCTCCTCTCTCTCTTTCTCCTCTATCCCTCTCTTTCTCTCTCTCTTTCTCCCCTCTCTCCCCCTCTCTACCTCTCTCTCTCCCCACCTCTTTCTCCACTATCCCTCTCTTTCTCTCTCTCTTTCTCTCTCTCTCTTTCTTCCCTTTTTCTCTCCCCACCTCTCTTTCTACCCCCCCCCATTTTTGTTCACCCCACTTTCTCTATCTTCACCTCCTTTTCCCTCCGCCAATTCCTTTTTCCCCCTTTCTCTCTCTCTCTCTCTCTCTCTCCCGTATCTCTCTTGTTATATACAGACCAGGTGTATATAATGTACCGTATGGTGTACATATAGGGCCAGATTCAGGTAGATGAGAGTATCTTTCCTCTGGAGTAACGCTTCTTATTTACGTTACTCTGAAGACCCTTTCAGCGCAAGTCCTGTAATTCACATAGCAGTTGCGCGTAAACTTGCGCCAGAGTAACGATAATGCGCTGGCGTAACCCGACGCAAGTGGAAGTGGGTGTGATCATATGTAAATGATGGGCGGAGCCCAGCGCAGAGGCTTACGTTCAGCGCATCATCCACGGAGCATGCGCAGTGAGTGCGGCTCCACTCGCCCCCCTTTTGCGCATGCTCACAACTTCCGTCGGCACCACTTCCTGGGAAACGTCAGCGCAATGCGTTCCGCTGGGTGCTTAAAAGCGCTGGCGGAAACGCCATTCCGGCGCAAAAGTATATCCGTTTCCCCCCACCCCAGGGAAGATACTTTTGCACTGTAATGGCTGCTCCCGCTACCCCCAAAGAGAGGAGGAACCTCAACTTTAATGCCCAGGAGGTCTCTGTGATAATCTCGGCTATGGAGACGTTTAATGATTTCCTCCACGGGAAAAAAAGCAGGAAGACCAGCCGGGAGAGGAAGCAGGGCATCCTGGACACCATAGCTGCCAGGGTCAATGTGCTGGGGTACTCCACCCGGAATGCAGGCGATATTCAAAAAAAAATAAACGACCTGCGGCGCAAGGTGAGGGGCAAGGTGGCCACCATTAGGAGCCATGAGAGGGGCACAGGTGGTGGTCCCCCATGTCCTGTCACCCTGACCGCGGAGGAGGAGGTGGTCGCCCGCTGCCTGGACAGGGAGCAGTTGGAGGGGGTCCCTGGCTATGACTCCGTAGAGGAAGGCTCCAGGACAGGTAAGTGATTTTTACCCCCTTTTTGGTGTGTTGCATGTGGGGGGGGGGTACATGTGCCAAGTGTGTGGGACCACCAACATGTGTCTGCTTTGTGTCATCCACAGATGACGGAGCTGGGCCATCATCGCTTACCGGCCAGTCCACCCCAACCTCCCAACGGGATGCTGATGACGAGGCCCTGGGTGCTGGAGACACCGAGGTGGAGGAGGAGAGTACCCACACCACTTCAGCAGAGGTGGTTGTGGAGGAGCCTGTCCCTGAACAGGAGTTTATTTTAATGTTGGAGGAGTCCTCCTCCTCTGCAGGGCCCTCTGTGATCCCCTCCCCCATCCTAGGTAGCCCCTCAAGGGCGACTCCATCCCCACGGGGACAACCTTCTTCTGCCCCCAGGAAGGTGACCCGGAAGACCAGGGGGGTGTCTGATCTGGTCCAGGACCAGGTAGTGTTGGACCACGCCAAACAGACCCAGCAAATGGGGGAGATGGCTGGCCACTTAGACAGGGTCGCAGACAGCCTGGGCTCTCTGTCACAGCTGCCCAGTCGTGTGCAGGGCGTTGTGACCAGCCTGGGGGAGGTGCAGGCTGATATCCGGCACCTGACAGCAGCTGTTCGAGACAACACAGCTGCCATCCGGGAAGAGGGGAGGCAGCGGCAACGTGACCAGCGACATCAGATCACCCCTAGCTAAGGATGCAGGCCCAGACAAACCTGTATCTGAGCCGTATTGCTGTGGCATTGGAGGGCATGCAGCCAACAGCTCCCAGGAGTGGCCCACCCGGGGATCAGCCTCCTCCTGATGCCCCCCCACCCCCACCACCACCCACTCCCTCCAGGCAGCTGAGGAGCCCGAGAGTGCCCCCAAGGAGGAGCCCCCGTCATCCCAGATGAGGGTTTTTTGATTTTTTGGTTGTTATATATTTTTGTTTATACTCAGGACATGAGTTTTTGTTTATTTTTTAATATTTTTGTTTATACTCAGGATATGAGTTTTTTTTTATTTTTGTTCTCAGGTTATGAGATATTTTTGTTTATTTTGTACTGCACACGGTCAGGAGTGCAGGGGACAGTGTGAATGGTGTGTGAATGTGAGAGGGTGGCACTCCTGACAGTAAGGGGTGTCACCCTCGGCCGTGGTGGTGAAGTTAACCCCACGGCTGTATGAATGACGTGTGAAAGGTGTGTGAATGGACAGTGACATCATTGGGGCCTTGACGCTGGCGTTGCTGCTCCCAAGTCCTGCATGTTGGACTTGGGCTACTGTAATCCAATGCGATGTGCATGTGGTGTGTGTGATCTAGGGACATCAGTGGTGTACACGCGTGCACTGTCTGTGTGATTAATGTTTTGGTTTAGTGTCCAAAGATGCCTACGGCGAGGACCCTCCTGACTGCTCTTCCATCAGCAGACTGGGTGTCCTCTGGCAGGGGGGGGCTGTGTGGGTCGGGGGTCAGGTCATCACGTATGTCAATATGCAGGCCTTTTCTCATAGCAAAGTTGTGCAGAATGCAACATGCACCGATGATCTGACACACAAAGGTAGGGGAATACAATAGGGTCCCCCCGGACTTATCCAGGCAGCGGAAACGGGACTTCAGGAGCACAAATGTTTGCTCCACCACTGCACGGGTTTTGATGTGTGCTTCATTGTATTTTCTCTCTCCTCTGGTTTGGGGGTTCCGGAAAGGAGTCATTAGATGGGGTCCCAGTGCATATGCAGAGTCACCTGTAAGGGAAAATACAGGAGGATGTTAGTCATGCATGTGCGACTTCTGTTGTGCATCACGGGAGGGGATAGTCATGCCTGCCACCCATGTCACTCACCAACCAGCCAGCTGTCCCCATACATGTTCTGCTCGAATTCTGCTGGGATGGGACTCTGACGGTATATGAAGCTGTCATGGCTGGACCCGGGGTGTTTGGCATGGACGTGCCATATGAGGCGCTGGGCATCGGCTATCACCTGTACGTTGATGGAATGCCAATGCTTCCGATTGCGGTATATGTGCTCTGTGGCACTGGGGGGCTGTAGGGCCACATGTGTGCAATCAATGGCCCCGATGGTGCGTGGGAATCTGGCAATGCTGTAGAAATCTGTCATTGCCTTCAGCCGCAGCTCCTCAGTGGTGGGTCTGATGAACTGGTTGGACATGCGTCTGAGGATTGCAGGGACAACCTGGTGCACACATCTGCTCACGGAGGATTGTGACATCCCAGCCACCACTCCACTTGTACGCTGGAATGATCCACTTGCAAGGAAATGAAGTGTTGCCAGGACCTTCACCAGTGGCTGCACTGCTTGTGAGCGGTGTGTCTTGCTGGTGATGTCATCCTGCAGGGTTGTGGTTAGTTCAAGTATTGCATCAGGGCTGAATCTGAAGAGGCGATACACCTCCTCCTCCCCCATGCCAAAGAGGCTCATACGTGTGCGGTATATCCTCTCACGCACCCGCCTCCTTCGTTCCGGGGGACCCAGTACTAGTGCTAGGACCACGACTGCCCCTGGCATGTTGGCACACAGAGGTGTTGTCCTTGCAAGTGTGGTTGTTCAGCTAGCTCCTATCGTCGGTAACGCTGCTGCTGTAGCTGCTCTCCTGCTGACCTGTGGCCATCTGGAGTAAAGATAAAGCAGCCTTTTGTAGAAATAACTTTGCGCCGGACGGACGAGATACGCACGGCGCATGTAGCCGGCGTATGGTGCTAATCCGTTCGTGAATTGTGAAAAATCCCTCATTTGCATATTTGCAGGGGAAATCAATGGGCGCGACTGATGCGCACAGCGAAATTAAGCGCTGACGATACTCTGGCGTCGGAACGTTCCGCCGGTCGCAAATGACCCGTTATTGGGCGCATCTAGTTTGGTGGGTACGGGCACATAGAAACGACGGCGCATCATCACAGTTACGCGGCGCATATCGAAATACTCCAGCGCAAGTGTTCCTGAATCTGGCCCATAATGTACAGACTGTACTCTGGCACTATACTGTACACTATTTACAGACCAGTGTATATATAACACACATTGTGGTGTCGGGGGTGACACCATGTTTTGCTGCATCGGGTGACACCAACCCTAGTGATGCCACTGAGTGAGACATCACTGAGCAGGGCGGGCAGTGGGCAAATGATGGACCAAAAAACCTGGCTTGTCACTGATGCACCCTACCCTGGCTTGTCACTGTCAGCAAAAAAGTGCGTATGTGTGTATATATATATATTTAAAAATACACACTTTATGGCTGACAAGCCAGGATTCATAAACTTTTGAATTGTATATGTATATATATATATATATATATATATATATATATATATACGTATATATATATACACACACACACAATTCAAATCGATATGAACCCTGTCTTGTCAGCAAAAAAAGTGTATATATATATATATATATATATATATATATATATATATATATATATATATATATATATATATTACATATACAATTCAAAAGTTTATGAATCCTGGCTTGTCAGCCATAAAGTGTGTATTTTTAAATATATATATATATACACATACGCACTTTTTTGCTGACAGTGACAAGCCAGGGTAGGGTCTATACCCTACAGTGACAAGCCAGGGTATATATATATATATATATATATATATATATACACACACACACACACACACAGATGCTTTGGTATGAGGTGCACACCCTAATGCTATAGGCTGTGCATGCCTATGTTAGTCACCAATGCTTTATATGTATTACGAGAAATAGTGAACCACATTTCACTTGTTATTTTATTCATCTTGTATTCAAAGGTTTTTACTGCTGCTTTTCTTGAGTATTTACACTGAGTGCAAAGTTTATTCATTTTGTTTATATTTTATACTCTAAAAATAATAATGGTGTCATTTTATTGTAATGGTGGTATTAGGAATATTCTTTCTGATAAAAAAAAAGTGATTCAGTGCAACCCATCTGTAACATTATAAAATAGAGTCTTTGATAAATAACAATCTCGTTACTTCTTGCTGACCTACAAATTCTCCTGCTTCTCACATTTCTTTGGATTAAAAAATATGTAACTCCATATGGCATCAAATCTGTTTAGTTTTTATATAACATTTATGGAATTAAATTTTGCTTTCATATCCCTGCCTGATAAATTCCTCCTCTCTGCTTTGCAAATTGCTTCCTATTATACAGGATGAGATTCTGTGCCTCAAATGTGTACACTGTGTATTCAGTGTCTCCGGAAAAATAATTCACTTCATAATTCTGGATGAAAAATGCTGACTCTCTCCCCCCACATCATCATCACCTCATAGAGAACGGGATTCTGTTCAGAAAACAAATACATTCGCTTTAAAAAGTCTTTTTAATACCGTATATACTGGAGTATAAGCCAAGTTCTTCAGCATTTTTTTTTTATGATGAAAATGCCCCCCTCGGCTTATGCCGCATACACATGACCGTTTTTCGAGGTTCTAAATTTTTTTTTTTTTTTAATGTCATTAAAAACTATTGTGTGTGGTCTTCAGAGCATTTTTCAGGTTCTAAAAAATGGGCAATTTTTTTTTTTCGAACATGCTCTATTTTTTCACAATGTGTTTAACGTTGTCGTTTTTAAGGTTGTAAAAAATGGTCGTGTTTGGGCTTTAACGACGTGAAAAATCCACGCATGCTCAGAAGCAAGTTATGAGATGGGAGCGCTCGATCTGGTAAAACTACCATTCATAATGGAGTAAGCACATTCATCTGTAACAGACAGAAAAGCGTGAACCGTCTTTTACTAACAAAAAATCTGCTAAAGCAGCCCAAAGGGTGGCGTCATCCAAATGGAACTTCCCCTTTATAGTGCTGTTGTATGTCACCGCGCTTTCTTAGAGCATTTTTTTCACAATTGTGTGTAGGCAAGGCCGTTTTAACCACTTAAGGACCCCCGCACGCACATATACGGCCACAGAATGGCTCGTACAGGCACAAGGGCGTAAATTTACGTCCCCGCCTTCGTGCGGTTCGGGGGTCCCATCTAATCACTGCATTTAGTGTCAGTGTGACAGGCAGTGTAAAATCAGTTAGTGTTAGGTTCAGGATAGCCCCCCCACCCCCCTAATAAAGTTTTAACCCCCTGATCACCGCCCTAGTTAACCCTTTCACTCCCTATTGCCAGCGTCACTAAGCGATCATTTTTCTGATCGCTGTATTAGTGTCGCTGTTCCCGCTAGGTAGCTATTTTTTTTTATTGCGATTTTTTTTTTTACTAAAGACATGTGGCTAAATAAATTGTGGCCTAAATGTTTGACTAAAATTTAGTTTATTTGATTTTTTTTTAACAAAAAGTAAAAAATAGTGGTTTTTTTTCAAAAATTTCGCTCTATTTTTGTATATAGCGCAAAAAATAAAAATCGCAGAGGTGATCAAATACCACCAAAAGAAAGCTTTATTTGTGGGAAGAAAAGGACGAAAATTTTGTTTGGGAGCCACGTCGCACGACCGCGCAATTGTCTGTTAAAGCGACGCAGTGCCGAATCGCAAAAACACCTTGGGTCATTTACCAGCGTATTGGTCCGGGTCTTAAGTGGTTAATGATCAAGTTGAAAAAAAACATTGGGCCAGATTCAGATACACTTAATATTGCGCTGCGTAATCGAAATACTCTACGCTGCCGTATTTTACCAGGCTCTACACCGAATTCTGGTAGATTTTTGCCCGTACGCTACGACGGCGTAGTCTATTTATCGCCGCGTAATCGAAATACGCGATAAGGGGGCGTGAAGCATTTAAATTAAGCGCGTCCCCGCGGCGATCGAACTGCGCATGCTCCATTCAGAAATTTCCCGCCGTGCATTGCGCGAAATCACGTCGTTACATCATTCGTTGTTTGAGTAGCGTCGTTTACGAACATTCCTATTCCCGGACGACTTACGTATAAAATAATAAAAGACGTCGGAAAACGTAGAAATTCGAATCGGGAACGATGGCCATACTTAACATGGGCTGTCTAATATTAGAGCAGCAAAAAGCTGGTATAGTGTTACGTAAAAAAAAGATGACTAAAGATGCCGTAAGAGATTGCGAATGAACATCGCAATTTCGGGGATCGCCGGCAAAATCTCATTAGCATACCCCGACGCGGAAAACGACGGGAAGTCCACCCAGTGGCCGCAATTTTATTGCAGCGTAGATCCGAAGGCGCACGAACACGTAATCCAGTCGAATTGAAGCCCGCAGCCGTCTATTCATGGTTTGAGGTTTCCGACTAGCTAAAAAACACGCGTAATTCGAAATTACTCCAGTCTAACACCAGTTACACAGGCGTAAGGGTTCTGTGAATCTGGCCCATTGTTTTTGTGCCTGATCTCCCAGAGTCACCTTTTTGTGCCTGATCTCCCAGATTTTGGGGACCTAATACTGGCTGACCATATGTCCCCTGGCCCCTAAACTTGGCACATGTGTAGCCCCACTCTTCCTCTACAAGTGTACAAAGTTTGTTGTCCGGGGGACCTACGGCCGGGGAGCACTGATTTTTCAAAGCCGGGCACCCCTTCCATAGACTCCCATGTTAAACGGTCACTTCTCCTGTGAATTTGGGGACCCGGTACTGGCCGGTCGTAGGACCCCTTGACCCATTTCTCCTCTACAAGTGTGGGAAGTTTGTTGTCCGGGGGACCTACGGCTAGGAAGCACCGATTTTTCAAAGCCGGGCACCCCTTCCATAGACTCCCATGTTAAACGTCAATCTAGTCATGGGCAAAGTGAGGCATGCAGATGGGCACCCTAGGCTTATACTTGAGTCAATACGTTTTCCCATTTTTTGGTGGTAAAATTAGGTGCCTCAGCTTATATTCGAGTTGACTTATACTCAAGAATATACGGTATTTATGGCTGAAATATGACAATTCCCTGCCCTCAATGTCTCCCCTAAAAAAGGATACAATTGTGTTATGTTATCCCAACATTTCATTTCTGATTTGTGTCTGTGTGGTAGATGCAGATGAACATCTGGGGATCTGATACACCCCCTGTGTTCAAAATTGCATCGCTACTGGAGTGAGGTACTCTCCACACTCAATGGCGTATTCCAGGTAAATGTCCTCTTGAATCCTATCCATTGTTTATTGGGGATCCTTGAAAAAGTGATACCTGAGGAGCTGACTAGGGTGGCCTTCCCCAGGGCTTTGTTCAAGGCCAGAAAGGTTATTCCTATTGGGCTGGAAATCTTTAACGTTCCCTTTGGTCAAAACATGGGTAACTCACTTGGAGAGATACATATACCAGCACAGGGGTTGCCTCAATTAATATGAAAAACTATGGTCTCCTTGGTTCAACGTTCCTGGGTTGACCCCCAGGCAGCTTATCCTAATGAGGGTGTTACAATGCCCCATGGCTGATACAGTGTGGGAGAACCTCAAAAGTGTAGGGGGGGGGGGACAAGTTGAATATTATAAACTGGTTGCAAACATTATAAGCTGGTTGAATTAAGGTTTGGGCTGGACGAGAACTTCCCCTCTGATTTCATAAACTACAGACTTTAAATTAATAACATTTCCATGGAGACTACCATACATTACATTCTTTACATCTCTTGGTGTCAGGGCATAATCCCACATGTGGACGTCACTTATTTCACCAACCAATGACTGAGAAGCTTCAAACCCTCCACCAAAAGTGTCTTGTTCCTGTCCCAGAACAATGCTGGTCTCGGCTGCGATAGAAGACCCTTTCATGGAAACTCTTCTGGGGTAGAGTTTCCCGTTGACCCAAAGTTGGACCATTCCAGTTTTGGAGTCCCAGGTCACACAGATGTGCCTCCAGTCCAAAGACTCTGAGTCTGTCTTAAAATTAGTGAGTTCCTGGTTGATATATATGGAACAAGTGTTTGGAGGCTGTAAGAAGATGAGAAAGGCGTTGTCCTTCCCGGGAGTAGCGAGAGAGAAGGGAGTATAGGGGCGGGAAAGTTCGGTATAAGAACGTAGACAGACGCTGACTTTCTGCAATGGCTCTGGGATTGTAGGTCTTAGAATGACATGAGCCGTGTTGGTTGCTTTCGGGAAGACGAAGACTTTATTCTCCAAGTCTAGGGAAGAAAACAAAGAAAGGTCATTACTGCTACACATGACAATCTATCTACAAAACAATTGGATACACTCACATATCTCAGGAAGATCAGTATATTGGTTTTGTTTTGTGTATATGTGGTTTTCAGATCCAGTAAATAGTGTTTTGGAAATTTACCTTCAGTCATCTTCTCAGTTGTCCAATCAAGAGACTTTTCTACCACTGATGGAGTTTTAGAACAAGGAGCAGACACAGAAAGAGTGGAGTTTGTATATAGATTGTACACCAATCAGCCGTAACATTATGACCACACACCATAACCCACTAAACCTCTGAAGGTACGCTGTGGTATCTGGCACCAAGCCATCAGTAGCAGATTCTTTAAGTCTTGTATGTTGTGAGTTGGGACCTGTGACGGGAGGGCCTGTGGAACCCAGAATCCCTTGGAAAAGTCGGGAAACCCTTGCTTCAGCTCCCCATGCACCTCTTATGTCTAAGTCACCCTGTGCCAGGATGAGAAAATATAACTTGGATTACTTAAAATGGGACAGTGATATCTATCCACAATATCTCCCAGGACATGTGTAAAGACTATTCTTGGTTTGTTTAATTCTGAACTCAACATATGGAGAGAGCTGATCACATTGGCCTCTGTACAATGTAGGAGAAGGGACTGACTCCTACTGGGGCTCCTGCTATTGTGATAAGGTGTCCTGTGTTTATACTTATGATAATGTATCATATACTGTGTGAAGCTCGGTGTCAACAAGTCTGACCTGTAGTGAAATCCTGATTTATCATAACAATGATCAGGAGGGCCCGGAGTCACAGCGGCTGCTTTAAGGGATTAGTTAATTAGCTCATGTTAATTTATGTTTCTGGTTACAGGTGTATTGTTAGTAATATGAGCAGGAGGGTGGAACCTCCTCTTCTACTGTATATAAGACTTGTATTTGTGTTCTAATAAACAGTCCATGTTCAGCAATCAAACAAGTATCGTCTTGTTTGTAGTTGTCAATTGTTGGAATATCTGAGATCTATATTCAGACTGGGAGGAAGCGGTATATGACTAAAGCACTCAAGCGGAGTGTGGGACATTTCATTACAGGGCCTCCATGGATCAGACTTGCTTTAATAGCACATACCACAGATGCTCAATTGTATTACAATGTTAGGAATTTGGAGGCCAAGTCATCATCTTGAACTTGTTGTATTGCTCAAACCATTTGTGGATTCATCAGACCAGGCCTCCTTCTTCCATTGCTCTGTGGTCCAGTTCTGAAGTTGACATGCCCATTGTAGGCACATTTGGCTGTGGACATGGGTCAGCATGGGCATCCTGATCAGTGTGCAGCTACACATCCCCATACACAACAAAATGCTTTGTAATAATTAACCAATTCAATACCCACCTATTGTCATATGACGTCCACAGAGGGAATCTCCCATCCCGGGTGGACGTCATATAATGTCCTGGGCTTTGCGGGGGGATATCTGAATGATGTGTGCAGCTAGAGGCATCATTCAGATATCCATCTCTTCAGCCGTCGATCCTGCGCACCATAAGAACGATCATATCCGCGGTTCCGCCACTTGATCATTCTTATAGGTGGCGGGAAGGGACTTCCCCCCTCCTGCCAGCATCCGGTGCTTCTCTGGGCTCTCCCGTGCCATCGGGGGCCCGGAGAAGGAATCGTCCGGCGCTTGCAGGAAGCATAGAGATGACTGGTGACCCGATGGTCACCAGTCATCTCTATGACCGTCGGAGGACCCGGACGCGATGTGATGACGTCACGCCTGGGTCCCCGTAAGTAAACAAAGCCGCGATTGCGGCTAGTGAGCAACACCGATCATGAGATTAGTGATTTTTTTTCACCGATCTCATGCTTTTCAGCCTGGAGGAGAGATGTGGGGTCTTATTGACTACCCCGCATCTCTCCATAAAAAGGACCTGTCACACACATTCCTATTACAAGGGATGTTTACATTCCTTGTAATAGGAATAAAAGTGATTTAAAAACAAAAGTGTAAAAAAAAAAAAATAAGTTAAAAAATAAATAACAATAAAAAAATAATAATTAAACGCCCCTAACCCCGGTAGCTCACGCGCAGAAGCGAACACACGCTTAAGTCCCGCCGACATATGTCAACGCCATTTGTATTGTAAAACATACGTGAGGTATCGCCGCGTGCGTTAGAGTGACAGCAACAATTCTAGCACTAGACCTCCTCTGTAAATCTGAACTGGTAACCTGTAAAAAAATTCAAAGCGTCGCCTATGGAAATTTTTAAGTACCAAAGTTTGGCGCCATTCCATGAGTGTGCGCAATTATAAAGCGTGACATGTTGGATATCTATTTACTCGGTGTAACATCATCTTTCATAATTTACAAAAAAATTGGGCTAACTTTACTGAATTTTTTTAATTCATGAAACAATTTTTTTCCAAAAAAAAAGCGTTTGAAAAATTATTGCGCAAATACCGTGCGAGATAAAACGTTGCAATGACCGTCGTTTTATTCCCTAGGGTGTCTGCTAAAAAAAAAAAAAAACATATATAATGTTTGGGGGTTCTGAGTAATTTTCTAGCAAAAGAATGATGATTTGTACATGTGGGAGAGAAGTGCCAGAATAGGCCCCCCGGTATTGAGGTAGGTATAAAAGCCCGGGATTGAAGGGGTTGGATTGGAATAAATACTTGTAGAGCGCAGAATGCAAGCTGGGGGTATCCAGTTCCCAGGAGCAAAAAGAAGAAACTAGGACATCTAAGTAAAAGAAGGAAACAGACAAGAAATAAACAGAAATATAAAAAGAAGGGGGGGGGGGTGTCAGGGCACGGAAAGCCTATCCCTACTCCTTGACCATGGACCGCAGCCTGGGATTAAGGCAGCGTCCTGCTGAGGGCTTGCAAGGCCAGGTCTCTATCTATAGGCTTGTGAAAACAGAAGTGTTTTCAAGCCCTTACGGAAGGCCATCAAGGAGGAGGATGCTCGGAGCTGATGAGGGAGCTGGTTCCACAGAAAATTCCCAAGTGTTTGGAGCCGGCGGCCACCTTTTGAAGCTGATCGGCTAGATTTAATAATCGCTAACAGGGCGTCAGTCGAACAAAGCTCTCTGGGTGGACAGTAATGTTGTGTCATATTTGATAAGTACATCGGACCTAGTTGCCAATAGTTAACAAAGAGTAAATAGATGAGATGACAGACTTACGCAAATTTTTAGGCTGGACAAGAACTTCTCCTTTTATTTCATAGAGTAGAGACTTCCAACTAACAATATTTCCATGGAGATCGCCAGAGGTGACTTTCCGAATGTCTTCTGCAGTCAGGACATAATCCCACACGTGGACGTCACTTATTTCACCGACCAATGACTGAGAAGCATCAAACCCTCCACCAAAAGAATCTTGTTCCTGTCCCAGAATTAGGCTGATTGCAGTTTCAATAGAAGACCCTTTACTGGAGACTCCTCCGGGGTAGAGCTGTCCATTGACCCAAAGTTGGACCAACCCAGTGTCGGAGACCCAAGTCACACAGGTGTGCCTCCAATCCTGAGGCTCGGAGTCTGTCATGAAAAAATTGCCTCCTTGATTTATATTATTCACATATACATTATAGCGACTTGGAGGGTAGAACATGATTAGTAAAGCATCAAAGCTTTTCGAAGTCGCACCAGACAAGAGACAATAGCCACGTGAAAGCTCACTGTAGGAACGTAGACAGACGCTGACTTTCTTCAATGGTTCTGTAATTGTAGGTCTTAGAGTGACATGAGCCGTGTTGGTTTCTTTGGGGAAGACGAACATTTTACCTTCCAGGTCTAAGGGAAGGAAACAGACAAAACTCATTACTGCTACGGATCAAAGCTTTAGATGGTGAACAATAAACTCAGATTTTATTTATAGATGATAGAAAAGAAAAATAGATATACTGATTGTAACGGAACCCCAAATGGGACAGGGGTTTAAGCCATTTAGGATATTCCATTCCCGCACACAAGGCAGCTATCGAGACTCCACAATCAGGCAAACAAACCCCAATAACGAGACACACAGCTCTGTTTGAGGTTCCACACGAACAGACCCTTTATTGAGAAAATCAGCCTCTTATATAATGTTAGGATACTGCAGTCCAAATGAACAATGACACAGCTCCACCCACAACATCACACAATGGTTTCTAACGAGCTCCCATGCACATCTTTTAGTAGACAGACATTCTGACTCCTGCTCTTGATCTAATTTACATGAGCTAATTAACTACAGCTGATGTCTCAGACACATGACCTTTAGACTGTCTGTTTTTTTTTTTAGTGTCTTTTGTGCGTGTACTCGAGAGAAGAGCCAGACTTCAAGAGTTGGGAGTAGGCAGACCTCCCCCAGAGGCAATCTGCCATCTTTCTCCATGCCCCCGGGTGGCAATGGCGGGTGTGAGGGGGTCCTCCCACACAGCCCGCCCCACCTGCTCCGCTTTGAAGCACAACGGGGCAGAGGGACTCCCCCTATGAGGGAGTGAGAGGATCTAACCCGCTCAGCCAGCCCCGTTAGTTTAGACTGTCTGTTAACTTGCAATACACACATTACCATCAATAGACCTTCACACAATACAGGGTCAATTAGCGCAACATTATGAAAGATCCTTCAAAGCCACCCCAGGTTCATTTACATCACAGTAGCAGACTTAATTACTACAGCAAGCTTTATAGTATACAACAGCCAACACACAATATATATAGAATATATACAATATCTATACCGCATTAAATGTGACTAGCACAGACCATAGTGGGGTTCTCATTCACCCTGTGCCCCTATTAGAGACACAGGGGGATCTACACATAAGAGGCATCGGGGAGCTTCTGGGTGCCACGGGCCCGTCCGTTACACTGATATACTGTATATCAGGAAGATCATGTATATATATATTTTTTACATTTTTCATCCTCTCAGTTAGCCAATGGTCCTCCAACTGAAGATTTCAGTTGTAAAAGTACAGTTGAACCTCGGATTACAAGCATAATCCGTTCCAGGAGAATGCTCATAATCCAAAGTACTCGCATATCAAAGCGAGTTTCCCTATAGAACTCAATGAAAACGAAAATAATTAGTTCCGCGTTGACTTCAATGGCATGCAATACCGTATGCGGCCAGAGGCGGGGGCGCCGGAGAGCCTCGGTAAAACGTGAAAAAGGCCAGGGAATGGCGTAATTCTGAGTCTTTACCATCATTTGCGAACGACGTCATTTGGCTCCCGCGCCCCCCCACCTCATGCCAAACGCGGTACTGCCCACCGCTTTGGCTTGAATCCTGCACGTTTTGCGAGACAACACTGGCAAACCGAGTTAGAATTTAAAAAAATACAGTGCTCATATTTCGAAACGCTCTTTAACCACTTAAGGACCCGCTCATGTACATTTACGTCGGCACTTTAAAGATGGATATCTCGGTAACGGCAGCAGCTGCTGCCACAACCAAGATATCCATCTTAAGTGTGAGCGGTCCTGTACACGATAACGGCGGTCTCCGCGGCGGATTCGCCGCGAGATCGCCGTTATCGGTGGCGGGAGAGGGCCCCCCTCCCGCCGCTCTCTCGCCCCCTCCCGCCGCTCTCCCGCGCCCTCCGCCGGTAGCAGCGGAGGCGATCGGGTCTGTTCGGCAGCTGACTGGGGATGCGAGTGAGGGAAAAATGTCCTTTACCCGTCCCCGTAGCTCTGCTGGGCGGAAGTGACGTCAAAACATCAGTCCCGCCCAGCGTCTTAAAGAAAATTTATTTTTTTGTCATTTGAAAAAATGACAGTTTCCAAAAATTCTTTTTTTTTTGCATTTTAGTGTAAATATGAGATGTGACGTCTTTTTGACCCCCCAGATCCCATATATAAGAGGACCTGTCATGCTTTTTTCTATTACAAGGGATGTTTACATTCCTTGTAATAGGAATAAAAGTGATCACATTATTTTTTCAGTGTAAAAAGTAATAAAATAAATAAAAATAAATAAGAAAACAAACAAAAAAATGTTTTAAAGCGCCCCTTCCCGACGAGCTCGCGCGCAGAAGCGAACACATACGCGAGTAGCGCCTGCATATGAAAGCGGTGTTCAAATCACACAAGTGAGGTATCGCCGCGATCGTTGGAGCGAGAGCAACAATTCTAGCCCTAGACCTCCTCTGTATCTCAAAAAATCCAACCGATAGAATTTTTTAAACGTCGCCTATCGAGATTTTTAAGGGTAAAAGTTTGATGCCATGCCACGGGAGGGCGCACTTTTTAAGCGTGACATGTTGGGTATCATTTTACTCGGCGTAACATTATCTTTCACAATATATAAACAAATTGGGCCAAATTTATTGGTGTCTTATTTTTTAATTCAAAAAAGTGTTTTTTTTTCCAAAAAAAGTGCGCTTGTAAGACCGCTGCGAAAAAATACGGTGTGACAAAAAGTATTGCAATGACCACTATTTTATTCTCTAGGGTGTTAGAAAAAAAATATATAGAATGTTTGGGGGTTTTAAGTAATTTTCTAGCAGAAAAAAACTGTTTTAGTCTTGCAAACACCAAATCTGAAAAACACCCTCGGTCCTTAAGTGGTTAACCGCGTTACTCGCTGTGACAGACTCACCCGGGACAGAGGCTTTTGGAGGGGACTGAATGCTATCCTCTTGCCTTGCGATCATGGGCCCTGGCATTTGGGGGAACGGTGCTCTTTGGGAGCTGTATGCCTGGGGACCCTGTATATGCCATATTAGAGTGACTGAATTATACTGTCAGGACATACAGTGTAAGGAGATGCTAATGCCGTCACCTCCAGCTATCTGTCTGTTCTCTGTGCTAATTGACCCTGCTATTGTGTGAAGTTGTCCTGTGTTTACACTTATGATAATGTGTATTGTATAGCAGGTGAGCGAGGAGAAGGGACGTCTACCCTGAAAGGTCACATCTATGAGTCTGGGAAATGATTAGTTAATTAGCTCATGTTAATTTATGTTCTGGTTACCTCCTCTAACTTTATATAAGATTGTATTCTTGGTTCTATTAAACACTCCATGTTCAGCAGACAAACAAGTCTTGTCTCGTTGTGTGTTGTGAGCAGCTGGAATATTTGATATCTTTATCCAGACTGATAGGAAGCACTCAAGCGGAGTGTGGGAGGTTCTGTCACACCCGTGATCCGAAGTTCCACTGTATAGAAGCCCTGACACTATCAGGTATCAGAACGGTTCAAATTAAGTATCCACATATGATAATAGACATGTGCAATTTGTTTTGGTCCGAATGTAAATTGGGAACAAAATTTGGGTTATTCGGAGATTCGGGTGTGTCCGAATCTCCAGATGAAATAGTAACACATTTTGAGAAAAAAGTTCATTTTGTTTATTCGTTGTCGAACCAATTCCAAATTTTTGGAAGGATTAAAATGTTGATTGGTCGAATATTGTTAGACGATTTAAATTCTGTGTGAAGAATAGCTGGTTGTTAAGGAGCGGGCTGGGAAGCTGGAATGCCACGTCCTTAACAACCGATGACTCTTCAGCTGTCAGCGGGCTTCACTGCTGAGAGCTAAAATGTAAACAAAAGAATACCGTTTTTTCTGATGAGAAATGCCGTTAAGATGGTTTAGCTAGCTAACACAAGCAATAGCACTGGCCATCATTACAAAATACGCCCCCTTCTGTAGGCATCTGCCCCTCACACGCGCCCATCATGAAGAAATCCACCCCTTGCAGACTTGGACTAGCATCTGGAGCGTGTGGCACAATGTCGGCTATTGTGTGCAGGCGCCGTCTACAGCTGACCATAAATTGCGATGTTCGGTGAATGCGCAGTACTGGGTGGGCTTTATTAAACAGGGGGCATTTCTCGACAGGACACCGGCAATAGAAAATTCTGTAGAAAAACAGCATGGAGTCCCCTTTCCAATCCATACCAAGCCCTTTGGGCATGCAGCCTGACAGGCCAGGAAAGAGGGGGACGAGCGAAGCGAACGCCTCCCACTTCCTGAACTACATCAGGCTCAATGCCCTCAACATGGGGCCTTGTTGATGGGGACAAGGACCCCTTCCCCACAACCATAGGTGGTGGTTGTGTGGGTCTCTGGGTGGGGGGCTTATCAGACTCTGGAAGCCCCCTTTAACAAGCTGGATTTCAACCCCCACAATGTAACTGAGTATAGGGGAACATAGTATCCCTACCCATTAACCCAAAAAGTGTAAAAAGTAAATAATTAGTTGCACAGTGGCTGCGTTTGATGGCACAGTGGCCGCGTTTGATGGCACAGTGGCTGCGTTTGATGGCACAGTGGCTGCATTTGATGGCACAGTGGCTGCGTTTGATGGCACAGTGGCTGTGTTTGATGGGCACGGTGGCTACGTTTGATGGCACAGTGGCTGCGTTTGATGGACACAGTGGCTGTGTTTGATGGGCACAGTGGCTGTGTTTGATGGCACAGTGGCTGTTTGATGGGCACGGTGGCTACGTTTGATGGCACAGTGGCTGCGTTTGATGGGCACAGTGGCTGCTTTTGATGGGCACAGTGGCTGCGTTTGATGGCACAGTGGCTGCGTTTGATGGCACAGTGGCTGCGTTTGATGGGCACAGTGGCTGTGTTTGATGGCACAGTGGCTGCGTTTGATGGCACAGTGGCTGCGTTTGATGGCACAGTGGTTGCGTTTGATGGGCACAGTGGCTGTGTTTGATGGGCACAGTGGCTGTGTTTGATGGCACAGTGGCTGCGTTTGATGGTACAGTGGCTGCATTTGATGGTACAGTGGCTGCATTTGATGGCACACTGGCTGCGTTTGATGGCACAGTGGCTGCGTTTGATGGCACAGTGGCTGTGTTTGATGGGCACAGTGGCTACGTTTGATGGCACAGTGGCTGCGTTTGATGGGCACAGTGTCTGTGTTTGATGGCACAGTGGCTGCGTTTGATGGTACAGTGGCTGCATTTGATGGCACACTGGCTGCGTTTGATGGCACAGTGGCTGTGTTTGATGGGCACAGTGGCTACGTTTGATGGCACAGTGGCTGCGTTTGATGGGTACAGTGGCTGCGTTTGATGGGCACAGTGGCTGCGTTTGATGGCACAGTGGCTACGTTTGATGGCACAGTGGCTGCGTTTGATGGGCACAGTGGCTGTGTTTGATGGCACAGTGGCTGTGTTTGATGGCACAGTGGCTGCGTTTGATGGCACAGTGGCTGCGTTTGATGGTACAGTGGCTGCATTTGATGGCACACTGGCTGCGTTTGATGGCACAGTGGCTGCGTTTGATGGCACAGTGGCTATGTCTGATGGCACAGTGGCTGCGTTTGATGGCACAGTGGCTGCGTTTGATGGGCACAGTGGCTACGTTTGATGGCACAGTGGCTGCGTTTGATGGGCACAGTGGCTGTGTTTGATGGGCACAGTGGCTGTGTTTGATGGCACAGTGGCTGTTTGATGGGCATGGTGGCTACGTTTGATGGCACAGTGGCTGCGTTTGATGGGCACAGTGGCTGCGTTTGATGGGCACAGTGGCTGCGTTTGATGGCACAGTGGCTGCGTTTGATGGCACAGTGGCTGCGTTTGATGGCACAGTGGCTGCGTTTTATGGGCACAGTGGCTGCGTTTGATGGCACAGTGGCTGCGTTTGATGGCACAGTGGCTGCGTTTGATGGCACAGTGGCTAAGTTTGATGGCACAGTGGCTGCATTTGATGGGCACAGTGGCTGTGTTTGATGGGCACAGTGGCTGTGTTTGATGGCACAGTGGCTGCGTTTGATGGTACAGTGGCTGCGTTTGATGGTACAGTGGCTGCATTTGATGGCACACTGGCTGCGTTTGATGGCACAGTGGCTGCGTTTGATGGCACAGTGGCTGTGTTTGATGGGCACAGTGGCTACGTTTGATGGCACAGTGGCTGCGTTTGATGGGCACAGTGGCTGTGTTTGATGGCACAGTGGCTGCGTTTGATGGTACAGTGGCTGCATTTGATGGCACACTGGCTGCGTTTGATGGCACAGTGGCTGTGTTTGATGGGCACAGTGGCTACGTTTGATGGCACAGTGGCTGCGTTTGATGGGTACAGTGGCTGCGTTTGATGGGCACAGTGGCTGCGTTTGATGGCACAGTGGCTACGTTTGATGGCACAGTGGCTGCGTTTGATGGGCACAGTGGCTGTGTTTGATGGCACAGTGGCTGAGTTTGATGGCACAGTGGCTGCGTTTGATGGCACAGTGGCTGCGTTTGATGGCACAGTGGCTGCGTTTGATGGCACAGTGGCTATGTTTAATGGCACAGTGGCTGCTTTTGATGGGCACAGTGGCTGTGTTTGATGGGCACAGTGGCTGTGTTTGATGGCACAGTGGCTGCGTTTGATGGTACAGTGGCTGCATTTGATGGCACACTGGCTGTGTTTGATGGCACAGTGGCTGCGTTTGATGGCACAGTGGCTGTGTTTGATGGCACAGTGGCTACGTTTGATGGCACAGTGGCTGCGTTTGATGGGCAAAGTGGCTGTGTTTGATGGCACAGTGGATGCGTTTGATGGTACAGTGGCTGCACTTGATGGCACAGTGGCTGCGTTTGATGGCACAGTGGCTACGTTTGATGGCACAGTGGCTGCGTTTGATGGCACAGTGGCTGCGTTTGATGGCACAGTGGCTGCGTTTGATGGCACAGTAGCTGTGTTTGATGGCACACTGGCTGCGTTTGATGGCACAGTGGCTGCGTTTGATTGGCACAGTTCGGTTGCTGTGTTTGATGGCATGGCACATTTGATGGCACAGTGGTGATGTTTTATGGCACAGTGAGGCTGCAATTGATGTTTTTTTCGTTTGTTTGCACCCCCAAAAAAACAGCCGCCACTGACTGTGAGCCTCGAACATCTTCTCACCGGGCCCCTTTCACTGGACAGTGGGGTTGATTGATCTGTCCTACAACTTCCTCCAAAAAGCTGGACACCTTCAGTTCTACCTTCTTACTGCTCATGTTGTTGGACACTGGTACCTCGTGGAACTTTTTTTCATACCAAGTGATTTTATTTTTACTACATTATAAATATTACTCGTTACATACAAGGATATGGTAAGAAATAAGAATAAAAAAACAGACTGACTAAAACCATATCTTAAACATTATAGCGGGAGTCCCCCTCGGAAAACCAAAGGGGTGAATCCCATTATGCCATACTTAGGATAAAATAAAATAAAATATATAATGAGAAAACAAAAAAGAAAAGAAGAAAGAAAAGAAATAAAAAGACAACTACCAAGACAAACAACACCAAACTAACACTAGTTTGCAGATTAGGGGCCAGATTCAGGTAGATGGGCGAATCTTTGCTCTGGAGTAACGCTTCTCATTTACGTTACTCTGGCGAAATTTTAGGAGCAAGTACTGTTATTCATGAAGCACTTGCTCCTAAAGTTGCGGCAGCGCATCGCAAATGAGCCGGCGGAATTCAAATTGGGCGGGTACGGGGCGTGTATTATTTAAACTAGGCGCGATCCCGCGGCGAACGTACTGCGCATGCGTCGAGTGTCAATGCATCCCAGTGCGCATGCTCCAAATTCTGTCAGTGAACGTCAATGACGTCAAATCCCCATTCATGGACGTTTTACGCAAGCGACGCGATTATTATTTTTTTCGACGCGATGACGACGGCTATACTTAACATAGGATATTCCACCAGGGGGCAGCTTTATCTTTACGCCGCATATCGCTTGCGGAAACGTCGGAAAGTCACTGCGTCACGCGCCAGAATACGATCGCGAATTGCCGATTCCCGTTGATTAACATATTTTTTCGGCGTAAATCAGCGGGAACGCCCCCGGCGCCATTTTTAAATTAAAGTTGCGATGCGATGGCGAAAATCAATTGCGCCGATCGCATCGGAACTCCAACCCGGCGTTTCTTGTTTTCTGGTTACAGAAAACAGAAACGCCGGCTTAAAGTGACAGTTAGGCTGGAGTATCACAGATACCTAACTCTACCTGAATCTGGCCCTAGGATTACCGAATTACATTAATCAGTACCTAACGTTACCTTAAATAAAAAACCCTCTTCAGTCCTAATTCCTCCAGTATATTTGACTACTTTGATCATGTAGCCGTGTCTCTTCTTCTATGAACTCATCTCCCCCCCCCCCCCCCCCCCCCCCCCCCCGTCCTCCTCCCTCCTCCCCTCCTCTCTACTACATGAACTATTGTACATTCCATTACTATGGTCAAGCAAATAAGACTATTTCTTTTTTTACATTTTGGGGATATTTCTGTGTTTATACGCTAGCCTTTCTCTTTTTAATGTATAATGAATTTTCTCACCCCATTACTGTATATATAAGTTGGGGGGGTAGAAGTCCACCTTTGAAGGACAAGTTTATGTGTAAGGCGGCGTACATACGGCAGAGAACCTCGACGGGCGGAACACACGGCCTAGGTTCTCGGCAGAATGCGGCTCCCAGCGAGGTTCTCGCTGGTTTCTGCCGAGAACCTTGGACCGTGTGTACGCCGCCTTAGATATAGGACCCCAGTCCACATGGTAGTTCACCGTACGGGATTATTCCCAGTATTGCAAATTTGGGGGTTAGAGAAGCATTGGATAAAGAACAACGAGGACATAAAGGCGATGTATATTTTCCCCAGGCATATGGTTTTTGTGGAGTGTAATATGCTCTATGTAAGGAAAAAGATGAGACAGTTTGATAAGAGAGATATCTCAGGTAGGGTCTCCATCGCCCTGATGATGAGAGAGATATCTCAGGTAGGGACTCCATCGCCCTGATGATGAGAGAGATATCTCAGGTAGGGACTCCATCGCCCGGATGATGAGAGAGATATCTCAGGTAGGGACTCCATCGCCTGGATGATGAGAGAGATATCTCAGGTAGGGTCTCCATCGCCCTGATGATGAGAGAGATATCTCAGGTAGGGTCTCCATCGCCCTGATGATGAGAGAGATATCTCAGGTAGGGTCTCCATCGCCCGGATGATGAGAGAGATATCTCAGGTAGGGTCTCCATCGCCCGGATGATGAGAGAGATATCTCAGGTAGGGTCTCCATCGCCCTGATGATGAGAGAGATATCTCAGGTAGGGACTCCATCGCCCGGATGATGAGAGAGATATCTCAGGTAGGGTCTCCATCATCCGGATGATGAGAGAGATATCTCAGGTAGGGTCTCCATCGCCCGGATGATGAGAGAGATATCTCAGGTAGGGACTCCATCACCTGGATGATGAGAGAGATATCTCAGGTAGGGTCTCCATCGCCCGGATGATGAGAGAGATATCTCAGGTAGGGACTCCATCACCTGGATGATGAGAGAGATATCTCAGGTAGGGTCTCCATCACCTGGATGATGAGAGAGATATCTCAGGTAGGGTCTCCATCGCCCGGATGATGAGAGAGATATCTCAGGTAGGGACTCCATCACCTGGATGATGAGAGAGATATCTCAGGTAGGGTCTCCATCACCTGGATGATGAGAGAGATATCTCAGGTAGGGTCTCCATCGCCCGGATGATGAGAGAGATATCTCAGGTAGGGACTCCATCGCCCTGATGATGAGAGAGATATCTCAGGTAGGGTCTCCATCGCCTGGATGATGAGAGAGATATCTCAGGTAGGGACTCCATCGCCCTGATGATGAGAGAGATATCTCAGGTAGGGTCTCCATCGCCCAGATGATGAGAGAGATATCTCAGGTAGGGACTCCATCGCCTGGATGATGAGAGAGATATCTCAGGTAGGGACTCCATCGCCCTGATGATGAGAGAGATATCTCAGGTAGGGTCTCAATTGCCCGTGTCTATTCATCTTCATTCAAATCCTCTATATCCTTTGCCAACGGGTACAACTATTTACCTTCCCTTCTGTACTCTCTGCATTTTGTAGCCCTCGTTTCATTAACTGTACTGAGGTTGCTTTCAATAGAATCTCAGAGGGGTTGTATTGTATTTGATGGAACCTCATGGAACTTGCTTCTCTTATTTAGCTATAGTGATGTTTTTATATTTACCTCTCCCTTCCCCCGGTGTTAAGTGCTACTGAAGTGCTACCTATGTCACTGTTTTACCTCCATTCTGAAAAAGTACTTGACCTGAGCTTCATGATAGCTCCTCTTATGTAAGATCCTAGCCTTGGTTTCCCCATTCCCTCCCCACTCTCCCCGCTCCCCTATATCCCTCACCTCTAGGCTGGGAAGCCTGAAATAATAATAAAAAGAAACCGATCGCGGCTTCCCAACCGAGGCAGCGCCATTTTTTTTGAATGCAGAGGCCGGGCGTAACGTCATAACATCGCTTCCAGTCTCTGTCAATCAGAGACTCCGGCAACCATCTGGTCCACTGGAAAACTCTATGATCAGAATCCGGGCTGGCGGATTCGTTCCCTGACTCACCGATCACATCGGTGAGTCGATAGAAGCACCGGAGGGCAGCGGGAGGGGAGGATGTCCCTTTTCGCTGCCCGTAAGAATGATCAAGTGGCGGAACAGCCGTTATGATCATTCTTATGTTGTAGGGAATCGCTGGATGAAAATGCCGATATCTGAACAAAACCTGCACCCGTCATTCAGATATCACCACAAAGCCCAGGATGTCATATGATGGCCTGGGGGCACCAAGTGGTTAATAAGTTAGCTAAAGTTCAACTTTGCTTTTTGCCAAAATAAAACAATAATTTGTAGCCCAGCTTTTTTTTAAAAAAAATCATAAAACTCTGGATGCAATACTGACCTCCTCTTGGTAGTGTCCTCCACAGACTCATTTATTACCCCATTCAGTGGCATTTAAAACGTGAGCTAAACATTGGAGTAAGACCACCCACTTCCGCCAAAGAAGATCTGTGACCTGTGATGTCACAAAGGTTCTTCAAAAGGTTTTTGCACTTTGTTTACTCTGTTAACTATAAAAAACTGCCAAAACTTTTTTTTTTTTTTATTCCACATCAGTCGCGACCCAGGGTAATACCAGATGACCAGCTCACGGATCTATCCGCCCTTCGCTTATCATTGTAGTCATTGCATCATCTGTGGTTCTCTTTATTTTCCTTCTGTTTTAATGACTTTTTTTTTTTTTTTTATTAGTATATACTATTTTGATTTAGTATGTGGATTTCCCCCCTCGGGTCCCCCCCCCTCCTCCCTCCCTCTATCTCGTGATTCCACTATCTCTCCCCCCAAGTGTCCCCCCTATGGTTAGATTTCCTTGTTCAAGGTACTCTAAGGTTTTCTGCATAGCTTCAGGTTCTTTTAAATTCTCTCCACGGGCTCCATTTCTTACATATATCCTCACTGTCCTCCCCCTCTCTAAGTTTCCACTCCTCCCTCCTATAGGTTTCCTCCACTGAGTCAATCCATTCCCATATCTGTGGGCTGTTCTTATCCCTCAATTTTTTCGGAATTAACCGTTTTGCAGCATTAAGGAGGTGGGGAACCAAGGTCTTTTTATACTCCTTTAAGGGCACCACTCCTCCATGAAATAGGACTTCCCAAGGATCGTCTTTAATCTCTTTTTTAGTAATATCCTTAATTAGTGGAAGAATCCTGTTCCAAAAGCTTTTAATTTTGGGACATTTCCACCACAGGTGGGCCATTGTCCCCATTGTTGGGCAGCCTCTCCAGCATTCTCCTGTCTCCCCTTCTTTAAATTTACTGACTTTATCGGGGGTAGAGTACCATCCCGTAATAAGTTTGAAATTCATCTCAGCTGTTCTTACATCGATTGCTGAGGAATGGGTTAGGTTCAATATTCTTTCTACTGATGTTTTCCCCCTGGTGACTTCGAGTTCCCTTTCCCATTTCATTATATACCTAGGCGTCCCCAGCTCTTCCGCCCTCATCAGGATTTTATACAATTTTGAGATATTTCCTTTTGAACTATCCACCAGGCAAAGTTGTTCCAAGGATGTGTAGTCCTTCTGTTCCCGGATGGGGCCTGGTAGGGTCCTGATGAAGGAGGAGAGCTGTCTGTATCGCCAGTCATTCCACCCTGTGCATATATTCTTAACTTTAATTTCGTGAGGTGTCATTATTTTACCTTGCTGTGGTAAATCTTTTACCCGAGTCCGGTTTTTAATCCAATTCCCCCCCTCCTGTTTTAAACCCGGTGAGAAAAATACATTGTCTTTTAAATCTATAAGTGGTGAGTTATAAACTGATCCTAGTTGTTTGTGTGTTCTATCCCATATCCTTAGTGCTGTCCGTGTCATTTCGTGGGTGGTTATATGTAATTTTCTGTACTGTGGTGGATTCCATATCACTCTACCTAATTGTGTATTTGCTAGTGCGCACTCGATCTGAACCCATCTTTTATCGTGCTTTTCTTTGGCCCACTCTATTATACGGGAGATAATTGAAGCTGCGTAATATTTTCTGATATCCGGGACTCCTAAGCCCCCCAGTTTTTTTCCCTATTTTAGAATTTGAAGGGAGATCCTATGTTTTTTTTTGTTCCATATGAAATTCAATAGGAGTGAGTTCAGTAATCTAAAATATCCTTGGGGGATGAAAATTGGAATCATCTGGAACCTATACAGGATTTTCGGGACTAGTATCATTTTTACTAAATTTACTCTACCGAACCAGGAGATCGGTCGATTCTTTATTTTTCTAATTTCTCCTTTTATTTCCTCGAGGAGGGGGATATAATTTGATCGGTATATATTTTTTAAAGATCTTGCTAGTTTTATACCTAAGTACTTGATCTCTTTCTGCCAAGTAAAGTTGTATTCCTTTTTAAGAAATCCCACCTCGTCTTTATTAATGTTTACATTTAATATTTCTGTCTTGGCCATGTTCATCTTGAAATTAGAGATTTCTCCATATTGTTTAATGTTCGCTATTAAGTAGGGCAGCGTGTCTCTTGGGTTTCTTACGAAAAACAACACGTCGTCAGCAAAAGCTGACAATATGTGTTCCTCATCTCCTGCTCTGACCCCTTTAATGTTGGGGTCGTTCCGTATCATGGCCAAAAGGGGCTCGAGTGAGAGCACAAAGAGGAGGGGGGACAGAGGGCATCCCTGCCTCGTCCCGTTCCCCATCTCAAAGGCTGATGATAGGGAGCCGTTGATCTTGACTCTTGCTCGTGGGTGTCGGTATAATGTTTGGATTCTCTCTCTCATCCTTGGGCCTAGCCCTGTCTTTTCTAGTGATAGCATCATGAACCCCCAGTCTACCCTGTTAAACGCTTTCTCAGCGTCTACTGAAAGGAGTAGACTGGGGGTTCGATTTTCTTTCATTTGCTCTATGAGTAAGAGGGCTCTGGTTCCATTGTCCTTGCCCTCTCTGCCTGATATGAATCCCACCTGGTCCGGGTGAATAATGAACGTCATTATCTCCTTCATACGATCTGCTAGAATTTTAGCATAAATCTTTATATCTACGTTCAACAATGAAATTGGTCTAAACCCTAAACCCTGAGCATACCGTATTGTCTTTCCCCTCTTTTTCTATGACCGTGATGTTTGCCATGGCGGCTTCTCTACTCAGCTCATAGTCACTCCCAAGTCCATTAAAATACTGGCAAAGTTTTGGGATTAATATGTTTCCGAACTTTTGTATATATCTGGTAGAAAAGCCGTCAGGGCCAGGGCTTTTCCCTTTATTGGAATTTTTTAAAGTTATCCTTATTTCCTCCTCCGTTATAGGCTGGTCTAGGATTTCGGCTACCTCTTTGTCTATTCTGGGAAGTTTGCCTTTTCTCAGTATCTCCTCAATTCTAGCTTCTTTCTCACCCGGTTTCCAGTTCTTTTGTTTTACATTATATAGGCTCTCATAATAACTCCTGAACTCTTCTGCAATGTCGCTGGTTTTATAGACTAAGTCACCATTCTTTTTCCTTATTTTTTCTATATAGTTCCTACTTTTTTTTTTTTTCACCATTCTGGCCAGGGATTTGCCCGGTTTGTCTCCCCATATATATCTCTCTCTTTCAACGATATTTAATTATTTCTTGACCTCTTGTTCTATGAGTGCTCTATACTCATCCCTTTTCATCTTTACTTTGTGCCATGTTTCTATTTTTTGTCCTTTATTTTTATGTTCTTGTTCTAATAATGAGATAACCTTCACTAATTCCTTTAACTCTTTTGTTTTTTCTTTCTTTTTCCTAGCCCCCTCCATAATAAATATTCCTCTTATGTAGGCCTTATGGGCTTCCCACAGTGTCGCCCTGGAGATCCCCTCCGTGTCATTCTCTATGAAGTATCTTTCTAATTCTCCTTGCACTCTTTTTACTATTTTTTCATCATCTAATAGGCTTTCACCTATTCTCCACTCTGGCGGATTCGTTTTCTGGTCTGATACATTGAGCTTCATAGTTATAGGTGAATGATCGGAGATTGTCATAACTTCAATACTCTTTTCTATTCTTTCCAGGAGTCTGTGGTCAACCATGGCATAATCAATCCTATAGTACGTACCGTGCACAGGGGAGTAAAACGTATAATCTAATTTTTTGGGATGTTGCAGACGCCATATGTCTACCAACTGGGCCTGATGTAGTCCATGTTTTACTAGTTTACGCTGTTCGTTACTCGTCCCCTGTGCACGGGACGTACTTTTTGAAGACCCCTGACATTTTTTTTAATGAATGGATTTAGGTTTTAAGCACGCAGTTCTAGATACATCACTCTCATTCTGAGAGGACCCAGGCAGCAATAAAAACATGACATCGGGTCTAACCCTTCCACAATCCACCCAAAAATAGGAACAAGTTTCACCTGGAGTTCTAATTTAAAACCTGAATGATATTTTGGGGAACTTAATCGTTTTAGGTTGTTTCTGGTCCCAAATGGTCCATGCAGAGAACTGCTGTGCCAGACTCCTGGCATCCAAATGTGTCCAATACCGGCCCATCACTCTACTTACTAAGTATTGAGTGATCCAAATGGACATCTGAGACAGTTCCACCCTTAACAAGCCATCTGTCTTTGTACGGCTGAATTCAGGTCATGGCTCACACCTCACCCAGTCCCTGGCTTTCCTATGGAACTTGGGGGAGTAGGAGAAGTCCGCCTTTGAAGGACAACTGATTTAAGGGCTGTAATTTAATGAGAAGGGGTTAGGGGTTAGGGTTTCCCCTTGAAGAATAAGGCTAGGACTCAGGAATTGGAATAGGAGCCAGCAAAGTGTACCGCCTACCCCAACTAAGTCGGGGGAATGAACAAGTCGGGAATATCTCAGCTCTTCCTTGTGGAACCTCTTTAACCACTTGCTTACTGGGCACATATACCCCCTTCCTGCCCAGGCAAAATTTCAGCTTCTGGCACTGCTTCGCTTTAACCACTTAAGACCCGGACCAAAATGCAGGTAAAGGACCTTGCCCCTTTTTGCGATTCGGCACTGCGTCGCTTTAACTGACAATTGCGCGGTCGTGCGACGTGGCTCCCAAACAAAATTGGCGTCCTTTTTTCCCCACAAATAGAGCTTTCTTTTGGTGGTATTTGATCACCTCTGCGGTTTTTATTTTTTGCGCTATAAACAAAAATAGAGCGACAATTTTAAAAAAAATGCAATATTTTTTACTTTTTGCTGTAATAAATATCCCCCAAAAATATATAAAAAAACATTTTTTTTCCTCAGTTTAGGCCGATACGTATTCTTCTACCTATTTTTGGTAAAAAAAATCGCAATAACCGTTTATCGGTTGGTTTTCGCAAAATTTATAGCGTTTACAAAATAAGGGATAGTTTTATTGCATTTTTATAAATTTTTTTTTTTTACTACTAATAGCGACGATCAGCGATTTTTTTCGTGACTGCGACAATATGGCGGACACTTCGGACAATTTTGACACATTTTTGGGACCATTGTCATTTTCACAGCAAAAAATGCATTTAAATTTGCATTGTTTACTGTGGAAAAAACAGTTGCAGTTTGGGAGTTAACCACAAGGGGGGCGCTGTAGGGGATGTGTGCCTATGTGTTGTGTTTACAACTGTAGGGGGGTGTGGCTGTAGGTGTGACGTCATCGATCGCGTCTCCCTATTACAGGGATGACGCGATCGATGATACAGCCACAGAGAAGCACGGGGAAGCCGTGTGTACACACGGCTCTCCCCGTTCTTCCGGTCCCGATCCCGGAGCTTCGGACCGGGTCGCGGGCGCGCGCCCGCGACCCACGGCTGGGTACTAAAATCAACGTATATATACGTTGATGTGCCCAGCCGTGCCATTCTGCCGACGTAAATGTGCAGTAGGCGGTCCTTAAGTGGTTAACTGACAATTGTGTGGTCATTTGACATGGCTCCTTTTTTCTTCCCCACAAATAGAGCTTTCTTTTGGTGGTATTTGATCACCTCTGCGGTTTTAATTTTTTGTGCTATAAACAAAAAAGGAGTGACAATTAAATAAAAAAAAATAAAAAAAACACAATTTTTTTACTTTTTGCTATAATAAATATTCCATAAAAAAAACCAAAAAAAACATATTTTCTCAGTTTAGGCTGATACGTATTTTTTTACATATTTTTGGTAAAAAAGATCACAATAAGCATATAGTGACTGGTTTGTGCAAAAGTTATAGCGCTACAAAATAGGGGACATAATTATGATTTTTTTTTTATTATTATTATTTTTACTAGTAATGGCGGCAATCTGTGATTTTTTATTGGGACTGCGACATTATGGGGGACGCATCGGACATTTTTGACACATTTTTGGGATCATTCACATTTACACAGCGAACAGTGCTATAAATATGCATTTATTACTGTATAAATGTGACTGGCAAGGAAGGGGTTAACACTAGGGGGCGAGGAAGGGGTTAAATGTGTAACCTGGGAGTGATTCTTACTGTGAGGGGAGGGGACTGACTAGGGGAGGTGACCAATCTGTGTCCCTATGTACAAGGGACACAGCATTGGTCTCCTCTCCCTGACAGGCTGTGGAGCTCTGTGTTTACACCCCATCATTACACACAGATCCACGGTCCTGCTCAGTTACTGGGCAATATCGTGTTCCCAGTAACACGACGGGCGCGCGTGCAGCGGCGGCAGCACGCGCGCCCCCTAGCGGCTGTGAAAGACAAGGACTATCTATTTAACTATTGTTAACAACTTTAGCCCCGGGCCATATTGCTGCCCAATGACCAGAGCACTTTTTGTGATTCGGCAGTGCGTCGCTTTAACTGACAATTGCGCGGTCGTGCGGCGTGGCTCCCAAACTAAATTGGCGTCCTTTTTTTCCCACAAACAGAGCTTTCTTTTGGTGGTATTTGATCAGCTCTGCGGTTTTTATTTTTTGCGCTATAAACAAAAATAGAGCGACTATTTTGAAAAAAATTCTATATTTTTTACATTTTGCTATAATAAATATCCCCCAAAAATATATATATATTTTTTTTTTTCCTCAGTTTAGGCCGATACGTATTCTTCTACATATTTTTCGTTAAAAAAAAATCGCAATTAGCGTTTATTGATTGGTTTGCGCAAAATTTATAGCGTTTACAAAAAAGGGGGTAGTTTTATGGCATTTTTATTAATATTTTTTTTTTTTACTAGTAATGGCGGCGATCAGCGTTTATTTTTCGGTACTGCGATATTATGGCGGACACATCGGACACTTTTGACACATTTTTGGGACCATTAGCATTTTTATAGCGATCAGTGCTATAAAAATGCATTGGATTACTACAAAAATGCCATTGGCAGTGAAGGGGTTAACACTAGGGGGCAGGGAAGGGGTTAAGTGTGTTCCTGGGTGTGTTCTAACTGTATGGGGGGTGTGGCCTCACTAGGGGAAATCACTGATCTTCTGTTCATACATTGTATGAACAGGAGATCAGCGTTTCCCCCGCTGACAGGAACGAGAGCTGTGTGTTTACACACATAGCTCTCGTTCCCCACTGTGTAACGATCGAGCGCGCGTGCCCGGTGGCGATCGCGCCCGCCGGGCACGCGCGCGGGACTCTGGGGACGAACGGGGGCACGCGCGCGGCCGCTAAAGATAGGACGTAGAGCTACGTGCTCCCACGTAGCAGTGCCACCGTCCCGCCGTATAACTGCGGTGGGCGGTCGGCAAGTAGTTAAATAACAAAGAGATAGAAAAGCAGAGGCACATTTAAATAGCATAAAGTAGTGGTCTCCAAACTGCGGCCCGAAGGCCGGATGTGGCCCTTTGCTTGCCTTTATCCGGCCCTTGGAGCACTATCCCTCCCACTGATACGAGACACTATTCTGCCATCTGACACCAACAATGGAGCACCATTTCTCCCTCTGACACAACTAATAGAGCAATGTTCCTCCCTATGATACCAGCAATGGGGCACTATTCCTCCCCCTAATACCAGATGTTTACTATCAATGATGCCAGGAAAAATTCCACTCTGGCTGGCCAAAGTCCGGCCCGCCAAGTGTCTGAAGGACAACAAACTGGCCCTTTGTTTAGAATGTTTGGAGACCCCTGGCATAAAGCATGGAGTATTACACATAACTGGTTTCCGCTAGCAATAAGTGAATGTAGGTTCTACCACCTACCTTCCTGTGCAAGAGACACGGGGACCACCAACAGCAACACCACCACACTCAGCTCCATCTCACCGAATAACCTATAAAATGATAAAAAATAGTTATAATGGTAAAATAGTAATCAGTGCTAAGTAATAATTCATCTTTTGTTTAGTAGACAAAGAATCGGACTATATGGCCAAAGGTACCTGGACATCCTCTTAAATTCCCCCTCCCCTCCTTTTCCTTCTTCCCTTATGTTGCCTACCTGTATGTCCCTTTGAATTTGCCGCCCAGCAGGCATGCAAGTGATGCCATGTACCTTGTGAGCACGCAGACAGGTCCTGGGAACTCAATGTTCCAGTGCAGCCCGCTATTGCGGTTGGGAGAGGAAGAACGGGGAGATGCTGATGTAAACACGGCATTACCCCGTTCTTCCTAATGACAGGACAGTGATCTCTGCTCCCTGTGATTGGGAGCGGTGATTACTGACGTGTGAGGCCGCGTACACACGGCAGAGATCCTCGACGGGCAGAACACATCGTTCCGCCCGTCGAGGCTCTCTGCCGGCCGTCGAAATCGGCGACCCGCCCGTCGGGAATGGCAACCAGCCATTCATCCAGGCGGGCCGTCTATTTCTGCTCGACGGGCTTCCCGACGGGCGGGGCTCGCAGAGACCATACACACGGCCGAGGTCCTCGCTGGAATGTGCATTCCAGCGAGGTTCTCGCTGGTTTTCAGCGAGAACCTCGGCCGTGTGTACGGCGGCTCACTCGTAGCCACACCCTCTCACAGTTAGAAATAACTCCCTAGGACACACTTAAAGCGGAGCTCCACCCTGATATATATATTTTTTTTAAAAATCTGAAAAAAATAAATAAAAATGAAATGAAAAAAAAATAAAAAAATACTCACCCTAAATAGGCTGTTACTATGCGGAAGTCCCGAATCTGCCCTCACGATCCGCGGTGCTGTTTTCTTCCTCCTCCTCTTCTCGGTGTCTTCTTGTGAATGGGCCGCGCTGCATTCTGGGAACTGTGTGTATTCCAGAAAGCAGCCGGACCATTCACAAAGCGCTGCGTCGCTCGCACATGCGCAGTAGGAAACGGGCAGTGAAGCCGCACGGCTTCACTGCCTGTTTCCCTGACTGTGGATGGCGGTGCCGGGATCGAGGAAAGGCATCGGCGGGGGCCATCAGCGCGGGCGCCTAGGACAGGTAAGTGTCCTTATTCAAAGTCAGCAGCTACACTGTTAGTAGCTGCCGACTTTGAAAAAAAAAAAATGCGGGTGGGTGGAGCTCCGCTTTAACCCCTTCATCGCCCCCTAGTGGTTAACCCCTTCCCCGCCATTGTAATTTTTACAGTAATCAGTACACGTTTATAGCATTGATCGCTGTATAAACGTGAATGGCCGCAAAAATGTGTCAAAAGTGTCTGATGTGTCCGCCATATTGTCATAGTCATGAAAATCGCAGATCACCACCATAACTCATAAAAAAATACCATAAACTATCCCCTATATTGAAGACGCTACAACTTTTGCACAAACCAATCAATAAACGCTTATTGCAATTTTCTTTACCAAAAATATGTAGAAGAATACGCATCAGACTAAACCAAGGAAAATAAATATATATATGTTTTTTGGGGGATATTTATTATAGCAAAAAATAAAAAAATATAGAATTTTCTTTTAAATTGTCGCTCTATTTTTGTTTATAGCGCAAAAAAAAAACCTGCAGAGGTGATCAAATACCACCGAAAGAAATCTCTATATGTGGGGAAAAAAGGACGCCAAATTTTGTTTGGGAGCCACGTCGCACGACCGCGCAATTGTCAGTTAAAGCGAAGCAGTGCCGAATTGCTAAAAAGTGCTCTGGTCAGGAAGTGGGTAAATCGTTCCGGGGCTGACGTGGTTAATATGACTTTTTAAAAGCAACCCTTGCACAATGCACTCTCCTCTCCTCTCCTATCCCAGCAATGGCTGAGCTTACTGGTGACCTTCCTTCTAAGGATGTTGGGTTCTTGGCTGTCATACTGATCCTCTGGCTTTAAGGGTTTTTGGTCACTGACCAGAATCAAGAATTTACAGGATCTCAGATAATGTCATCTTCATACCTATCCAGGACAATGAAACATATTCAGCTTAGTTCCCCAGCTTTGTGTGTTACCTGCAATCTCTGTGTATGCCTTGACGTTGTAAGCCTCGGAGTTATCTTTGACTCAGACATGTCTATGGACGCACAAATAAGATCGGAGGTCAGCGGATCTCAATATCTTCTCCGCTTGCTACGTAGACTCATCCCCTTCACCCCGAAAGAAGACACAGCAGTAGTAGCTGGAACACTCATCGATTCCAGACTTGACTACACAAATTCCATCTACCTAGGATTACCGAAATACCAGATAGCTTGTCTACAAGTTGTCTAGAACACTGCAGCCAGACTGGTAAAGGGTAAAAAAAACGTGAGAACCGATCTCGCCGGTCATGAGGTCCCTCCACTGGCTAGCCGTAAAGGATTTGGTGACATTCAAGAGCCTCTGCCTCGCCTACAAATGCGCAAGGAAACATGCCGCAATACTTATGCGAGAAAATCAAACACTACACTCCAAATCGGGCCCTCTGATTAACTAATCAGAACCTCCTCAACATCCCCAAATCTCGCTACAAATCAAAAGGAGAACAAAGATTCGCAGTCCAAGGACCTCGGTTATGGAACGCTCTACCTACAGACATTCAGACATTCGGATGGAGGAAAACCAGACAAAAACTTAAGACCCATCTATTCTGAAGTGTGGCTGGATGACGACACTGGATGCAAAGCGCCTTGAGGCGATTAAGTTCGCATTTGTAGCGCTATACAAGTTACTCACCCACTCTTACGGTGTGGTTGGTCTGGATGAAGTCTTCTCTCCCTTTGTCCAGTTTCAGAAGATCCTCCTGGTAATGCTGAGATGAGAGGATGGAGGGGGGTTTATAAAGTCTCGTCCTTGTTAAAACCTCCCCCTCCTCCTCCGACCTCCATCTGTGAGATCACTATTTCTCAAAAATGGAAAATTCAGAAAAAGAGCCTCATTGTTCACCACAAGGACATGAAATAGAAGTTGTGCAATGTGTACTGGTATCACGGTGACAATCTAATCTTCTCTCTGGTTCCTTGATTACACAGCTCAGCTATCTGTGGATAAACAATGCAAGTGACCTAAGGTCAGAGAATTTCCCAAGAAAGCAAACAACATAGATCTCTATATCAACTATCCTCCTTGTTCTCCATTAATGGGATCAATATTTCACAAGCTTAGCACTGACGGGACTTCCATAATGTGTCATCTATTTTGTTATACGGTGCCAAATATCTAAAAGCAGACCTTCACCCTTAAATGAAGTTTCCTCCTCTCCAACCCTCCCCAACTCCACTACAGAAATAATTTGTCTCTTTATTTGTTTACCTACTTTTTTTCATGTAGACCCCACATCCTTCTCTTCTCACCTAGGTGAGTGACATGCAGTCTCCCAGTGCCTCCTGGGATATGTGATGTTCATATCCCGGGACTAGGGATGAGCTTTGAGTTTCGAGTAGAACTCGTGTTGGACTCGAACATTGCCTGTTCGCCGAACAGCAAACTATTTGGGGTGTTCGCGGCAAGTTCGTGTTAACTTTAGAACCCTGTTAAAGTCTATGGGCCAGATTCAGGTAGATGGGAGCATCTTTGCTCTGGAGTAACGCTTCTCATTTACGTTACGCTGCAGAAATTTTAGGAGCAAGTGCTGTTATTCATGAAGCACTTGCTCCTAAAGTTGCGGCAGCGCATCGCAAATGAGCCGCCGGAATTCAAATTGGGCGGGTACGGGGCGTGTAGTATTCTAACTATGCGCGATCCCGCGGCGAACGTACTGCGCATGCGTCGAGGGTCAATGCATCCCAGTGCGCATGCTCCAAGTTCTGTCAGTGAACGTCAATGACGTCACGTCCCCATTCATGAATGTTTTACGCAAACGACGCGATTTGTTTTTTTTCCGACGCGATGACGACGCCTATACCTAACATAGGATACTCCACTAGGGGGCTGCTTTATCTATACGCCGCATATCGCTTCCGGAAACGTCGTAAAGTCACTGCGTCGCGCCCGAAAAAGATCGTGAATTGCCGATTTCCGCTCATTAACATATTTTTTGAACGCCCCCGGCGCCATTTTTAAGTTGAAGTAACGATGCGATGGCGAAATTCAATTACGCCGATCGCATCGGAACTCCAACCCGGCGTTTCTTGTTTTCTGGTTACAGAAAACAAAAACGCCGGCTTAAAGTGACAGTTAGGCTGACTCTACCTGAATCTGGTCCTATGGGACTCGAACGTTTGAAATCTAAAGGCTAATATGCAAGTTATTGTCCTAAAAAGTGTTTGGGGACCCGGGTCCTGCCCCAGGGGACATGTATCAATGCAAAAAAAGTTTTAAAAACTGCAGTTTTTTTGGCAGCAGTGATTTTAATAATTCCTTTAAGTGAAACAATAAAAGTGAAATATTCCTTTAAATTTGGTACCTAGGGGGGGTGAAGTAAATAAATCATGCAACAACCAACTATAAGCACCTATCCTTCACTGTAACTCGTGATACCCATATATAAGTTATTGCATCTGTATTAACATGCATGAGTCCTGTATTTGCTACTGTATAATAGGCCGAAGTGTGCTCTAGGCCTGAGGCTAAGCATTAGTTAATGAGACAGACACCTTTGAAATCAAACAATTATATTTATTCTAACAAAAAGTGTCCATTGTATAATAAACAATGATGTAACATAGAATGCCTATTGCACAATATATAAGCACTAATAACAATCTCTATGACCTAATACAATTTTGGCAAATAAGATAGAAAGATACTTAACCACTTGCTTACTGGGCACTTACACCCCCCTCCTGCCCAGGTAAAATTTCAGCTTCCAGCACTGCGTCGCTTTAACTGACAATTGCGCGGTCGTGCGACGTGGCTCCCAAACAAAATTTACGTCCTTTTTTCCCCACAAGTAGAGCTTTCTTTTGGTGGTATTTGATCGCCTGTGCGATTTTCTATTTTTTGCGCTATAAACAAAAAAGAGCGACAATTTTGAAGAAAAATACAATATTTTTTACTTGTTGCTATAATAAATATCCCAATTAAAAAAAAAACACATTTTTTTTTCTCAGTTTAGGGCAATACGTATTCTTCTACATATTTTTGGTAAAAGAAAAAAAAATCGCAATAAGCGACTGGTTATCGCAAAAGTTATAGCGCTTACAAAATAGGGGAGAGAATTATTATTTTTTATTATTTTTTTTTTACTAGAAATGGCGGCGATCTGCGATTTTTATTGGTACTGCGACGTTATGGAAGACACATCGGACACTTTTGACACATTTTTGGCGCCATTCACATTTATACTGCGATCAGTGCTATAAATATACACTAATTACAGTATAAATGTGACTGGCATTGAAGGGGTTAACACTAGGGGGTGAGGAAGGGGTTAAATGTGTATGCTAGGTGTGTTCTAACTGTGGGAGGAGGGGGGGGTGACTGGGGGAGGTGACCGATCTGTGTCCCTATGTAGGAAGGAACACAGATCGGGCTCCTCCCCTCCAGAGACAGGACATTGTCTCTGTGTGAGCCGGCAATGAGAGATGATCTATGAGAGATCATCTCTCATTCGCCCACAGATTGCATCACAAACGGCCGCTCTGATTGGCCGTTTGCCGCGATCTGTGATTGGCCGTGTCCAAGGGACACGGACAACACAGGGCTTCCCCGCAGCGCGCTATACAGCGCGCGCTGGGAACGCCAGAATGACATGCCGTCAAATGACGGCATGTTGGCTATTCAGGCCCGCGCTGTTGCCGTCATCCGACGGTAGCGCGGGCCTCAAGTGGTTAACCTCGGTACTCCCTGGCTTGGTCCTGATGGAAAAAGGAAATTTTTAGCCTCTGCTACTCAGTTTTGTCCATTCACATTTCAATCACACACACCCCTTACTGCCCCCTTCTTCCGATCCAACCAATCCTGGCACTTTGGGCCAGATTCATGAAAAGTTAGCCACATGTCTTTAGTAAAAAAAAAAATCGCAATAAAAAAAAATAGCTACCTAGCGGGAACAGCGACACTAATACAGCGATCAGAAAAATGATCGCTTAGTGACGCTGGCAATAGGGAGTGAAAGGGTTAACTAGGGCGGTGATCAGGGGGTTAAAACTTTATTAGGGGGGGTGGGGGGGCTATCCTGAACCTAACACTAACTGATTTTTACACTGCCTGTCACACTGACACTAAATGCAGTGATTAGATCACTGCATTCAGTGACACTGTGACAGGGGGGTGGGGGGGGGCGATCACAAGGGGTTAATATGCCTATGTGAGTGTGTGTCAGTGTTGTGTTGGTGCACACTTACTTGTGGTGTCTTCTCTCATGAGCAGCGCTGGGAAACAGCGCTGCGATGAGAGATTACATCATTTCCTCCTTCCTGTGTAAACACAGGAGGAGGAAGTGACAGGGTGGGAGCAGCGCTCCCATTGGCTGGGAGCGATCGCGGGGGGGCAGGTATTCGCCGACATCCGCCCGCAGATCCCGGATCGCTCCCGGAGCCAGGGGGACCCCCGCACGCCGCGGAGGGGGTCCCGCACTTGTGCCTGTACGTGCCATTCTGTGGCCGTATATGTGCGTGCGGGGGTCCTTAAGTGGTTAAAATCCATACTAGACTATTCATGGGAGGATGTGCAGAGGGGGAGCCTAGCACCATTTCATTGGGTGGCAGTGCCTGAACTCAGAGGAGCCAGCAGCCTTTACAATGACATCATAGGAGAAAATGGTAGTGCAGGACCTGAGTGGTGGCTGCAGAGAAGAGGCTCTCAGCAGGACAAGGCTGGATCTGTTGGGTGGGTGAGTTTCTAAAGTGTGCAGAACACAGCATCAGGGCAACTGTCATCTCTGCCCTGTAGTGGCTCCTCTTCTGACCTGAGTGCTGCGAGTACCTGTGTGCTGTGAGTACCCATGCGCTGTGAATACTCGAGTGCTGTGAGTACCTGTGTGCTGTGATTACTCATGTGCTGGGAGTACACAAGTGCTGGGAGTACTCGGGTGCTGCGAGTACCTGTGTGCTGTGAGTACCTGTGTGCTGTGAGTACCTGTGTGCTGTGATTACTCATGTGCTGGGAGTACACAAGTGCTGGGAGTACTCGGGTGCTGCGAGTACCTGTGTGCTGTGAGTACCTGTGTGCTGTGAGTACCCATGTGCTGAGAGTACTCGAGTGCTGCGAGTACTCGAGTGCTGCGAGTACTTGTGTGCTGTGATTACCCATGTGCTGGGAGTACCCAAGTGCTGTGGCACATAGCAGAGAAGAGTAGAAAAATTCCAGGAAATCCTTTAAGTATAAAAATAATAAACAAGGGAAGTCATATCATATTGGCCCCATAAAGAGTGATGACGGAATCTGGTTACAAAGGATGGAGAGATAGTGAAAGTTTTGCATTTATTCTTCTCCTCAGTCCTCACAAGGGATTCGGGGGGCTTCAGTAACCAAAAGTGCAGTGTTTATCCTCATGACACATCTCAGGAAGCACCCTCATGGCTAACAGAGGACAGAATTAGAAATAGACTTGGAAAACCTAACATTAATAAGCCACCGGCACCAGTCAGCCTATCCTGGGATAACTAGTGTTGCTCACGAATATTCGCATTGCGAATATTCGCTACGAATATTGCATATTCGAGTATTCGTGAATAACTCGAATATCGTGGCGAATATTCGCTATTTCGAATATTCGTATTTTTCAAATTTCGCAATAAATTTCGCAATCAATTTTGCATTCGTGTAATTTCGCAATAGCGAAATTCCGCAATAGCGAAATTTCGCATTTTTTTTTTATAAAATATAGCGAATATTCGTAAATATCGAATATTCGTGATATTTTATCCAAAAAAAAATAGCGAAATTTTGCAATCATTTTCGCTTTCGCATATGCGAAATTTCGCATTTTTTTTTTTATAGAATATAGCGAATATTCGTAAATATCGAATATTCGTGATATTTTATAAAAAAAAAAAAAAACGCAAAAATTTCACATTAGCGAAACTTCGCATTGGCGAAAATTCGCATTGGCGAAAATTCGCAATTTTTTTTTTTTTTATAAAATATCACGAATATTCGATATTAACGAATATTCGCGATCGCATATGCGAAATTTCGCTTTTTTTTAAAATAAAATATACCGAATATTCGTAAATATCGAATTTAAAAAAAGAAAAATCGCGAAATTTCGCATTAGCGAAAATTTGCATTGGCGAAAATTCGCAATTTTTTTTTTTTAAATATCTTCGAAATATTTGCGAAATATCGCGAAATCGAATATGGCGTATTCCGCTCATCACTAGTGATAACGTCTTTCAATAGCACAATCACCTGCCAGTAAATTGGGAAGAACTGATCTATCTAAGCAATACACAGTATAAATATATGTACAACTCCTGGGATGTATATATATCCTCTACACATTGTAAATTAAGCTAAACTGACTAGCCTGCCTGCTCTATCTAGCTCTATCTAAAAAGATAATCTCTCTGTCTCTCTGATTGCTTTCATTAACAAGCCGAAACACACTACACGAGGCCGCCCAGCAGGCGGCCTTTTATAGTGTGGGGCGTGTGCTAAAGCCCTGAGCCATGGCTCTTCGTTATTTTGCGTGCTGTGATTGGCCAAGCATGCGGGACATACAGCATGCTTGGCCAATCATCAGCGTGCAATGCCGCAGTGAATTATGGGCCATTTTGCGTCACTCGAATTTGGCGCGAACGACCGCTTTTGTTAGAATTTCGGCGAACGTACAAACAGACAATGTTCGAGTCGAACATACGTTCGTATCGAACGCGAAGCTCATCCCTAATGAGGAGGTGAGTTGCCATCTAGATAAAGGAAGGCCCATAGACGTGGTGTATCTAGATCAGCCTTTCTCAACCTTTTTAACACAAAGGAACCCTTGAAATAGTTCTCTGGTCTCAGGGGAACCCCTGCTTAAAATTCAAAATCTACAACTCATGATACATTAGTGTGATGGTCAGTAAGAAGAATGGTTCTTACACTTGTGGTCATTGGGATGAAATACCTCCTTACAGATAGCTAAAAAGATCAATAGTGTCAGTGGGAACTTATCTGAGAGGCAGAAATTTCCCAATGCTGAAGGAACCCCTAGCAACCTCTGGAGGAACCCTGGTTGAGAATCACTGATCTAGATAAAGGAAGGCCCGTAGATGTGGTGTATCAAGATAAAGGAACGCTGGTAGATGTGGTGTATCTAGATAAAGGAAGGCCCGTAGATGTGGTGTATCTGGATAAAGGAAGGCCCGTAGATGTGGTGTATCTGGATAAAGGAAGGCCTGTAGATGTGGTGTATCTGGATAAAGGAAGGTCCGTAGACGTGGTGTATCTAGATAAAGGAAGGCCCGTAGATGTGGTGTATCTAGATAAAGGAAGGCCTGTAGATGTGGTGTATCTAGATAAAGGAAGGCCCGTAGACGTGGTGTATCTAGATAAAGGAAGGCCTGTAGATGTGGTGTATCTAGATAAAGGAAGGCCTGTAGATGTGGTGTATCTGGATAAAGGAAGGCCTGTAGATGTGGTGTATCTAGATAAAGGAAGGCCTGTAGATGTGGTGTATCTGGATAAAGGGAGGCCCGTAGACGTGGTGTATCTGGATAAAGGAAGGTCCGTAGACGTGGTGTATCTAGATAAAGGAAGGCCCGTAGATGTGGTGTATCTAGATAAAGGAAGGACCGTAGATGTGGTGTATCAAGATAAAGATGGTAATGTGGTGTATCTAGATAAAGGAAGGCCCGTAGATGTGGTGTATCTGGATAAAGGAAGGCCCGTAGATGTGGTGTATCTGGATAAAGGAAGGCCCGTGGACGTGGATAAAGGAAGGTCCGTAGACGTGGTGTATCTAGATAAAGGAAGGCCCGTAGATGTGGTGTATCTAGATAAAGGAAGGCCCGTAGACGTGGTGTATCTAGATAATGGAAGGCCCGTAGATGTGGTGTATCTGGATTTTGCAAAAGCATTTGGCACAGTTCTCATAAACGTTTACTGTACAAAGTAAGGTCCATTGGCATGGACCATAGGGTGAGTACATGGACCATAGGGTGATTTTTGTTGGCGTTTTGATGGCATGGCACAGTGGCTGCGTTTTGATGGCACAGTAACTGCATTTGATGGCATGGCACAGTGGCTGCGTTTTGATGGCACAGTAACTGCATTTGATGGCATGGCACAGTGGCTGCGTTTTGATGGCACAGTGACTGCATTTGATGGCATGGCACAGTGGTGACAATTGCTAGGTACAGTGAGGCTGTTTTTTTTTTTTTTTTTCGTTTGCCCTCCCCCAAAAATTTGGAGCACCATCCGCCACTGCAGCTCGCACACCCCAAAGGCCGGCCCTGGTTGGGAGAACCCAATCTACCGGCCAGGAGTGGGTCCCATGCACCCAGGTAATGTAACAAGAGGCTGAGTGAGCCAAGAGTGACAGAGAGCTGTCTGATACAGTCAGCGGGACCAGTAAGAAGAGCAGCGGTGCTGCTGCTGAAGAAGGAGCCAGGTGGCTCTGCATTTTCAGTCCGTTTTTTTCTGTGTGAAGCCGAAACCTCCGCGAGGGAAAATTTGTGTTGGACTTTGTATTTCTTCTCATTGAACAAAAGTTGTCCAGGAAACCCTCGCAGCATTTAAACACTCGCCATCACTGAGCTTATTCACCCCACAACCACTATATATACTAAACATGAGATATACAATATTTACACAACACACACACAGACACAGGGCCAGATTCAGGTAGGAGAGCGGATCTTTATGGTGGAGTAACGTCTCTCATTTACGTTACTCCGCCGAAACTTTAGGAGCAAGTACTGTATTCACATAGCACTTGCTCCTAAAGTTGTGGCGGCGTATCGAAAATGAGCCGGCGGAATTCAAATTGGGCGGGTAGGGGGGCGTGTATTATTTAAACTAGGCGCGATCCCGCGGCGAACGTACTGCGCATGCGTCGACTGTCAGTGCGCATGCTCCAAATTCTGTCAGTGAACGTCAATGACGTCAATCCCCATTGACGGACGTTTTACGCAAACGACGCAATTTTTTTTAAATTAGACGCGATGACGACGGCCATACTTAACATAGGATACTCCACCTAGGGGGCATGTTTTTTCTTTACGCCGCGTATCGCTTACGGAAATGTCGGAAAGTCACTGCGTCGGGCCCGAGAACGATCGTGAATTTCCAATTCTCGCTGATTAACATATTCTCGGCGTTAGTCAGCGGGAACGCCCCGAGCGCCATTTTTAAAATTGCAGTTCCGATACGACGGCGAAATACAATTACGCCGCTCGTATAGGAACTCCAACCCGGCGTATCTTGTTTTCTGCTTACAGAAAACAGAAACGCCGGCTCAAAGTGAGAGTTAGGCTGGAGTATCACTGATACCCCAGAGTAACTCTACCTGAATCTGGCCCTATATTGTCACATTTCTGCTGTTCTTGCTACACTTGTAGCTGACCTGCAATTTCCTGCAGAGCGTAAACCACACATTGAAATTTCCCGTCATTCCTAAACCCCTCCCCTTCCCATGGCACAATACAGAGATTCATCGTTGCTCAATATGTATTGCAAGGTGAAAAGACACGGCACTCTCTAAGCTCTGAGGAACATTTTCTTGCAAAGCACAACTTTCCTATTTGCCTTTTCTAGATGATGCGCGACCCAGATCATTCCACCACTCTCAGTTCTTCTTTGAATTGACCCCATCCCTCCATATGTGAATGTGTTGAGTATAGCCTTATTTAACCACTTCATTACTGGGCACTTAAACCCCCTTCGTGCCCAGACCAATTTTCAGCTTTCAGCCCTGACGCGTTTTGAATGACAATTGCGCGGTCATACAACACTGTACCCAAATTATATTTTTATCATTTTTTCCCCACCAATAGAGCTTTTTTTTTGGTGGTATTTGATCATCTCTGCGATTTTTATTTTTTGCGCTATAAACAGAAAAAGACAGGGGGCCAGATTCATGAAGAGTTAGGCTGGCGGATCCAGTGATCCGCCAGCCTAAGTGTCACTTTGAGCCGGCGTTTCTGTTTTCTGTAACCAGAAAACAAGAAACGCCGGGTTGAAGCTCCGATGCGATCAGCGTAACTGAGTTTCGCCATCGCATCGTTACTTCAACTTAAAAATGGCGCCGGGGGCGTTCCCGCCGATTTACGCTCAAAAAATATGTTAATGAGCGGAAATCGGCAATTCACGAGCGAATTCCGGCGCGACGCAATGACGGTACGACGTTTCCGGAAGGGATACGCGGCGCGAAGATATACCTACATGGGGTTGGAGTATCCTATGTTAGGTATAGGCGTCGTCATCGCGTCGGGAAAAAAAAAAAATCACGTCGCTTGCGTACAAAGATCATGAATGGGAATGTGACGTCATTGACGTTCATTCACAGAATTTGGAGCATGCGCACGGGGATGCTTTGACACTCGACGCATGCGCAGTACGTTCGCGGCGGGATCGCGCTTAGTTTAAATACTACACGCCCCGTACCCGCCCAATTTGAATTCCGCCGGCTCATTTTCGTTACGCTGCCGCAACTTTAGGAGCAAGTGCTTCGTGAATAACAGCACTTGCTGCTAAAATTTCGGCAGAGTAACGTAAATGAGAAGCGTTACTCTGGAGCAAAGATGCCCCCATCTACCTGAATCTGGCCCATAAAGTTTTACTTTTTGTTATAATAATATCCCAATTTTTTTTAAAATATTTTTCTCTCAGTTTAAGCTGATACGTATTCCTCTACATATTTTTGTTAAAAAAAAATCGCAATAAGCGTTTATTGATTGGTTTGCGCTAGGGTTGTCCCGATACCGATACTAGTACTAGTACTTGTACTCCCGCAAATACCCCCGATACCTAAATAGAATACTTCCCGCCGCCACTGTCGTCGCCACCGCAAGCCGCCGCATACCACAAAGCCGCCGCCGCATATCGTCGTATACCGCCATGTATTGTAATCGCCGCATTACAGGCACCTGTTTGAATCCTTAATGCCCGCCGCGTATAGACACTCCCGAGCAAGGGGGAGTGTCTATGCACTGAGCTGTGTGTATAGACACTCCCCCTTGCTCGGGATTGGTCCAGTCCCGAGAAGAGGAGTGTCTATACGCGGCAGCCATTGAGAATTCAAACAGGTGCCTGTAATGCGGCGATTACAATACACGGCAGTATGCAGCATCTACGGTACTAAAGGTATGGGGGACATGACATGGCTGCATATATGGGGGACATGACATGGCTGCATATATGGGGGACATGACATGGCTGCAATATGTGGGGGACATGACATGGCTGCAATATGTGGGGGACATGACATGGCTGCAATATGTGGGGGACATGACATGGCTGCAATATGTGGGGGACATGACATGGCTGCATATATGGGGGACATGACATGGCTGCAATATGTGGGGGACATGACATGGCTGCATATATGGGGGACATGACATGGCTGCATATATGTGGGGGACATGACATGGCTGCATATAGGGGAGACATGACATGGCTGCAATATGTGGGGGACATGACATGGCTGCATATATGGGGGACATGACATGGCTGCATATATGGGGAACATGACATGACTGCAATATGTGGGGGACATACATGGCTGCAATATGTGGGGGACATACATGGCTGCAATATGTGGGGGACATGACATGGCTGCAATATGTGGGGGACATGACATGGCTGCATATATGGGGGACATGACATGACTGCAATATGTGGGGGACATGACATGGCTGCAATATGTGGGGGACATGACATGGCTGCATATATGGGGGGACATGACATGGCTGCAATATGTGGGGGACATGACATGGCTGCAATATGTGGGGGACATACATGGCTGCAATATGTGGGGGACATGCTGCACATGACATGGCTGCAATATGTGGGGGACATGACATGGCTGCAATATGTGGGGGACATGACATGGCTGCAATATGTGGGGGACATGACATGGCTGCAATATGTGGGGGACATGACATGGCTGCAATATGTGGGGGACATGACATGGCTGCAATATGTGGGGGACATGACATGGCTGCAATATGTGGGGGACATGACATGGCTGCAATATGTGGGGGACATGACATGGCTGCAATATGTGGGGGACATGACATGGCTGCAATATGTGGGGGACATGACATGGCTGGCAATATGTGGGGGACATGACATGGCTGCAATATGTGGGGGACATGACATGGCTGCATATATGGGGGACATGACATGACTGCAATATGTGGGGGACATGACATGGCTGCAATATGTGGGGGACATGACATGCTGCAATATGTGGGGGACATGGCTGCAATATGTGGGGGACATGGCTGCAATATGTGGGGGGACATGGCTGCAATATGTGGGGGGACATGGCTGCAATATGTGGGGGACATGGCTGCAATATGTGGGGGACATGACATGGCTGCAATATGTGGGGGGACATGGCTGGGGTGACATGGCTGCATTTGGGGACACATTAAAAAAAGTATCGGTATTCGGTATCGGTGACTACTTGAAAAAAAGTATCGGTACTTGTACTCAGTCCTAAAAAGTGGTATCGGGACAACCCTAGTTTGCGCAAAAGTTATAGCGCCTACAAAATAGGGGATAGGTTAATGATTTTTTTTTTCTAGTAATGGCGGAGATCTGAGATTTTTTTTTTGTCAGGCCTGCGATATTGCGGCGGACATATCGGACACTTTTGACACAATTTTGGGACCATTCACATTTATACAGCGAGCAGTGCTATAAAAATGCACTAATTACTGTATAAATGTGACTGGCAGGGAAGGGGTTAAGACTAGGGGGTGAGGAAGGGGTTATATGTATTCCCTGGGTGTGTTCTAACTGTGTGGGGGGAGGGGGGTGACTGGGGGAGGTGACCAATGCTGTGTCCCTATGTACAAGAGACACAGATCGGTCTCCTCTCCTCTGACAGCACGTGGAGCTCTGTGTTTACACCCCATCATTACACAGAGCTCCACGTCCCTGCTGTCACCTGCTGGGACTGCCGATCGCGTGTAACCGCGGACATCGCGGCCGCCAGGCACACGCATCGGCTTCCCAGCGATGCGACGGCACAGTGTTTACCCGCTGCGCGCCCCCCCAGCGGCGCGCGCGGGTAATGCAAACAAAAGCCGTCCAAAGACGTCCACCTGGCACCTCAGGTCGGCGCTGTAGACGTCTTTTGATGATAGCGCCGGCCTGAAGTGGTTAAACAAAGTAACTATTCCTAAGCGTACCATCATCCAGATTAATATGAAGACAAGAAGGGTGGGGGTGAAGGGACAGTGGCTAGTGCTGACCCTATAGCATTCCCTCCCCCTAGAATTGATGGACTATCTCGGTACTTGGTAAAGAGTAGTGTTGAATATGCCATATTCGATTTCGCGATATATCTCGAATATATAGTCGAATATTCGAGATATATTCGCTAAATACGAATATTCGTGATATTTTTTGGAAATGAAATCATTGCGAAATTTCGCTATTGCGAATGCGAAATTTCGAGAAATGCGGAAGGAGCACTCTGATTGGCTCAGAATATTCGTGATATTTTACAATACAAAATAATTGCGAATATTCGAGAAATGCGGAATGGAGCACTCTGATTGGCTCAGAATATTCGTGATATTTTATAATACAAAATAATTGCGAATATTCGAGAAATGCGGAAGGAGCACTCTGATTGGCTCAGAATATTCGGGATATATTACAATACAAAATAATTGCGAATATTCGGCAAATGCGGAAGGAGCACTCTGATTGGCTCAGAATATTCGTGATATTTTATAATACAAAATAATTGCGAATATTCGAGAAATGCGGAAGGAGCACTCTGATTGGCTCAGAATATTCGTGATATATTACAATACAAAATAATTGCGAATATTCGGCAAATGCGGAAGGAGCACTCTGATTGGCTCAGAATATTCGTGATATTTTATAATACAAAATAATTGCGAATATTCGAGAAATGCGGAAGGAGCACTCTGATTGGCTCAGAATATTCGTGATATTTTATCGTAATTTCGCAAAAATGCGAATGAGAAATTTATTGCGGAATTTCGACAGTAACACTCTGAAATCGAATATATGTGTTATTTTAGCTAAAAACAATATTGCGAATTTCTCGAAAATATTCGCGCGATATCGCTATTGCCGAATAATCGCATTGCGATTTATCGGCAATATAAAATGATCGCTGCAGCTACTCGGCCCAAGGTCTCTAATCATACCAGCAATGCTTTTACACGTCGATGGGGATCTCTAGGATGTGATCTGTTCTAAATTTTTTTTAAAAAAATACGAATATTCGAAATAGCGAATATTCACCGCGAAATTCATAATATATCGCGAATACACGAATATGCCATATTCGAGCCGAATATTCGCAATACGAATATTCGTGAGCAACACTAGTAAAGAGCAACATACATGTTTTAGTAAAAAAAATACATTTTTATTACATATAAAATAGTTTGACATACAATTGAAAAAACATAAACTCAGGATGCCCCCAAGCAATATCTGTAATTACAACCATATAGGCCGGTCTGTGCCCCGACTAGTTTCGTGGTAAAAACACTTCCTCAAGAGAACCAATCTATAAAGCAAACAATACAATTACAGTTAATAATAAGCAAACATGATAGTCCAACAGTAGCCATATTACAACATAAAAAGGGGTAGTAGTACAAGAAAATAGCTACCCAATGTTTGGGTGATCGTGTGCGGCATCAGGCTGCCCGTGTTTAGTTACTCCCTGCAGCGGACAAGGGGGATAGTGCGGAATTCTCCAAATGGAGGCATAATATGGGTAAGGAGTCAATTGGTTAACAGTACAAGGAAAGAGTGGGACACCCGTAAGTGGAGGAAGGGGGAGAGGGGGGGAAGGGAACCGGGGAAGGAGGAAGGTCCCTGCTCTGTGATGAGCAATCGCCGGGCCCGCGCATCCAGATCCCCGATTGATGCGGCGGGCGCGCGCTCTCTACAATGCCGGGAAGCCGAGGGTTCCTGCGGCCGCAGCATTTCTATGGCTCGGATGGCAAGTGGTCAAAGGGTGTGGCGGTGATCAGGGACATTGATTGGTGACAGTACGAAAAACAAATGTCCATCTGCAGGGGCGGACTGACAACTCATGGGGCCCCCGGGCAATAGAAGATTATGGGGCCCTCAGGCTTACAGATGGCCACCAAGCCAGGTGGCAGTACAGAGGCGGAGCAGCTAAAATCTCTGGATTTTCACATCAAAAGCATGTCAGTATCGGACATATCAGGGACAGATGTAAAAAAAAAAACACAGATTTTTACATACTGTCCCTGATTTTAATGAGCCTGGCAACCTTGATGGGGCCCCCTAGTGGCATGGGGCCCTCGGGCAGTGCCCGGGTACCTCAATGGTCAGTCTGCCCCTGTTCATCTGTGAGCTGCAAAAGTTCCTGTGTAGAAATGTCATCCTCCAGGCCAGGGGTGCCTAACCTTTTGAAGAGCGAGGGCCACTTAAGCAAATTGGTAACTGGTTGCGGGCCACAATGAGCAGAGCAGGAGGAGGACAGGTCCGTGTCTAAGGACACAGCCCACGGGGATATAGTAGCACAGGGAAAAATAAAAAACAAAGACGAGATATACGTAGAAGAGGGGACACAAAAGATAACGGATTGGGAATACTTACAACTAAAGCACTTTGTAACCACACTCCCTGCACCTATAAGAGATAACACAGCACAAAATCCAATAGAAAAACTTTGCACCAGGGGAGGAACATTACAACATGGAATCGCGACGACTTACAAAATCCTTACAGAAATAGGGACAAAAGATATACTACAAAGCATAGATGCCTGGGAGAAAGAAATCGGAGAAAGAATAGAAGAGACACAAATGGTTAGAGCGACATTCTCCTACGCAAAAGACATAACAACAATAGAAGCTAACTATAAATGCATGATGCAATGGCACTTGACACCTGTCAGACTTAATAAAATATCACCAGCTAACTCCCCCCTTTGCTGGAGGAACTGTAATCAAGTAGGAACTGCTCTACATATATGGTGGGATTGCCCGATAATTCGGGAATTTTGGACTGAAGTCCTTAAAACGATAGAGGAGATTTCAGGAGAAAAGATCTCACTAGATTTCTTGACCTGTCTCTTTCATGGACAAGGTATACAAAAAGGGAAAAAAAATATATATATACGCCTCAACATTGGTCCCAGTGCTGCTAAACGCAGCAAAGGGACTAATCCCGAAATTCTGGCTCCACCCACAAAAACCTCCTCTGAAAGAACTCATACACAGGGTTGACCACATCGCAGAGATGGAGTATTTAAGAGGGGTTGACCTGGGGGAGGAGGCGGGAGGAAGGGACGAAAAAATTTGGGATCAGTGGAGAACTTATAAAACATCGGAAAAAGCCACCGAAATATTACTAGAAACAAATTAGTAAATGACACGACCCGATCCAATACGGAAAAGAGGGAAAAGAAGGGGGGGGGGGGGGCTTTAATAATAGGGGGGGGGATAAAATATATACAGAGAGATCCAGGGAGGGGGGTGCTGGGGGGAGTAATGGTAGTGTTATCTATTATGAGCACGGGTAGTCATTTGTAACTACACTTTTAATATATTGGAAAAAAAAAATACATATCAACATTAATAAAATAAAAGAAACAAGTGGAAAAAAAAAAAAAAATCACACAGAGAACTCCCCACAAATGATGCAAATCCGAGGTGGAAACATGACGGGCGAAAAAACAAAAAGATGAACCCCTCTAACACCTCTTAACCCTGGGTTAAGCCTGATGTGGGAAAAAATAAAAAAAAAATAAAAAAATAAATAAATAAGGACACAGCCCACTCTACTCTATGGGCCCTCTGATCCAAATCTCTATAAAAGGTGAATATTAAGTCCGATTGGGTCGGACCGATCATGTGAAAGGGGCCTAAGGCTGCTTTCACACTGATGCACTGCGATTTGCCCAAACTACGGGCAGCTCAGTGCACCTGTGGATTTTCTGCATGTTAGCTGCACTTTGCCGTAAACTTCTATTATCTCTTGCAGGTGTGGCGCACTTCCTGAAATCGCAACAAACCCGCAGGTAATAACACGGCTCAGTGCTTGTTGGCTTTACCAGCGGCTTCATTCACAAAAACTGCTGCTCTGGGATGGCGAGTCAGCAACTCGTGATCTGAGCTTGCCAACCCGACATCCCAGAGCATGAGGTCGAGGGCCACATCAGAGGGCTCCGCGGGCCACTGTTTGGGCACCCCTGCTCCAGGCCATACTGATCACCATTGGTGGGTGTGGGCGGGGCTTCTTCTGTCTGGCCAATCACAGCAGGTCACATGACAGTTGTAAACAATGGAAGTCCTCCTTTCATGTCACCCATTGTGTACATTTGTGTTGCTAGCTGTTATTGCTCAGTGTGATTCTTATGCCGCGTACACACGATCACTTTTTGTGATGAAAAAAAAAAAAACGTTGTTTTATCTCACGAAACAAAACAACGTTTTTCAAACTTCATTTAAAAAAAAACGAAGTTGCCCACACACCATCGTTTTCTGAAAATACTCTTGCAAAGCGCGGTTACGTACACCACGTACGACGGCACTTTTACCCACACACGATCATTTTTTATGACACAAAAAACAACATTTTGAAAAAACGACATAAACAATTAAAGCATCTTCGAATTTTGTTTTTGGTCGTTTTTCAGAAGACATAAAACAAAGTTTTGCCCACACGCTATCATTTTAAATGAAGTTTTTTAACCACTTAAGACCCGGACCAAAATGCTGCTAAAAGACCTGGCCCCTTTTTTTGCGATTCGGCACTACGCCGTTTTAACTGACAATTGCGCGGTCGTTCGACGCGGCTCCCAAACAAAATTGGCGTCCTTTTTTCCCCACAAGTAGAGCTTTCTTTTGGTGGTATTTGATCACCTCTGCGACTTTTATTTTTTGCGCTATAAATAAAAATAGAGCGACAATTTAAAAAAAAAAAAATGCAATATTTTTTTTACTTTTTGCTATAATAAATATCCCCCCAAAATATATATATATATATATATTTTTCCTCAGTTTAGGCCGATACGTATTCTTTTACCTATTATTGGAAAAAAAAAAATCGCAATAAGCGTTTATCGGTTGGTTTTCGCAAAATTTATAGCGTTTACAACATAAGGGACAGTTTTATTGCATTTTTATTATTATTTTTTTTTTACTACTAATGGCGGCGATCAGCGATTTTTTTTGTGACTGCGACAATATGGCGGACACTTCGGACAATTTTGACACATTTTTGGAACAATTGTCATTTTCACAGCAAAAAATGCATTTAAATTGCATTGTTTACTGTGGAAATGACAGTTGCAGTTTGGGAGTTAACCACAGGGGGCGCTGTAGGATTTGTGTGTTGACTGTGTGTGTTTACAACTGTAGGGGGGGTGTGGCTGTAGGTGTGACGTCATCGATCACGTCCCCCTATAACAGGGATGACGCGATCGATGCTGCTGTCACAGTGAAGCACGGGGAAGGTGTGTTTACACGCGGCTCTCCCCGTTCTTCAGCTACGGGGACCGATCGCCGCACTGCAGCGGCGATTGGGTCCTCGAATCCCGCGGACCCGGTCCCAGAGCTTCGGACCGGGTCACGGGCGCGCGCCCCCGCGACCCACGGCTGGGTACTAGAACCACCGTATATATACGTTGATGTGCCCAGCCGTGCCATTCTGCCGACGTAAATGTACAGTAGGCGGTCCTTAAGAAGTTAAATGTTGTTTTATTTCATCACAAAAAACGACCGTGTGTACGCGGCATTAGGGTACAGATAGGGCCAATCACAGCCAATCTGAACCATGTGATTAGCTCTGGCCAATCACAGCTAACCATAAAAAATGAAAAAAAGTGATCACTTCCCCAGAGTAGTACAATGTTACTATGGTAACATTATATTGCTCTGGTCACAGTGTGTTAAAAAATTGTATTTACAAAAAATAAAAACAAATTGAAAACAAATGATTACATTAGGTTTTTCGTACTGTCACCAATCAGTGTCCCTGATCACCGCCACACCCTTTGACCACGTGCCATCCCAGCCATAGTAATACGGCGGCCGCAGGAACCCTCGGCTTCCCGGCATTGTAGAGAGCGCGCGCCCGCCGCATCACTCGGGGATCCGATGCGCGTTCCCGGCAATTGCTCATCACAGAGCAGGGACGTGGATCTGTGTATGTAAACACACAGATCCACGTCCTTTTAGGGAAGAAGAGACCGATCCGTGTGTTCCTTGTATATGGGAACACCAATCGGTCTCTTTCCATAGTCAGTCTCCCTCACCCCACTGTTAGAATCACTCCCTAGGTAACACATTTAACCCCTAGTGTTAACTCCTTCCCTGCCAGTGACATTTACACAGTAATCAGTGCATTTTTATAGCACTGATCGCAGTATAAATGACAAGGGTCCCAAAATAGTGTCAAAAGTGTCTGATGTGTCCGCCGTAATGTCGCAGTCACAATAAAAATTGCAGATCGCCGCCATTACTAGTAAAAAAATAAATAATAATAAAAATGCCATAAATCGATCCCCTATTTTGTAGACGCTATGGGCCAGATTCTCATAGAATTTCGCCGGCGTAGCGTAAGCCATTTACACTACGCCGCCGCATCGTACTAGAGCAGGTGCCGTATTCCCTAAGCACTTGCTCCGTAGTTTGCGTTGGCGTAGCGAAAATGGCCCAGCGTAAGCCCGCGTAATTCAAAGGGGGCGGCTTCTATTTAAATGAAGCGCGCCCCCGCGTCGAACGACCGGCCGGGGAAAAAGCCCAGTGCGCATGCTCCAGCTCACGTCGGAAAGCGTCGCTGAAACCGACGTCAAAACGACGTGATCGTCATTTACGCAACTCCCTATTCGCGAACGAGTTAGTAAAACGACGTAAGCGACGGAAAAAGCCGACGCCGACCCGACGCCATACTTAACACGGCATCCGACGGCACCCGACGGCATCCGACGGGACTTCGTAAGGTTACTCCTCATAGAAGCAGGGGTAACCTTACGCGAACGAAAACGACGTACGCGACGATGGGGCGGCGTAGAAGCGATCGGGAATCGGCGCAGTAGCCTCATTTGCATAGGCAAATGAGAAAAAAACGTAAAGGCCACCTAGTGGCCGGAGTTGTCATTACAACTACGATCCGCAAGTGTAATGGTATTACACTTGTCGGATGTTGAAGCGTATCTATGCCAAAGTGATGCTAAGCATCACGCGCATAGATACGCGCCCAAAAAAACGGCGATATGACGGGGTATCTGAGATACTCCATCGTAGCGCCTCTGAGAATCTGGCCCTATAACTTTTGTGCAAACCAATCTCAATATACACTTATTGTGATTTTTTTTTTTAACCAAAAAAATGTACAGTAATACCTTGGTTTGCAGGCATAATTCGTTCCAGAAGCATGTTTGTAATCCAAAGCACTTGTATATCAAAGCAAATGTTCCCATAAGAAATAATGGAAAATCAGATAATTCCTTCGACAACCACAATTCATGTAAAAATGATCAAAATATGAATTAAAGCTCATTTTAATACTGTACTGTACTGTACCCCTGTGTTAAAAAAGAAAAAAAAAAAAGAATAATCACAGTTTGAATGTAAAAAATAAATAAATAAAAAATGACACTCACAATGTTAAGGAGTTGGGAGCTCATCCATGTAAAGCCATTGGCCCGGATTCACAAAGCACTTACAGTACGCCGACCTATCTCCAGATACGCCAACGTAAGTACAAATGTGCGCAGTCGTATCTGTGCGCCGAACCCACAAACCAAGATACGTTGAAAAATAGGCTTCAGCCGCCCGACGTAACTGTCCTACGCCGGCGTAGAGTGGGCGCATATTTACGCTGGGCGCATTTGGCACTCCCATTGATCTTAGATTCAAATATGCAAATGAGTCAAATACGGCTTTCCGCGAACGTACTTGCGCCCGGCGCATAATATACGCGGTTTTCGTAAGTCGTACGTTCGAGGTAAAGTTGTTCCCCATATTAGAGGTGCAAATCATGCAAAAGGTATGGACCAAGGGACGAATGCCGTCACATTTTACGTAGTTTAGGTTGTACTTAATTAGGGCTGGGCGTAGGTAATGTTCACATCGTAGGCAGTGATTCAACGTATCTTAGGCAGTTGTTTCGACGTGATTGTGAGCATGAGCACTGGGATGCGCCCAAGGCACGACGCATGCGCAGTTCCTTTTAAGTACTTGTCTGGCGCTCGGCCCATCATTTGCATGACGTCACGCTTCATTTAAATTTATCACTACTTTGACTACGAATTTACTTTACGCCAGCGCAACGTTGGGAGCATTTGCTTTGTGAATTCCATGCTTGCCTCTCCACGTTGCGCCGGCGTAGCGTAATAGAGATACGGTACGGCGGCATAGATATATGCCGATGTATGTGAATCTGAGCCATTGTGTATATTACAGTAAAGCCGCTGGTGTACAGTATATACTATGGGCCAGATTCAGATACATTGGCGCATCTTTCCGGCGGCGTAGCGTATCTCATTTACACTACGCCGCCGTAACTTAGAGCGGCAGGTCCCGTATTTCAGAAAGAACTTGCGCCCTACGACGGCGTAGTGTAAATGGGCCGGCGTAACCATGCCTAATTCAAAGTTGGCTGGTAGTGGGCGTGTTGTATGTTAATGAATCGTGATCCCACGTAAATGACGTGCCGAACGAACGGTGCATGCGCCGGTCGTGGATGTATCCCAGTGCGCATGCTCCAAAATCACGTTGGAAATACTCATTGATATCGACGTGAACGTAACTTACGCCCAGCCCCATTCCCGAACGACTTGCGCAAACAGCGTAAACGACGCAAAATTTGACGCTGTCCCGACGTCCATACTTAACATTGGCTGCGCCTCATATAGCAGGTGTAACTTTACGCCGGTCGAACGCCTACGTAAACGACGTATATCAATACGCCGGGCGCAACTACGTTTGTGAGTCGGCGTATCTAGCTCATTTGCATATTCTACGCCTAAATCTACGGAAGCGCCACCTAGCAGGCAGCGTAAATATGCAACTAAGATACGACGGCGTAAGAGACTTACGTCGGTCGTATCTAAACAAAATTCCGGCGTATCTTGCTTTCTGAATACAGACGCATCATAGAACTTACGTAGCGTATCAACAGATATGCCGATGTAAGTTCTTTCTGAATCTGGCCAGAGGTTCGGGGTGATGGTGGCTCCCAGTGCTTCCTGGAGAACTCAGAGACACTCTGGAACTGTTGACATCACTTCCGGGTGCTCCGAATGCACGTTAGGCCCCCCCCCACCCAGCTGGAAGTGTCAGTGGGTGTCTACTACAGCTTTACTGTACATAATACACAGTGGCTTTACATGGATGAACACCAGACTCCTTAACATTGTGAGTGTAATTCTTTTGTTTTTACAGTAAGACTACATACGTCAATTTGGTTTGGGCGCCACGTCGCACGACCTGCGCAATTGTCACTTAAAGCGACGCGGTGCCGAAACGCAAAAAACGTGCTCTGGTCATGAAGGGGGGTAAATCCTTCTGGGGCTGAAGTGGTTAATTTCTTAATTTTCCGAAAAATTATGACAAAAAAAATTACAATTTGGAAAAAGTGTCATGCCTTTTACTAAATACCTTGGACTGTCTGCTTTCCAAAGAGGGGTGATTTGGGGGGTATTTGTACCCTCTTGGCGTTATCAGGCCACAAGAAATGAGATTGGCCGTCAGTACATCAGGATTGTTTAATTTTCAGATATATCCCATAGCTTGTAACTTTCCTACAGACTAAATAATAGACACTTAGGGCCAAATTCAGGTAGGAGAGCGGATCTTTATTTTGGAGTGACGTTTCTCATTTACGTTACTCTGCCGAAACTTTAGGAGCAAGTACTGTTATTCACAAAGCACTTGCTCCTAAAGTTGCGGTGGCGTAGCGAAAATGTGCCGGCTGAATTCAAATTGGGCGGGTAGGGGGCGTGTATTATTTAAACTAGGCGCGATCCCGCGGCGAACGTACTGCGCATGCGTCGACTGTCAGTGCGCATGCTCCAAATTCTGTCAATGACGTCAATCCCCATTCACGGACGTTTTACGCAAACGACGCAAAACTTTTTAAATTTGACGCGATGACGACGGCCATACTTAACATAGGATACTCCACTAGATATGTGCGTTCCCGTTCGTAACGAATGGATTTTCATACGAATTTGTTAGTATTCGTACATTTGTATCAATTCGAACATCCGAATAGCTGAAAGACCTAAAATACGAAAATTACGGAATTACGAATAAGCAAAATAACGAACAAACGAAAATACGAAAGTACGAATGGACAATCTTACCAAAATACGAAACACTGAAAAAGCAAAAGAACGAAAATTACATCTATAACGAACGATTTGCATTCCACATTTTAAATCCTTTGTCTGTTAGTATTTTCATTCGTATGTTCGTATTTTCATTTGTGTGTTTTGTAAATCTGTTTCTTTGTCTGTTCATAAATTTGTGTACTTGTAAGTTGTAACGTTCTTTCGAATGGGCAGTGTAGTTAGTAAGTGATGTATCTTACTAAATATCTTACCCAATCAGCTTATCTCTTTTGTGCTGAGTCACCTTGTTGGCAAAAAGTCCGACCGTGTGTACGGGGCTTAAGAGAAAGCATATCTTAATATGGATTAGCCGCGTGTTGCGATGTATTTACGAAAGTACAAAAATTACGAATCCATTAAACGAAAATTATTATCTAACAAAATTACGAATTTCGAATCAACGAACATAAAGTAGACAGAATTACGAATCATTCAGTATAAACGAAAATAAAACTGTTACGAAAATACGAACGGATCCGAATAGGAAAACTTGCGTCTTACAAAATACGAACGGGTCCGAATAGGAAAACTTGAATCTTACGAAATTACGAATCTTTACGAATCTACGGAACGAGACAAAACGGAACAAAAAAATACGAAATTTTTTGTTGTGCACATGTCTATACTCCACCTAGGGGGCTTGTTTTTCTTTACGCTGCGTATCGCTTACGGAAACGTCGGAAAGTCACTGCGTCGGGCCCGCATACGATCGTGAATTGCCGATTCTTGCTGATTAACATATTTTTTGCGATAATCAGCGGGAACCCCCAAGAGCGCCATTTTTAAAATTGCAGTTCCGATACGACGGCGAAATACAATTACGCCGCTCGTATAGGAACTCCAACCCGGCGTTTCTTGTTTTCTGCTTACAGAGAACAGAAACGCCGGCTCAAAGTGAGAGTTATGCTGGCGAATCACTGATACTCCAGCCTAAATCTACCTGAACCTGGACCTAATTTGGGGTATTTTCACTAAAGAAATGTAGCAGAATACAGTCTGACCTAAATATATAAAGAAAAACAACTTTTTTCACAATTTTCAGTCTTTGTTTATTTAGCAAAAAGTAAAAAACCCAGTGGGGATTAACTACCACCAAAAGAAAGCGCAAGTTGCATGAAGAAAACAATAAAAATGTCATATAAGTACAGTGTAGCATGACCGCGCAATTGTCATTCAAAGTGTGACAGCGCTGAAAGCTGAAAATTGGCCTGAGCAGGGAGAGGGTGAGAGTGCCCGATATTGAAGGGGTTAACATAGCGGGCTGAAAGGTCGCCATATTAATGAAACAATGTTAGTGCAGTGATCTCCCCCCTCTGTTGTGTTCTTACAGGTGGACTGCCCCCCCCCCCCCTCCAGAACACACTTATCAGCATTGGCAGCCATTGTCTGCCAGCACTGATCCAATGCTGGTTTTCCAGGCTGCTGTACAGACAGGCAAAATGTCATCTGGTTTCTGTTGAACCGACCAATACCAGCTGATATTTGGCTTGTGTGTACCAACCTCTAGGGTGGCTCCTCTATCTATGGAGGAGCAGTGGAGACCCTCTTGGACCACAGCATTGTCTGGAGAGGGGGGGTGTTAGATGGACTAGAAGAATTAGATGGACATTTTTGTCTCCTTTTGGGATAAAGGTTTTACATCAATGGATAAAAGCTGACCATTGTATGGACCCCTGTCATTGGTAAATGGTTTGTCCCAGCCCTCTAACTGACACTTTTTCTGGACAGATTGGTCTGTTAACCGCTTAAGGACCGCCAAAACGAACTTATACGTCGACAGAATGGCACGGCTGGGCAAATGGGTGTACAGGTAAGTCCCCTTTAATTTGCTGCCATGTGGTCGCTTGTGCCGCCGCCCTGTCGCAAAGCTCCGTGCCCGTGGGACCCACGGACTCAACGTCTGCCTGTGTCCCGCCACCGGGTCACATAGCTGAAGAACGGGGAGATGTCACTGTAAACACAACATCACCCCGCTCTTCCTAGTGACATGTCACTGATTGAATGCTCCCTCTCATCGGAACTAGCGATCAGTGACGCTGCCACTCGTAGCCACGCCCCCTAACAGTTAGAATCACTCCCTAGGACTACTTCAGACCCCTACAGGTTAACCCCTTCACTGCCAGTGTAATTTTTACAGCAACAGTGCATTTGTATAGCACTGATCGCTGTAAAAATTACAATGGTCCTAAAAATGTTTCAAAAGTGTCCGATGTGTCCGCCATAATGTCGCAGTCACAATAAAAATCACAGATCGCCCGCCATTACTAGTAAAACCAAATAATAATAAAAATTCTGTAAAACTATCCCCTATTTTGTAGACGCTATAACTTTTGCCCAAACCTATCAATAAACGCTTATTTCGATATTTTTTCTACCAAAAATATGTAGAAGAATACGTATAAGCCTAAACTGAGGGGAAAAAAATGTATATATTTTTGGGGGATATTTATTATAGAAAAAAGTAACAAATATTGCATTTTTTTCAAAATTATTGGTTTGGTTGAACAATGAACCAATCCCACCACCCGTCCCTTTGATGTCACCAGACTCTAGGTGGAGTTCTCACATCTCTTGATTCCCACCACATATCTTTATACATCCTCTCCCTACATATAACCCAGCATGGAGGGGCTCAGTGAAGGTGGTGGTGAAGGTGTGGAGGTGTCGGATCGGATCACACAGATCATAAAAGGAGATCCGCCCGGCCTCATAATCCAGATATATCCTGACTCTCTTACTGGAAAAATCATCAACTAAGAAGGTCTCGTCACTGTCATGTATCAATAAATGCTCATCACATGACATGTTCAATCCCCAGGACTTGTTATTATATCCAATTCCTGACTCCTCCCCTCCCCTCTCTATACTGGGGTAACACATTCCAACTGTCCAAATCCTCGACCCCTCGACATCCACATCCCAGTAATGTCTCCCTGAGGAGAAACTCTGACTGCTCATCACCTGAGAACAATCCTGAAATCTCTCTGGTGTTTTGGGGTAATTCTGGTATCTATCTGACCAGGATACAGTTTTCCTGTCATCTGATATCTGTAGATCATTACTAGCTGTGTTTCCATCCAGTAATATGTCTGCAGCTCCCTGTATAGGGAAGTATACATTTACCGCTGCTATTATATCAGATAAACCTGTGTGTAAGACCCCCGCCACACCCAGACCCCCTCCATCATGGAGGAGCTTCTCATGTCTCTCTCTGTCCTCATTATCTCCATCCTCAGTATCACACAAGTCACCTGTGTCTGATTCCTGTAAGACAGTCAGTGGATCCGTCATGTTACGCAGCTCCTCAATGTGACGCAACTTCCTGGACAGCTCCTCCTTCTTTATTTCCAGATCCCGGATGGAGATGGAGATCCGCTCTGCCCTCCCGGAGATTTCCCTCAGGACTCTCTCCTCCAGATCTTCCAGACGTCTCCTGAGATCTCTAAACAGGGCAGTGACTCTCTCGGTGTCACCAGCTGCTTCTTCTTCTACTTTCCTCCTGTGTTCCTGCAGACTCTGGACTCTTTCCTCCGTCTCCTCTCTCTTTGTCAGATGTTTCTGCAGAAAATTCCTCAGTGTCTCCTTCTTCTTCTCAGAGGCCTCATCCAGTGACTCCATCTCATGTCCTTTATGTCCTCCAATCAGACAAAACGTACAGACACAGGTCTCATCCTCAGTGCAGTAATACTCCAGGATCTTCTTATGGACGGAGCATTTCCTGCTCTCCATGGATAAGATGTGTTCTGGGGACTTACAGAAGACGCCGGACTCCTCCCGATCTGGCAGAGCAGACAGGAAAGTCTCTGCTATGTTACGTAGTTTCATGTTCCTCTGCAGTGCAGGACGATCCGGAAACTTCTCTCTGCATTCAGGACAGGAATATCCTCCAGACCCCCCCTGTGTATCCAGCACATGATCAATACAGACCCGGCAGAAGTTGTGACCACATCTCAGGGTTACAGGATCCGTATAAATGTTCAGACAGATGGAACAATTTAGCTCAGCTCTCAGATAAGCAGACGCCATCGCTGACAGCAGAAGAGGGAAGTGAAGCTGAAAGTCTCTGGAACTAGAAATACAGTTGATCCCGTTATAACTCGTCTGCACAGGGCGAGGCTGAGCTCATCTCTCAGCTGATTTGTTAATACATAAACATGGGTGAAGCTCTCAAAGAGTTTTATAAACAATCAATAGAAACTCAAAATTCATGTAATTATTGGACAAGACACAATAAATATGCGTCAAAAATGTATAAGTGATCAAACGTGAGCATAAGTAGAGTAGATATATTGATTACATCAGTTCATAAAAGTAAAGTGCAGTGCTTCTCATTTTATCCAGGCCAGATCTCTATAGTGACCTCCAATGATTCCAATGTACTAATCACCAGCACACCACACTCACCAGAACATATGGCTGCATAAAGTATAAGCAGCAAGTATGCTCTATTGGGTCATTTAGACCATGGGTCTTCAAACTACGGCCCTCCAGTTGTTCAGGAACTACAATTCCCATAATGCCTAGTCATGTCTGTGAATATCAGTGTGTTACAATGCCTCATGGGATGTGTAGTTCTACAACACCTGGAGGGCCGTAGTTTGAGGATCCCTGATTTAGACAATGACATCTCTCCATTGTGTAGTGCTACTCCCATAGAAGCCACTGGATTACTGCTCAAGTCTTCCCAAAATATTTGCCTTGCAGCCAGGCACACAACACGCTCATTCACTCTTTCTTCAAGGAACAGTCTAGGAGGATGTTGTTTTTGTGTTTTTTATATTTGTAGAACTTGGATAGAGATGAGGGAAGGGGTGGGATACTCCAAAAATAAGAACTATGTACAACTTGAAGACTTGGTATTCCTTTCTGAGCAAGCTATAATAAAGTCCTTAAAACAAACTATAGACTTCAACTTTAAGTAGTTAGAGCCACAAGAGCAAAGTCCCGTAGGAGATTAGACTGAACAAAGCTGTTAGGGACACCAGCCAGTGTCCCCTTTAACAGACCCACAGCTGACTATAAGGCACCAGAGGGGTAGCTAGAGCACAAGGTCCCCAAGATCTCTACGTGTCTACAAGGCACCAGAGGGGTAGCTAGAGCACAAGGTCCCCAAGATCTCTAAGTGTCTACAAGGCACCAGAGGGGTAGCTAGAGCACAAGGTCCCCAAGATCTCTAAGTGTCTACAAGGCACCAGAGGGGTAGCTAGAGCACAAGGTCCCCAAGATCTCTAAGTGTCTACAAGGCACCAGAGGGGTAGCTAGAGCACAAGGTCCCCAAGATCTCTAAGTGTCTACAAGGCACCAGAGGGGTAGCTAGAGCACAAGGTCCCCAAGATCTCTAAGTGTCTACAAGACACCAGAGGGGTAGCTAGAGCACAAGGTCCCCAAGATCTCTAAGTGTCTACAAGACACCAGAGGGGTAGCTAGAGCACAAGGTCCCAAAGATCTCTAAGTGTCTACAAGACACCAGAGGGGTAGCTAGAGCACAAGGTCCCCAAGATCTCTAAGTGTCTACAAGACACCAGAGGGGTAGCTAGAGCACAAGGTCCCAAAGATCTCTAAGTGTCTACAAGGTACCAGAGGGGTAGCTAGAGCACAAGGTCCCCAAGATCTCTAAGTGTCTACAAGGCACCAGAGGGGTAGCTAGAGCACAAGGTCCCCAAGATCTCTAAGTGTCTACAAGACACCAGAGGGGTAGCTAGAGCACAAGGTCCCCAAGATCTCTAAGTGTCTACAAGGTACCAGAGGGGTAGCTAGAGCACAAGGTCCCCAAGATCTCTAAGTGTCTACAAGGCACCAGAGGGGTAGCTAGAGCACAAGGTCCCCAAGATCTCTAAGTGTCTACAAGACACCAGAGGGGTAGCTAGAGCACAAGGTCCCCAAGATCTCTAAGTGTCTACAAAGCACCAGAGCGGTAGCTAGAGCACAAGGTCCCCAAGATCTCTAAGTATCTACAAGGCACCAGAGGGGTAGCTAGAGCACAAGTAAGCTCTTCCAGACAAGACTCCTGACAAACTCCACAACATTTTCCCTGCCATCCCCTCAGATTGCTGGAGGTGTGGTTCAGGTGTGGGCTCACTCCTACACATTTGGTGGGACTGCCCCTCTCTGCAACCATTCTGGAAGGAGGTGCATGAACATATCATAGACATCACCACCATGCCTGTTGACTTCTCCCCGGAGCAATACCTATTGCACCACACTTCTCTACCGAGATCGCATTATCGCAAGTCACTGGCGTTACATCTCATAAATGCAGCCACCCAATGTATCCCATTGAATTGGAGGTCCGCAACCCCTCCTACGATCAAAGATTGGCGCTCTCGTGTTAGCAAAATTGAAGAAATGGAACAACTCATTCACCAAGCCAAAGACACCCACGACACATTCAGATACACATGGGCTTGCTGGTCCCACTACAGAGATTCATTACTTCCTATGAACCCACCTATCCCTACGGGCCCTCCAATGGTGCCCGGAAGGGCGCCTGTACCCTGACCTTGATATACCCTTCACGGCCACCCTATGCCTCCTTTGTCAGTCCCTGTTCTCTCCTACCCCTCTCCTTTCCTTCTTGATATTTTCACCCCTCTGATACACCTGGTTTCACAGTACTTTTTACCTCTATAGACGCCCCTATACTGGTCCCTCCCTCCCACAATCTCTTGCACACTGGAGAATGTTTCTTTCTTTCGCCAATTAGACAATATGGTTGTGTTTCCCATGTTTTATGGGGAATATTGGCTACACCCCTTGTTGAACCGTTGCTGTTGCAGTTGTGTTTTCCATTCCCTCCCCTCCCCCACACCGTCCACAGGTTGTTCCCAATAGGGGTGGTTGGGTCTCGGGGGGGCCCTTACTGACTCACTGACTCCTGAATTAAAGGTTTACCTCTTCATAGATGTACAATGTATGAATGCTTTATACATCACCTTACTATTCTTAGCCTTAGCCGCCGTACACACGACCGAGGTTCTCGCTGAAAACCAGCGAGAACCTCGCTGGAATGCACATTCCAGTGAGGACCTCGGCCGTGTGTACGGTCTCGGCGAGCTTCCCGTCGGGAAGCCCGTCGAGCCGAAATAGAGAGCACGCTCTCTATTTCCTCGACGGCCCGCCCGGAAGAATGGCTGGTTGCCATTCCCGACGGGCGGGTCGCCGATTTCGACGGCCGGCAGGGAACCTCGACGGGCGGAACGATGTGTTCTGCCCGTCGAGATTCCCTGCCGTGTGTACGCCGCCTCACCTGATTGGCACAGTGATTAATGTTTGTGCTATTGTAATACCTATTGTAATGCCTAATGTGAACTTAAGTCTGTTCTTCATATTGTAATCTTTTGTACAAGATTGTTATGTTAAAATACAAAAAAAAAAATGTTTTTTTTTTTTTTTTTTAAAGCACTGGTAAGCTCTCCCAGCAGTTTTCTTGCCGGGAAAACCGGCCATGTGTACGAGGCTTTGGGTATTTTGAGACAGAACAACTGCCTTGCGTGTTTGAAATTTGATGGCTTTCTGTGGAACTACAAGGCACGTTAAATCACTCCTTTGGAAGAAAAGGTGAGGGCGATTATAAAGCCCCATACACACTATGGGCCAGATTCAGCAACACTTGCGCTGGAGTATTTCGATATGCGCCGCGTAACTGTGAAGATGCGCCGTCGTTTCTATGTGCCCGTACCCACCAAACTAGATGCGCCCAATAACGGGCCATTTGCGACCGGCGGAACGTTCCGACGCCAGAGTATCGTCATCGCTTAATTTCGCTGGGCGCATCAGTCGCGCCCATTGATTTCCCCTGCAAATATGCAAATGAGGGATTTTTCCCAATTCACGAACGGATTAGCACCATATGCCGGCTACATGCGCCGCGCGTATCTCGTCCGTCCGGCGCAAAGTTATTTCTACAAAAGGCTGCTTTATCTTTACTCCAGACGGTCACAGGTCAGCAGGAAAGCAGCTACAGCAGCGTTACCGATGATAAGAGCTAGCTGAGCACCCCCACTTGCAGGACAACACCTCTGTCCATGCTTGTCTGTCAAATTTTACAGCCATGGAGGAAGACATCATAGGTCTCCATAGCCGAGATGATGGCTGACAGCTCCTGGCCATTAAAGTTCAGCTTTCTCCTGTGTGTTTGCGGGGAACGGGAGCAGCCATCTCAGAACAAAAGTAACATCACTGCGGGGAGGGGGAACAGGATATACTTTAGTGCCGGAATGGCGCTTCTACGGGCGCATTTAAACGCCCAACGGAAGGCATTGCGCTGACGTTTCCCGTGAAGTGGTGCCGACGGAAGTTGTGAGCATGCGCACAAAGGGGGCGAGTGGAGCCTCACTCACTGCGCATGCTCCGTGGTTGATGCGGTGAACGTAAGCCTCTGCGCTGGGCTCCGCCCATCATTTACATATGATCACACCCACTTCCACTTGCGTCGGGTTACGCCAGCGCATTATCGTTACTCTGGCGCAAGTTTACGCGCAACTGCTATGTGAATAACAGTACTTGCGCCGAAAGGGTCTTCAGAGTAACGTAAATGAGAAGCGTTACTCTGGAGCAAAGATGCTCCCATCTACCTGAATCTGGCCCAATCAGTTTTCTTGCAGGTTTTTCTCTTCAGGTTTACCAAAACCATATAGTGCGAGGGCCGGCCTGATTGCATACAAATTGAAACTCTTGAGGTTTGACCTCATATTAGATGGTTTTGGTAAACCCAAAGACAAAAACCTGCAGGAAAACTGATAGGGCCAGATTCAGGTAGATGGGCGAATCTTTAAGTTGGAGTAACGCTTCTCATTTACGTTACTCCGGCGAAATTTTAGGAGCAAGTGCTGTTATTCATGAAGCACTTGCTCCTAAAGTTGCGGCGGCGTATCGAAAATGAGCCAGCGGAATTCAAATTGGGCGGGTACGGGGCGTGTATTATTTAAACTAAGCGCGATCCCACGGCGAACGTACTGCGCATGCGTCGACTGTCAATGCATCCCAGTGCGCATGCTCCAAATTCTGTCAGTGAACGTCAATGACGTCAAATCCCCATTCACGGACGTTTTACGCAAGCGACGCAAATTTTTTTTTTCCGACGCGATGACGACGGCCATACTTAACATAGGATACTCCACCTAGGGGGCATGTATTTATTTACGCCACGTATCTCTTACGGAAACGTCGGAAAGTCACTGCGTCGCGCCCGAATACGATCGTGAATTGCCGATTCCCGCTGATTAACATATTTTTTCGGCGTTAATCAGCGGGAACGCCCCCCAGCGCCATTTTTAAATTAAAGTTGCGATGCGATGGCAAAATTCAATTACGCCGCTCGAATCGGAACTCCAACCCGGCGTTTCTTGTTTTCTGGTTACAGAAAACAGAAACGCCGGCTTAAAGTGACAGTTAGGCTGGAGTATCACTGATACTCCAGCCTAACCCCATAGGGCCAGATTCAGGTAGAGTTAGGCTGGCGGATCCAGTGATCCGCCAGCCTAACTGTCACTTTAAGCTGGCGTTTTTGTTTTCTGTAACCAGAAAACAAGAAACGCCGGGTTGAAGTTCCGATGCGATCAGCGTAAATGAATTTCGCCATCGCATCGTTACTTCAACTTAAAAATGGCGCCGGGGGCGTTCCCGCCGATTTACGCTCAAAAAATATGTTAATGAGCGGAAATCGGCAATTCACGATCGTATTCGGGCGCGACGCAGTGACGTTACGATGTTTCCGGAAGCGATACGCGGCGCATAGATAAAGCAGCCCCCTAGTGGAGTATCCTATGTTAGGTATAGGCGTCGTCATCGCGTCAGAAAAAAAAAAATGGCGTTGCTTGCGTAAAAAGTTCATGAATGGGAATGTGACGTCATTGACGTTCATTCACAGAATTTGGAGCATGCGCACGGGGATGCTTTGACACTCGACGCATGCACAGTACGTTCGCCGCGGGATCGCGCTTAGTTTAAATACTACACGCCCCGTACCCGCCCAATTTGAATTCCGCCGGCTCATTTTCGATACGCTGCCGCAACTTTAGGAGCAAGTGCTTCTTGAATAACAGTACTTGCTCCTAAAATTTTGACAGAGTAACGTAAATGAGAAGCGTTACTCCAGAGCAAAGATGCTCCCATCTACCTGAATCTGGCCCATAATGTGTATGGGGCTTAAGAGCTAGTCACGTTTAGCTTTTAAGGTAGACACGAGCAGACACACAGAGACTCGAGAAAACTTCACACACGGACATTTGGCTTAGATAGCCACACACAAAGTTATATTTATACAATCTTAATGTCGAAATTAAGGAACGTATTGATGCCATTTTATATTCTACTTTTGAATGTTGTTCTTGTAACATTTTGCTATTTTATTATTAAATCAATTTTGGAGTTTTTACATGAGAACTGAACGGATGCCACTTCTCCTCCTTGTCTCCAGTCGGGAAACGCCTGTATAACACTCCATCTCTGATTTGTAATTGGTCCCATTCACTGTGTAAGGTTTTGGCTCCCTTGATGAGGCTGTTCAGCAATAACCTGTGGTCCTGCTAGTTCAGAGCCTGATTCCCCAGATGACCCAATGGGTCCTGTTCCTGGTCTCTCTTCAAATCCCTCTTTGTCAGCTGAGGTAGACCCTCTCCTCTCACCTGCGTCAATCTACAGTAGCAACTTGGTTTTCCAGAGGGGTGAACCCCAATGTATTCCGCAAACACTCCTCCTTTCATCTTCTGACCCATGCCCTGACACAAGGCTCGTACTCCTTCCTCAGTCACATGAGTCCATGAGGCCACACTCTGCCCCCCCCCCCTCTTTTATGCAGCCGGCCAGGTTAACATGCTCGGATAAGGGTCTGGTGTGGATTTTTGGGGGAACTCCACACCATTTAAAAAAAAAAAATGGGGTGGAGTTCACCTTAAAATCCACACTATACCTGAAAGGTCTGGAATTGATACTTGGGGGGAACCCCACGTCATTTTATTTTTAAATTGACGGTGGGGTTCCCCTTAATATCCATACCAGATCTGAAGGGCCTGGTAATTGAATTTGGGGGGACCCCCGCGCTTTTTAATTTTTTTATGAATGAATCCTCTCTGAATTGCCAGAGCCGACAATTCATTAGAGCCGCAAATCAGTTTTATATGTATTTTTTTTCTTTCAGAAATGATACTTTGTGCAGGGACAGTTCTATGTACGGGAAACATGCGCTATTTCACATGCTGACTTTACACCCCCCCCCCCCCCCCAGGTACGAAATTTAAAGGAATATTTCACTTTTATTGTTTCACTTTTAGCATTATTAAATTCACTGCTCCCGAAAAAAATTCAGTTTTTAAAACTTTTTTTTGCATTGATACATGTCCCCTGGGGCAGGACCCGGGTCCCCAAACACTCCCCTGGGGCAGGACCTGGGTCCCCAAACACTCCCCTGGAGCAGGACCCGGGTCCCCAAACACTCCCCTGGGGCAGGACCCGGGTCCCCAAACACTCCCCTGGGGCAGGACCCGGGTCCCAAACACTCCCCTGGGGCAGGACCCGGGTCCCCAAACACTTTTTAGGACAATAACTTGCATATTAGCCTTTAAAATTAGCACTTTCGATTTCAAAGTTCGAGTCCCATAGACTTTAATGGGGTTCTAAAGTTCACATGAATATTTGGTGTGTTCGCAAGTTCTGGTGCGAACCGAACAGGGGGGTGTTCGGCTCATCCCTAACGCTAAACCCCACTAACCACCCTGATTCTGCAGATCCTCTCGTAACTCTGAGGCGGCGTACACACGTACGAGAACCTCGACGGGCGGAAACACATCGTTCCGCCCGTCGAGGTTCTCGGCCGGCCGTCGAAATCGGTGACCCGCCCGTCGGGAATGGCAACCTGCCATTCATCCAGGCGGGCCGTCGAGCAAATAGAGAGCCTGCTCTCTATCCGCTCGACGGGATTCCCGACGGGCGGGGCGAGCCCGGAGCGTACACACGGCCGAGGTTCTCACTGGAATGCAGCTCCCAGCGAGGTTCTCGCTGGTTTCTAGCGAGAACCTCGGTCGTGTGTACACCGCCTGACACCCTGGGTTCCATTCTGAAATGTCACGTTAGTAATGAGAAACTCTCACAATATCACTGAACCATTTAGAAATGTTTACTGAGATAACGAATAACACAATGAAAAGGGGAAGAAAAACAGGTGAAGGAACACAGGTTATGATTGGCAACAAGTATTATTCAGTGCACAAACATCATGTACTTGTAACCTGGTGACCACCTGAAAGGGTATATGTGAACAGGTGCACAGGGGGATAGATTTTCAATATCTCTAATACATGTATTGAATACCTTCCCACTGAGGCCTCAGCACACAAACCGGTACACAAATGCACAACAGTGAATACAGTAACACAGTGCAAGATCTGACTATTTCTCACTGTGTGTATTACTCACACATGTAAGATGGAATCTACAAGATGGAATCGTTCTTCAGCTGAGAAATTATTAGCATCTTGTTCTGCAGCCCTTGCCTTTTGTTCTTTTGGATGACAAGCAGATACAAAATCATCATTGCAGTATAATATTAGGCTAGTTGAAGACACCTGGAATTTAAGGAACATTTACCATTACCACTTTCTTTTTCTACTAAGCTTTACTGTTCTACATTGGCGTTATGCTCAATGTTCCTTAAATTCCGGATGTCTTCAACTAGCCTAATATTATACTGCAATGATGATTTTGTATCTGCTTGTCTTTCAAAAGAACAAAAGGCAAGGGCTGCAGAACAAGATGCTAATAATTTCTCAGCTGAAGAACGATTCCATCTTGTAGATTCCATCTTACATGTGTGAGTAATACAGTACTGACCTTACAGCACAGGGGAGGAAAGCAAGGCCCCAGAGTCTAGCTGTATGATGCCTGGGTGCAGCAGATCCACAGCCGTAGAACTACAAGTCTCACCAGCAGTCTGTAGGAAAGAAACTCACTCAGCAGTACTGTAGTCACTACTTGGATGGGCAGGTGCCCTCTCACCACAATGGATCCCAGCAAATGTTGGACTCCGACTCCAAGGTTTATTATTAAAGTGGAGTTCCACCCTGAATTTTTTTTTGCATTATCAGACTCCTGGGGAAAAAAAAATACTTACCAGAATCGCCCTGTTGCTATGTAGTCCACCTATTCTGCCACTTCCTGGTCTGCAGCGCTCCTAGGTCACTTCCTCCCTCACGTGTGCTCCTAGGAAATGATGACACATCATTTCCCAGGAGTCTGGCGCAATTTAGGGTGGACCACAGATGTGTTTTTCTATGTTGCCATAACAATGGGGCGGGACCTTCCTCCGTCGCTGGCCCATTGTTATGGCAACTTTACAAACAATTGGCACTACGGTGAATTGTGCATTTGCATGCGTGAGCGCGAAATCGAGAGGTGCATGCTGGTTACCCAGCATGCACCTCTTTAAAGCTTATCCAGGAAGAATTATCGTTTGGGCTTCAGATGCCCACAATCATGATGGCAACGACCACAACAGGAGGGTCACAATGGTGAGTGTGACATTTACAGTATATTTTAACAGCATCCAAAATGAACCGTACATACTTTGTTTTTTAATTAATAACTAATAATGCTGGGATTAATAATAATTATAATAAAAAAAAATAATCTGTCCGGAACTGCTTTAACAATAACAGCAGGGCCAACAGGTAAATAAAACAAATTCCTCGTTTAACAAGTCAACTGAGAGCTGAGCTCAGCCTCGCCCTGTGCAGAAAAAATGTGACCGGTTCAACTGCATTTCTAGTTCCAGAGACCTTCATTTAATTTCTCTTCTGCTGTCAGCGATGGCGTCCGCTGATCTGAGAGCTGAGCTGGAATGTTCCGTCTGTCTGACAATTACCGATCCTGTAACCCTGAAATGTGGACACATCTTCAGCCGGGTCTGTATTGATCGTGTACTGGATACACAGGAGGGGTCTGGAGGATATTCCTGTCCTGAATGCAGAGAGAAGTTTCCGGATCATCCTGCGCTCCAGGGAAGCATGACCATGGGGAAATTAGCACAGACAGATCAAGAGGAGTCCGGGGTCTTCTGTACTTACTGTGTGGACTCTCCTGTACCTGCTGTTAGATCCTGTCTACACTGTGAGGTTTCTCTGTGTAATAAACACCTGAGAGTCCACAAAAAGTCCCCAGAACACGTCTTATGTGACCCCACCTTGTCCATGGAGAGCAGGAAATGCCCCGTCCATAAGAAGATCCTGGAGTATTACTGCACTGAGGATGAGACCTGTGTCTGTGTGTTTTGTGTGACTGGAGAACATAAAGGACATGAGATGAAGTCACTGGATGAGGCTTCTGAGAAGAAGAAGGAGACACTGAGGAATGTTCTGCAGGAACTTCTGACAAAGAGAGAGGAGACGGAGGAAAGAGTCCAGAGTCTGCAGGAACACAGGAGGAAAGTAGAAGAAGAAGCAGCTGGTGACACCGAGAGAGTCACTGTCCTGTTTAGAGACCTCAGGAGACGTCTGGAAGATCTGGAGAAGAGAGTCCTGAGGGAAATCTCCAGGAGGGCAGAGCGGATCTCCATCTCCATCCGGGATCTGGAAATAAAGAAGGAGGAGCTGTCCAGGAAGTTGCGTCACATTGAGGAGCTGTGTAACATGACGGATCCACTGACTGTCTTACAGGAATCAGACACAGGTGACTTGTGTGATACTGAGGATGGAGATAATGAGGACAGAGAGAGACATGAGAAGCTCCTCCATGATGGAGGGGGTCTGGGTGTGGCGGGGGTCTTACACACAGGTTTATCTGATATAATAGCAGAGGTAAATGTATACTTCTATAGACAGGAGGCTTCAGACATATTATTGGATGTAAATACAGCTGGTAATAAGTTACATATATCAGATGACAGGAAAATGGCAGGCAAGTCATATAGATGCCAGAAACGCCCAGAAACACCAGAGAGATTCCAGGGTCCTCAAGTGATGAGCAGTCAGAGTTTCTCCTCGGGGAGACATTACTGGGAAGTGGATGTCGGAGGGTCAGATGAATGTACAGTTGGGATGTGTTACCCCAGTATAGAGAGGGAAGGACATAAGTCAGAGATGGGAAAGAATAACAAGTCCTGGGGTTTGGACAGGGATAATGATGATGATCAGTATTGGGTAACACATGACAGTAAGAAGTCCCTCTTACCCACCAATCTCTCCAGTAACAGAGTCAGGATATATCTGGATTATGAGGCCGGGCGGATCGCCTTTTATGATCTGTGTGACCCGATCCGACACCTTCACACCTTCACCACCACCTTCACTGAGCCCCTCCATGCTGCGTTTTGTGTATGGGGAGGACGTATAAAGATATGTGGGGGGAATCAGGAGTTGTGAGAACTCCGCCCAGAATTTGGTGACATCAGAGGGGCGGGTGGTGGGATTGGTTCATTGATCTGCCAATAGCTTGGAGGAGGTGGTGACTCTTGGGAGAATTATCAGGGCTGCCATTGCAGACTTTCTTCTGAAAATGCTAGTTATCTGACTGTGTGTAATGTAACAACATATAACGTGGTACTAAAGTCAAAATATAAAATGACAGCTATGGTGGCGTCGGTCACTGTTTTAGACACAAACACAGTCTTTGTTTTTTCTGAATCCCCTGTAACTTACAGTATGCCTTGTACACACGATCAGGCTTTTTTTCCCCGACCAAACTCACATCGGAATGCCAATGGAATTCCATCGGAGAAAATGAGAACATGTTCTCTATGTAAACTCTGAGTGAATTCCTCGGAATATGCGATGAAAAAATTCTGATGGGCTCAGTCTGACTTTTTTCATCGGAAATTCTGATCGTGTGTACGAGGAATTTGTTTTATTTACCTGTTGACCCTGCTGTTATTTCCCAACTTCCTATAACAAACCAATGTATCCAGAAAAAGTGGCAGCTAGAGGGTTGGGACAAACCATTGCCAATGACAGGGGTGCATACAATGGTCAACTTTTATCCATTCATGTAAAACCTTTATCCCAAAAGGAGACACAAATGTTGGTGTAACAGCTTATAAAGTGTTATCTGGAGTTCGGCTTTAATTTGGTAGTCATGTAAAGTCCACCATAATCTACTAGTCCATCTAACACCCCCCTCTCCAGACAATGCTGCTGTCCAAGGGGGTCTCCACTGCTCCCCCATAGATAGAGGTGTCACCCTAAGACAGGAAGTGTGTAGGAAAACTCACTTATCTCTATACTCTGTGTTCTTCCTAAATCTCCAACTCGCCACAATCTCCAACCACGTCAATTGTAACTCTCCAGTAGCAATAATTGGAGATTTGGACAAGTTGCCTGTATTCACAGAACACAGGCAGTGTATACGCTACGGCACATAATGAGTTGGCTGTTAGGACAGAACACTGGCAGTGTATACACTATGGCACACGACAAGTTGGCTCTTAGGACAGAACACCGGCAGTGTATACACTGCGGCACACGACAAGTTGGCTGTTAGGACAGAACACCGGCAGTGTATACACTACGGTACAGGACTAGTTGGCTGTTAGGACAGAACACCAGCAGGGTATACACTATGGCACACGACGAGTTGGATGTTAGGACAGAACACTGGCAGTGTATACACTACGGCACACAACAAGTTGGCTGTTAGGACAGAACACCGGCAGTTTATACACTACGGCACATGACAAGTTGGCTCTTAGGACAGAACACCGGCAGTGTATACACTACGGCACACGACAAGTTGGCTGTTAGGACAGAACACCAGCAGTGTATACACTACGGCACATGACAAGTTGGCTGTTAGGACAGAACACCGGCAGTGTATACACTACGGCACATGACAAGTTGGCTGTTAGGACAGAACACCGGCAGTGTATACACTACGGCACATGACAAGTTGGCTGTTAGGACAGAACATCGGCAGTGTATACACTACGGCACACGACAAGTTGGCTGTTAGGACAGAACACCAGCAGTGTATATACTACGGCACATGACAAGTTGGCTGTTAGGACAGAAAACCGGCAGTGTATACACTACGGCACATGACAAGTTGGCTGTTAGGACAGAACACCGGCAGTGTATACACTACGGCACATGACAAGTTGGCTGTTAGGACAGAACACCGGCAGTGTATACACTACGGCACACGACAAGTTGGCTGTTAGGACAGAACACCAGCAGTGTATATACTACGGCACATGACAAGTTGGCTGTTAGGACAGAACACCGGCAGTGTATACACTACGGCACATGACAAGTTGGCTGTTAGGACAGAACACCGGCAGTGTATACACTACGGCACATGACAAGTTGGCTGTTAGGACAGAACACCGGCAGTGTATACACTACGGCACATGACAAGTTGGCTCTTAGGACAGAACACTGGCAGTGTATACACTACGGCACATGACAAGTTGGCTGTTAGGACAGAACACCGGCTGTGTATACACTACGGCACGCGATTAGTTGGCTCCTAGGACAGAACACAGGCAGTGTATACACTACGGCACACAACGAGTTGGCTTTTAGGACAGAACACCGGCAGTGTATACACTACGGCACGCGATTAGTTGGCTCTTAGGACAGAAAACAGGCAGTGTATACACTACGGCACACAACGAGTTGGCTTTTAGGACAGAACACCGGCAGTGTATACACTACGGCACATGACAAGTTGGCTGTTAGCACAGAACACTGGCAGTGTATACACTACGGCACACAACGAGTTGCCTTTTAGGACAGAACACCGGCAGTGTATACACTACAGCACACGGCGAGTTGGCTCTTAGGACAGAACACCGGCAGTGTATACACTACGGCACATGACAAGTTGGCTGTTAGCACAGAACACTGGCAGTGTATACACTACGGCACACAACGAGTTGCCTTTTAGGACAGAACACCGGCAGTGTATACACTACGGCACATGACAAGTTGGCTGTTAGCACAGAACACTGGCAGTGTATACACTACGGCACACAACGAGTTGGCTTTTAGGACAGAACACCGGCAGTGTATACACTACGGCACACGACAAGTTGGCTGTTAGCACAGAACACTGGCAGTGTATACACTACGGCACACAACGAGTTGGCTCTTAGGACAGAACACCAGCAGTGTATTCACTACGGCACATGACGAGTTGGCTCTTAGGACAGAACACCAGCAGTGTATACACAAAGGCACACAACGAGTTGGCTCTTAGGATAGAACACCGGCAGTGTATACACTACGGCACACGAGTTGGCTGTTAGGACAGAAAACCTGGATAAGGAGGAAAAAAGTTGTTGCCGCCTTGGAGGTGGCCATTTTGTTGGTTACTGGTGGGCAGACTAACAATGACCACTCATTATATGGCTTAGCGTAGTGTAAACGCAGCCAGTGTTCTGTAAAAACAGCCAACTCACCCAAATCTACAGGTACTGATGCTGGAGAGCCACCAGAGATGGAGATTTGGGCGAGTTGGTGTTTTCGGCAGAACGCTGGGTCAAACACTGATAAAGTATTGAAGCCAAAAAATTATCATGACAGCCATGGAACTAGCATTCTCAAAAGGAGAGTTTAGCAATGGCATCCCCCATGTATCTCTCATTTCATATACCCTTTAAATATGATAAATGTAATCCATTAACTGACACATGACATATGCCAGGTTTGTCTGGATTCCGAGGAACAGTCCCAAGAATTATGCTGCGTACACACAATCAGATTTTCCGTCGGAAAAACCTTGGATGGTTATTCCGACCGAGTTCCGCTCAAGCTTGGCTTGCATGCACACGGTCACACAAAAGTTCTCGGAACTTTTGACCGTCAAGAAGTCGGTGACGTACAACACTACGACGACCCGAGAAAATTAAGTTCCGATGGAGCCTACACATGGTCTATATCTCCGACTTTTCTTGTCGGAATTTCCGATTGTGTGTACACAATGTTAGAGGTTTGTCCCTGGAAATGTTGTTGATTTGAATAATAATTTCTCCAATCGTTTCTATTATTATTTGTATTACAGAGTCAGTTCACCTTCATGATAATAACAATCGGTGACAGTTATTTTATTCCTAATTTTCTTGATTTTCTTAAATGTCAGCAGTTTTCATTCCTGAAAATACATGTCATTCATGTACTTGAGAATAGTCAATTGAACTATGTACAGACTAGTATCTAGATTTTGCTCTTGAATGAAATCCTTGGCAGAAGAACTGACAGTCCACATCACAGGTTTCCCCTATGATAACTCCAGAGACATCTATCATCTGTTATAGTCCTCCTGCCATCCACCAGAGGACCCGATTAGGAATGTTCATGTTTCTATTGGTCATGTTCTATTTCTATCACTGGAGTCATGTGATCAGTTCTGTCAATCGTTTTTCACATGTTTTATGCCTCAATCATGTAATTATACATTTTTTAGAGGGAATCATATTGTATTGTGTCAGGAACAATTCATTAAGACAGTGATATTGATTATTTAATCAATTATTATGCCTCCAATTTAAAATAAACTATTAAATATAACTACACTGACCCCCAATGTATTATTCCTTGAAATTCCTGCTCCATGCAGGACAACGACCCGAAACATACAGCCAGAGCTACAATGGGATGGTTTAGATCAAAGCCTATTCATGTGTTAGGCCCCGTACACACGACCGTTTTTCTCGGCGGAACCCATCAATAAACTTGATGGGAGGCGTGTTTTGCCGAGGAAACCGGCCATGTGTACATTTTTCGAACGAGAAAACTGTCGAGGAACTTGTCGAGCCAAAAAGAGAGCTTGTTCTCTTTTTCCTCAACGGGAATGGAAAAAATTGGCTCGACGAGTTCCTCGACAGCCGAACAAGAAACTCGAGGAGAAAAAACGTCAGTTTCACTCGACGAGTTTCTCGGACGCGTGTACGGGGCCTTAGAATGGCCCAGTCACAGTCCAGACGTAAATCCCATTGAGAATCTGTCACTATCATTTTTTGACACCATAGGTGGTTTAATACAGCAGCTGAATATTTAAATGAGTATTGGACACTTAGGCCAAGATTCACAAAGCACTTACGCCGACGTATATCAAGTTACGCCGACGTAATTGCAAATGTGTGCCGGCGTATGTGTGCGCCAAACCCACAAACCAATATGCTGACTGCGCAGGCGCCGTAAATAGCCGGTCCTATTTCGGCTTTTTTCGGAGGGCGTGACGCGGCTATATACGGCGCCTGCGCAGTCAGCTTCTGGGTCTGTGCGCAGGCGCCGAGAACAGCCGAATGGTAGTCGGCTGTTTCCGGAAGGCGTGACGCCTTATAGTGGCGATATACACCGCGGTGGGCCTAAAGTTAAATGATCTATTATAAAGTAAGTACATGGATAAAAAAAAAAAAAAAAAAACAGCATACTGGCGCTGACGCCAGTATGCTGGATGGGATGAAAGAAAGTGGTTTTAAGGGTGAACCTCCACTTTAACTCCATTTTGCTATATTTTTATTGCATATTTAATCACATTTGCTTTTTATTTCTATTCAAATCAATATTATAGTGTCTATTATGTTTTTAATTTTTTTCTAAAAATAGTTTTCATAGTCTTCTTATCTGGATCCATTTATTTATTATCATCTGGAGTGACTGAGAAACATTGGTTGTATAATAGCGCCATTTGCACTTTTCTCATGTTATCAAGGTTCAACAGGGGCGTGTGTAACGGAACTATGTATTCTGCCTGTATATCTATAATAATCATGCAGTGGGACATACAAGGAACCAAAGGACGTGTTACAATAGGATGAATGATATCTGGGACTACCTGAGATATGGATTATCCACCTTATATTCTGAGATATCTGGAGGCCTGTTTTGGGTTTGTTAGTTCTGAGTTTAGAAGGTAAATTGTAGAGTGACTCTTTCACTGCTAAATTCTAAATGTCTCTTCTCTCTTTTGTGTATTGTATTACAAATTAACAGTCTCCTGTCCGTGTATTGAATTAGCATGTCATTTGTGTTCAGAAGAACTTGTCAGGCTTTGCGGTGCCGAAATGCTTATCTATTGATGGGGTTATCTGTGATTGAAGTCTATTGAGAAAGGAATGTGGTTTATTTTGGCCTGGTGCCAGTGTGTCTAACTTGGGGCCCCCCTGTGGAGGGAAGGGGTGGAGACTTTCATTGTTCCTTGAGTACTCACCAGTTTGTAACTAGATATAAACCAAGAAATGTACCATTAAAGCTGAGATACTTGACCCTTCCAAACGTAGCCTGTCTCGTTCTTAGGAGGGCATGCAATGGGATATTTTTTCTGTGCGTTTTACAACTGGACCTGACTCTCCCTCTGGATCTCATGGATGGGCTTATACTGGACTTACTTGCATAGCAACTTGCCAGGGAAAAGGACGTCTCCAACGGCTGATACCCTCTCCCTACTTGGGTAGCCGTTACAGCGTGTAATTACAATTCTTGATCTAATATTTCAGAGCAGGGCCGTTCCAGCGCCCACCAAGAGTAACTGTGAGGGGTTGCTGCGTTGTGGAACCAGTGCCTAAGGCCCAATTTTTCTACCCCTGTTCAACAGGGGCGTGTAATTACAATTCTTGATCTAATATTTCAGAGCAGGGCTTTCCAGCGCCCACCAAGACTAACTGTGAGGGCTTACAGTGTTGTGGCAACACCAACACCTAGGGCCCAAATTTCAGCAGAGTATATAGGGCAGGCCCCTACTTTCAAACATCCAACTTACAAACGACTCCTACTTGCAAACGGAAGGAGACAACAGGAAGTGAGAGGAAATCTACCCCTAGGAAGTGAAATTCACTCCTGTAAGGCCACGTACACACGATCGAACTGGTCCGCCGACTAGTTTCAGCGGACATATCCGATCGTGTGTACGGCCTAGCGGACAGGTTTTTCCAGCGGACAAATTTCAAAGCATGCTTTTAAATTTGTCCGCTGGTTAGTACGCCTACCCAGCGGACAGAAATCTCCTGCATGCGTGGAAGTATTTTACCCCCTGGTTTGGTGACATGGCAGGCGTCAACGTCACCGCCACGTCACCGCGCTGCCTGTCCACAAGGATTTTGGTTTGATCGTGTGTACACACGATCAGACCAAAAGATCCCCGGAGACATGTCCGCTGTAAACGGTCCAAGGACCGTTTTCAGCGGACATGTCTCATCGTGTGTACGCGGCCTAAGAGTTAATATGGGAAAAAAGAAGTCTCCTCTCCACTGATGCCAATCCTTGTTTGACTAAAAACACAACATTTTCTAAATCCAATTGTCATTGGGACAGAAAGTGAATTGCAATCTTCTGAACAGAGGCACACAGACAGCAAAACAAATGTTACAGGGGTGATAATAACCCTTCTCTATGTTTTCAGAAAAGCTTAAAAATAGCTACACTTTAAAAAAGTACCAGTTCAAAATTACAAACAGATTCTACTCAAGAACAAACCTACAGTCCATGTCTTGTTTGCACCACCTGTATACTGCTGTTCAGAGTATATAGGGCCTGGGGACCCCGCGCCTTTCGTTTTTTTTTTATTTGGGTGCAGGGCTCCCTTTAATATCCATACAAGACCCAAGGAGGCTGGTAATGACCTGGGGGGAGGGGGGGAAACCCATGCCATTTTTGTCAATGATTTTCATCCATATTGCTGGGACCAGGCATTACATTAACTGGTTAAGGACCACCTACTGCACATTTACGTCAGCAGAATGGCACGACTGGGCACATCAACGTATATATACGTTGGTTTCTAGGACCCAGCCGTGGGTCGCGGGCGCGCGCCCGCAACCCGGTCCGAAGCTCCAAAAAACAAATTATATATATTTTGGGGGGATATTTATTATAGCAAAAAGTAAAAAATATTGCATTTTTTTCAAAATTGTCACTCTATTTTTGTATATAGCGCAAAAAATAAAAACCGCAGCGGTGATCAAATACCACCAAAAGAAAGCTCTATTTGTGGGGAAAAAAGGACGCCAATTTTGTTTGGGAGCCACGTCACACGACCGCGAAATTGTCAGTTAAAACGACACAGTGCCGAATCGCAAAAAGGGGCAAGGTCTTTTAGCAGCACTTTGGTCCGGGTTTTAAGTGGTTAAAGCCGCAAGCAGTTTTAAATTACTTTTTTTGTATATAAATGTAATTTTGCGTAGGGACAGTTCTAAACACGGGAAACATGTGCCACTTCACAGGCATACTATACACGCCCAGCAGGTACAATATTTAAAGGTATATTTCACTTTTTTTTTTGTTCACTTTAAGCATCAATAAATTCACTGCTCAAAAAAAACCTGACGTTTAAAAAAAAAATTGCATTGATACATGTCCCCTGGGGCAGGACCCGGGTCCCCAAACACCTTTTAGGACAAAAACGTGGACATTAGCCTTTAGAATTAGCCGTTTTGATTTAGAACATTTGAGTCCCATATACTTTATTGGGTTCTAACGTTCGCACAAACTTTCGGTCCGTTCGCAGGTTCTGGTGCCAACCGAACCGGAGGGTGTTCAGCTCATCCCTATTTAGAAGAGCTGAGGTACTGATTAAACATTTGTGATAGTTTTACTGTAAGTTTCTTCTATGAACCTGTCTTACAATGCAGAGTATGCAGAGTCCACTCTTCCTTTAGCGAAGGCTCTGGCTCCTTTGGTTACCTGCCTGTTAGCGCCATAGCCTGTGTGGAGAGAGCAACTTCATATGACACCCCTCCCCCCAATAACAGGGCTATACAAGTCTTGTGTTAAAATAGTAAAAATCCCTGAAACAGTCCCTAATTTGAATCCATTGTTAATTATGATGTCTGTCACCAGCGACTCACCAAATGAATATGGGGTACAGTGTATCCCATATTCATTCACATGGGGGGGGTAGGATCTGATGGCCCCCTTGTTAAAGGGGGCTTTAATATTCCAATAAGTCACCCCCTGCAGACCCCCACAAAGTACCTCCCCCATGCTAAGGGCATGTAGCCTGGTATGGTTCAGGGGGCGGGGACACTCGCTCGTCTCACAGTTTCCTGGCCTGCCGGACTGCATGCACGGATAAGGGTCTGCTATTGATTTTAGGGGGGATCCCACACTTTTTTTTTTTTTTTTTGCCATAGGGGTCCTCTCAAGATCCATACCAGACCCAAAGGTTATTTTATGGATGTGTTTGTTTTTTTATTCTGCTCTCAGTGGGGAATCCATCTGGCAGGAAATGAGTTTTGATTGTGTAGCATTACCCCCGAAGGAGCTGCTGGATATTTTCGGGCGGCATGTTACCTCTATTTCCTCGCCGTCCAGGGTGATGGATGAGAGAAAGTTCAATATCCACACTTTACACTTCCCTTTTAAAGATTTATTTGCTGAACTTGGTAAAAGAATAAAAGAAGCGGTTGAAGGGGTGGAAGGGTAACAGGTAGGGTTGTCCCGATACCGATACCAGTATCGGTATCGGGACCGATACTGAGCATTTGCTGGAGTACTTCTACTCACGCAAATGCCCCCGATGCCAGATCTGATACTACCCAAATCTCCCCCTCCCGCCGCAACGCCTCCACCGCATACCGCAACGCCGCCGCCGAGTTAATCAGCGCGGGGAACATTACACCTTTCGTTTGAATAGCTGTAGTGTTCCCCGATGCGCTCGGGATTGGACGAGTGATCTGTCCAATCCCAAGCAAGGGGGAGTGTCTATACGCAGCGCGGCGGGGAACACTACAGATATTCAAATGAAAGCTGTAATGTTCCCCGCATTCTGGTTAACGCGGCAGCGGTGACGGAGGCATCTAGGTATGGGGGACATGGCTGCATATGTGGGGGGACATGGCTGCATATGTGGGGGGACTTGGCTGCATATGTGGGGAGACATGGCTGCATATGTGGGGGGACATGGGTGCATATGTGGGGGCACTTGGCTGCATATGTGGGGAGACATGGCTGCATATGTGGGGGACATGGCTGCAAATGTGGGGGACATGGCTGAATATGTGGGGGGACATGGCTGCATATGTGGGGGACATTACAGCATATGTGGGGGACATGGCTGCATATATGGGGGACATGGCAGCATATGTGGGGGACATGGCTGAATATGTGGGGGACATGGCTGCATATGTGGGGGACATTACAGCATATGTGGGGGACATGGCTGCATATATGGGGGGCATGGCAGCATATGTGGGGGACATGGCAGCATATGTGGGGGACATGGCAGCATATGTGGGGGACATGGCTGCATATGTGGGGGACATGGCTGCATAAATAGGGGACATGGCTGCATATGTGGGGACATGGCTGCATATGTGGGGGACATGGCTGCATATGTGGGGGACATGGATGCATTTGTGGGGGGATATGGCTTCATTTGTGGGGGGACGTGGCTGCATTTAGGGACACATTTAAAAAAAAAGTATCGGTATTTGGTATCGGCGACTACTTGAAAAAAAGTATTGGTACTTGTACTCGGCCCTAAAAAAGTGCTATCGGGACAACCCTAGTAACAGGTAAATAGGTTCAGGTGTATTAATTAAATCCGGAAACAACTCCTGCTTCCAGCTACACAGCTTTCGTCGCCTCTCTAGCCAGAGTGGGTATTGCGCACCCGGATAGGTTTCTCTCACTAACCTAGCAGCCAGAATGGCGCACAGAATATTGTACAGTCTCTGCCACAGACCTTCCCACAAAAGGAGACATTTTCGGTCCAAAATCCTCTCAACACAGGATTTAGGACCCAGATCTCTCCAGATTGACTTCTTGCAGAACTTGGAACTGACAGGCGACCACCATCAAGCCTTTCAGTAACGGTGCATACTTTGATGAAGTTCAAGACGTCTCTTGAGACACCAGCCTTGTGCTTGGTCCTCTCCAAGATAGGTCCTTCATCAAGCAGCTTCCTCCCTCCAGGACGGACAGCACAAGATCACTCTTGAAAACGTAGACCCAATCTGCTTAATGGGCCTACTTAACAGATCACAACCCCAGACCAATGTGATCCAAAGCCAGGGTTACAGGAACACAGACCCCCGGCCAGGAGGGCCACACACAGGGTGGTGGGACGACAGACCCAGGATCGACGACTCCCGTCCAATAACGTCTGTCCCTTAAGAACCCCTCCCCAGCATGCTCAGCGGGACGATCACCCCCATTGATTGGCTGCTGAGGGGGACACCCAATACACCCTGACTCTGCTGCTGCCACCCTTGGCCTGGATTAGGAACGATGCCCCAGGTGAACAATAGTGGTCATTCACAGCACAGCCATGGCCGGAACAGAGGCCAAATTTACTCAAAATCACACATGTCCGAGTCAACAAACACTCAGGCCACGTACACACGATCAGACATGTCCGATGAAACTTGTCTGATCGTGATTCATCAGAAGTGGTCTGTTGGTTTGATGTGTGTACACACCATCGGACCAAAATCACATTGGACCAGAACGCGTGACGTAGAACACAACGACGTGATGAAAAAACAAAGTTCAATGCTTCCAAGCATGCGTCTACTTGATTCTGCGCATGCACGGGTTTTTGGTCCGATGATTTTGTGTACTAACCATCGAATCTGTCCGACGGACAGGTTTCCAGCGGACAGGTTTTCAAGCATGTTTTGAAACTTTGGTCCGCTGGAAAACGGTCCGATGCGCACCAGTTTCAGTGGACATGTTCGATCGTGTGTACGCGGCCTTAGACTTTCCCCTAAATTTAAAGCAGTGCCAGCCCAAAAGGAGCAGGCCGCTACAATTATAAAGGATACTCCATGGCTTTCTCTTCATCTCTGGGTGTATAACAGGCTTGCTGCCAGAAAAAGAAAGGTGATCTACATCTGGATGCTGCACCCCTGATGTGGTCTGTGGATACAAATGCTGGAAGAAAGGGATGTCATGCTGGCCCTCAAGTGGTTAAATAGATTTTAGAAGTGTAAATGTACACAGTCATGGGGACGTGTCTTATTCTGACATGAAAAGGATTCTGAATAAGTGACCTGAGATCTGAGCTCAGCCCCGCCCTCTGCAGACGGGTTCTAACCGAGTTCAGAGACTTTGAGTTTCGTTTCTCTTCTGCTGCCAGCGATGGCGTCTGCTGATCTGAGATCTGAGAAGGAATGTTCCGTCTGTCTGAACATTTATACGGATCCTGTAACCCTGAGATGTGGTCACAACTTCTGCCGGGTCTGTACTGATCGTGTGCTGGATACACAGGGGGGGTCTGGAGGATATTCCTGTCCTGAATGCAGAGAGAAGTTTCCGGGTCGTCCTGCACTGCACAGGAACATGAAACTACATAACATAACAGAGACTTTCCTGTCTGCTCAGCCAGATCGGGATCTTCTGTACTTACTGTGTGGAGTCTCCTGTACCTGCTGTTAGATCATGTCTACACTGTGAGGTTTCTCTGTGTGATAAACACCTAAAAGTCCACAAAAAGTGCCCAGAACACGTCTTATGTGACCCCACCTTGTCCATGGAGAGCAGAAAATGCTCCGTCCATAAGAAGGTCCTGGAGTATTACTGCACTGAGGATGACACCTGTGTCTGTAAGTTTTGTGTTACTGGAGAACATCGGGGACACCAGATGGATATGCTGGATGTGGCTTTTGAAAAGAAGAAGGAGACACTGAGGAATGTTCTGCAGAAACATCTGACAAAGAGAGAGGAGATGGAGGAAAGAGTCCAGAGTCTGCAGGAACACAGGAGGAAAGTAGAAGAAGAAGCAGCTGGTGACACTGAGAGAGTCACTGTCCTGTTTAGAGACCTCAGGAGACGTCTGGAAGATCTGGAGAAGAGAGTCCTGAGGGAAATCTCCGGGAGGGCAGAGCGGATCTCCATCTCCACCCGGGATCTGGAAATAAAGAAGGAGGAGCTGTCCAGGAAGTTGCGTCACATTGAGGAGCTGTGTAACGTGACGGATCCACTGACTGTCTTACAGGAATCAGACACAGGTGACTTGTGTGATACTGAGGATGGAGATAATGAGGACAGAGAGAGACGTGAGAAGCTCCTCCATGATGGAGGGGGTCTGGGTGTGGCGGGGGTCTTACACACAGGTTTATCTGATATAATAACAGAGGTAAATGTATACTTCTATATACAGGGAGCTGCAGACATATTACTGGATGGAAATTCAGCTCGTAAGAATCTACAGATATCAGATGACAGGAAAACTGTATCCTGGACAGATAGGAAACAGAATCACCCAGAAACACCAGAGAGATTTCTGGATTGTTCTCAGGTGTTGAGCAGTCAGAGTTTTTCCTCAGGGAGACATTACTGGGATGTGGACATTACTGGGGGGTCAGATGAATGGAGAGTCGGGATGTGTTACCCCAGTATAGAGAGGAGAGGAGGACAGCAGTCAGCGATTGGAAGGAATAAGAAGTCCTGGGGATTGGACAGGGAAGGTAATCAGTATAAAGTGATACATGACAATGATGAGACCCCCTTACCCGCCAATCCCTCCAGTAACAGAGTCAGGATAGATCTGGATTATGAGGCCGGGCGGATCTCCTTTTATGATCTGTGTGACCCGATCCAACACCTCCACACCTTCACTACCACCTTCACCGAGCCCCTCCATGCTGTGTTAGGTGTATGGAAAGGTTGTATAAAGATATGTGGGGAGAATCAGGAGATTTGAGAGCTCCGCCCACAGTCTGGTGACATCACAGGGACGGGCGGTGAGAATGGTTCATTGATCAACACTTTTTGCATTTTTGCACACATGTTTAAAAAGTGATTTTAGTCTTGAAGATTAGTTAAAACCCCCAAATAGTATATATTTTCTTAAAGCAGAAAATAAATTAGTGTTAGTTACAATTTTGTATGCCGCGTGATATTTAGCTAAACAATTTATTAATCACAAAGTTTCAGTAAAATACACTAACATTTATTTTGGGGCACACCGACACAACAGATTACCCACATATTTTGTAAAATGTAAAAGATAAGGTTGTACTGAGTAAATAGATACCCAACATGGCAAATCTTTAAATTGTGTGCACTTGTGAACTGATAACAAACTTTGGTGCCCTATATATTCCATAGAGACACTTTACAAGCCCCTACAGGTCATCAGTTTAGAGATAACTGTGAGCAATGGGCTGAGAATTTTTTATCTCACTTTGGTGTGTGGTGATATGTAATGTGTAGTACAATCAATGGTGTCCCTGTCACATGCATTCATGTCCATACATGTATGGGGGGGCACTCAAACATTTTGGGGGGCTGACTTTAGGTGCTTGGGTGTAACTTACATTTCTCTTTGAATAAACATTTTTTTTAATCACATGGAGAAAAATTGATGCTTTTCTGGGTGACAGGTTCAATTAATGAGACATCAGGGGTATAAAAGTCCCCTGATGTCCCACCAGTTTTCCATTATAGCATATGGCGCACATACCTTCTTTCCCGACAATACTGGCTGGTGAATAGAACACCAAGTTCCAGAAGTGACATTTTATACATCACTTCCGGGTCATTGTTCGGAAGCAGAGATCAGAGAATAGACATTTGCTGATCTCCATTCCCTCCTACTTGGTGGCCCCACCATGCCGGTCACATGTCTGCTGATGAGCCCAGGAAACATGGCGGGAGCACGCCCAGGGGGGAATGTGGAAGTGATTAGGCGGTTGTGCAGCCACCTGATTGCTTCCTGACAGTTGTACTATACATGGTGGTGATTGTAAAAGGATTACCATATATACTCGAGTATAAGTCGACCCGAATATAAGCCGAGGCACCGAATTTTACCACAAAAAATAGGAAAACGTATTGAATCGAGTATAAGCCTAGGGTGTCCATCTGCATGCCTCACTGTGCCTCACTGTGTCCATGTGCATACCTCACTGTGTCCATGCCTCACTGTGCCCATGCCTCACTGTGTCCATGACTAGACTCACGTTTAACATGGGAGTCTATGGAAGAGGTGCCCGGCTTTGAAAAATTGGTGCTCCCCAATCGTAGGTCCCCCAGACAACAAACTTTGCACACTTGTAGAGGCAGAGTGGAGCTACATGTGTGCTAAGTTTGGGGACCGGCCAGTACCAGGTCCCCAAATTCACCAGAGAAATTACTGTTTAACATGGGAGTCTATGAAAGGGGTGTCCAGCTTTGAAAAATCGGTGCTCCCCAGGCCATAGGTCCCTTGGACTACATACTTTTCACACTTGTGAAGGGAGAAAGGGGCTACATGTGTGCCAAGTTTGGGGTCCAGGAGACCTACGACCGGCCGGTACTGGATCCCCAAATTCACCAGAGAAATTACTGTTTAACATGGGAGTCTATAAAAAAGGTTGCCGGCTTTGAAATATCGGTGCTCCCCGGCTGTAGGTCCCCCAGACAACAAACTTTGCACACTTGTAGAGGAAGAGTGGGGCTACATGTGTGCCCAAAGTCCGGGAGATCAGGTGCAAAAGGTGTCTCGACTATAAGCCGAGGGGGGGCATTTTCAGCACAAATTTTTTTTCTGAAAAACTCGGCTTATACTCGAGTATATGCGGTAAATACAATAAATATAATTCATTAACTGACACAATGATAACTGCCAGGCAGGGATGAGCTTCGCGTGCGATACGAACGTATGTTTGAATCGAACATTGCCTGTTTGATCGTTCGTCGAAAACGAACAAAACGGGTGGTTCGCGCCAAATTCGAATGACCCATAATTCACTGCGGCGTTGCGCGCTGATGATTGGCCAAGCATGCACCATGACCCCGCATGCTTGGCCAATCACAGCGCCCAAAAAACGAAGAGCCCTAATTGGCCAAAGCCTGGGTGCTTTGGCCAATTATGGCTCAGGGCTTTAGCACACGCCCCACACTATAAAAGGCTGCCTCCCGTGCGGCCCTTATGTAGTGTGTTCCGGCTTGCTTACAGAGAGAGAAGTCAGACAGACAGAGAGAGAGAGAGATAGATAGAGACACAGGGCCAGATTCTCATACAATTAGATTCGCGTAGAGTATCAGAAATACTCTACTTGGAATCCCGGTAGATTTTGTCCAGTAAACTATGGCGGCGTAGTGTATTTCTCCCGGCGCAAGCCATCTACGTGAGTAGGGGGCGTGAAGCATTTAAAATAGGCGCGTTCCCGCGGCGATCGAACTGCGCATGCTCCATTCAGAAATTTCCCGCCGTGCATTGTGCGAAATCACGTCGTTACGTCATTTTTTTTTGAGTAGCGTCGTTTACGGACATTCCTATTCCCGAACGAGTTACGTAAAAAAAAAAAATAATAATTAAATTTGACGCGGGAGCGACGGCCATACTTAACATGGGCTACGCACCGTTAGACCAGCAAATAGCTGGTCTAACAGAACGTAGCAAAAAACGGCACTTCTGCGACTTCTAGGGGGCGCGTGCGGGCCGCCGGCGGGTCGCACGCGCCCCCCGCTCGCCCCGAGTCCCGCACGCGTGCCCGGCAGGCATGAGCTCCGCCGGGCACACGCGATCGCTCGTTACAGAGAGGGGAGCGGGAGGTATGTGTGTAAACACAAAGCTCCCGGTCCTGTCAGCGGGGGAAACGCTGATCTTCTGTCCATACAATGTATGAACAGAAGATCAGTGATTTCCCCTAGTGAGGCCACTCCCCCCATACAGTTAGAACACACCCAGGAACACACTTAACCCCTTCCCCGCCCCCTAGTGTTAACCCCTTCACTGCCAATGGCATTTTTATAGTAATACAATGCATTTTTATAGCACTGATCGCTATAAAAATGCCAATGGCCCCAAAAATGTGTCAAAAGTGTCCGAAGTGTCCACCATAAGGTCGCAGTACTGAAAAAAAATGCTGATCGCCGCCATTACTAGTAATAAATAATAATAAAAATGCCATAAAACTACCCCCTATTTTGTAAACGCTATAACTTTTGCGCAAACCAATCAAACACTAATTGCGTTTTTTTTATGAAAAATATGTAGAAGAATACGTATCGGCCTAAACTGAGGGGAAAAAAAGCTTTTTTATATATTTTTGGGGATATTTATTACAGAAAAAACAAAAAAATATTGCATTTTTTTCAAAATAGTCGCTCTATTTTTGTTTATAGCGCAAAAAATTAAAACCGCAGAGATGAATGAATGAATGAATGAAAACTTATATAGCGCGGCACATGCGAAGTAAATCGCCTCTGGGCGCTTGTTGTTCCTGTCTCCTTTGAGATCAAAAGAGATGCGTCTTAATCTTTCTCCTGAAGACTAGATAGTTCTCCTCCAGCCGAATGCTGGCTGGTAAGGCGTTCCATAGTCTGGGACCTTGGATAGCGAATCTCCTGTCTCCTTTGGACTTGAATCTGGCTTTTGGTATCTGAAGCCGATTTTGATTGGTGGATCGTAGAATACGATTGGGATTGTGAACTTGTAATTTTTCGCATAGATAATGGGGAGCATTCCCATGGATACATCTATGCGTTAGACAGAGAGCTTTAAAGGAGATTCTGTCTCTAACTGGTAGCCAATGAAGGGCTCTCAGTGAAGGTGAGATGGATTCCCAGGGTTTTTTCCCAGTCACAAGTCTGGCGGCCGTATTTTGAACGACTTGAAGACGAGCGATCTGGTACTTGGGGAGTCCGAGGTAAAGGGCATTTGCATAGTCCAGTCTGGAATTTACAATCGCTCCCACCACGACCGCTATGTCTTTCTTGGGAATAAAAGGCGTGAGTCTGCGTAGTAGGCGCAGCAGATGGTGAGATCCGCTGAGATGATCAAATACCACCAAAAGAAATCTGTATTTGTGGGGAAAAAAGGACGCCAATTTTGTTTGGGAGCCACGTCGCACGACCGCGCAATTGTCAGTTAAAGCGACGCAGCGCCGAATCACAAAAAGTGCTCTAGTCATTGGGAAGCAATATGATCCGGGGCTAACGTGGTTAATGTAAGTTTGCTGTGTTTTTGTCCATAAATTCAGTCGATCTTAATTTACGTTTACTAAACTATGGGCCAGATTCACATACACTTAATTTTGCGGTGCGTAATCGAAATACTCTACGCTGCCGTATTTTACCAGGCTCTACATCGAATCCTGGTAGATTTTTGCCCGTACGATACGGCGGCGTAGTCTATTTCTCGCCGCGTAATCGAAATACGCGATTAGGGGGCGTGAAGCATTTAAATTAGGCGCGTCCCCGCGGCGATTGAACTGCGCATGCTCCGTTCAGAAATTTCCCGCCGTGCATTGCGCAAAATCACATCGTTACGTAATTTTTTGTTTGAGTAGAGTCGTTTACGGACATTCCTATTCCCGGACGTTTTACGTAAAAAATAATAAAAGACGTCGGAAAACGTTGCAATTCAACGTGGGAACGACAGCCATACTTAACATGGGCTGTCTAATATTAGACCAGCAAAAAGCTGATCTAGTTTTACGCAGCAAAAAGATGACTAAAGATGCCGTAAGAGATTGCGATTGAAGATCGTACTTTCGGGGATCGACGGCAAAAGCTCATTTGCATACCCCGACGCGGAAAACGACGGGAACTCCACCCAGTGGCCGCAATTTGATTGCAGCGTAGATCCGAAGGCGTACGAACACGTAAACCAGTCGAATTGAAGCCCGCAGCCGTCTATTCATGGTTTGTGGGTTCAGAGTAGTGAAAAAACGCGCGTAATTTAAAAGTACTAACGCGAGATAGACAGGAGTAATCGGGCTGTGAATCTGGCCCTATATGTTTAACAGGGGCGCCTAATAACAATTTTTGATGCAATACTTTGCACGTGCCTCTTTGTTGTGCTCCAACTACAGTATCTGTGAGGGGTTGCAGTGTTTTAGGCAGCATTGATATAATAAGAAGCCAGACATTGTTGAGTATCCAAAAATATTTATTGTATCACACTGAAAATGTGTGATTTAAAAAAAAAAAAAATATATCAAAATAGACCTATATTTTTGCATTTAAATAATTGTCTACATCTATTGTTTTTTTAATGTTTTTTTTTTTTTTTTTTTATGTAAATTAAACTTGCTAATTTTGATATATTTACAAAACTTGTGTTTGGTGTGCTTACCTTACTACTACGATTGATTCCTCACATTAAAATCCCCACTATAGGTAAAAGGAGTTCCCTCTATCCTATTTTTTTGTTTTTGCGGAGATCGTGAGTTTTTATCAATCGCATTTGGGAAACATTTCTATCCACCCCCATTTTTAGTTTTTTTTTTTAATGTTGTTTTTTAATTTTTTTTTTTAAACTCTCTCCAGAATGTCAACAAGATTTTTCAGGTTTTGGTCCACCTCTTTGTTGTTCTTTATGATGCTCTCGAGGGTGAGGTTTGTGTCCTCTATTTGTTCCCTGCAGGACATTATCTCCCCAATTCGCACCCGGGCACTGTCGGTGTCTAAGCCGCCCCCAACAGCTCGTACACCTGAAATTTGGAAAAAAAAACATGTATTAAAATTTATGCAGGCCTACATGTATTACCTGAAGCTGTGCTGCATGACACTGACCTGATGTGGTGGCATTTTGCACTTCCTGCACATCCGGCGAGGGTGGGGCTTGGCACTGTGTGGGGTTGGTCGGCTCCACTGCTGCAGCTTGATTGCGGCCTATGAGATTGTAAAAAAAGGATCGATGAATCAAAAAGATCAGAGGCCTGAAAGAGGAATATCAATCATTCTTTTTAAAAAGTGTCGTACAATTGTCTGTTTTTACAATGCTAAGCTTAACACAGGATTTTATCCATTACCAAAGCTGCTGCATTTCTCTATCTTTGTCCAAGTTTTCTACATGGCAAAACAATAAGTTGACACTGGATCACCTCTGTGTGAAACGCTGACTAACTAGGTTGTACTTGTGACCAACACTCAGTGCCGATCCTGACCTCCCTGGGGCCCGAAGCAAAATGACAAAGCACATTAAAAATGAGAAGCGGGGGGCGCTGACGACAGTGACATGTCACATTAACCACTTAAAAACCCCCGCACGCACATATACGGCCACAACATGGCTCGTACAGGCACAAGGGCGTAAATTTACGCCCCCGCCTGAGTGCGGTTCGGGGGTCCCATCGGGACCCCCTCCGCGGCGTGCGGGGGTCTCCCTACCTCTGGGAGCGATCCGGGATCTGCGGGCGGATGTCCGTGTTTTCCGCCCCCCCCCGCGATCGCTCCCAGCCAATGGGAGCGCGCTCCCAGCCTGTCACTTCCTCCTCCTGTGTTTACACAGGAAGGAGGAAATTATGTATTCTCTCATCGCAGCGCTGTTTCCCAGCGCTGCTGATGAGAGAAGACATCACAAGTAAGTGTGCACCAACACAACACTGACACACACTCACATAGGCATATTAACCCCTTGTGATCGCCACCCCCCCCACCCCCCCTGTCACAGTGTCACTGAATGCAGTGATTTAATCACTGCATTTAGTGTCAGTGTGACAGGCAGTGTAAAAAACAGTTAGTGTTAGGTTTAGGATAGCCCCCCCACCCCCCCTAATAAAGTTTTAACCCCCTGATCACCGCCCTAGTTAACCCTTTCACTTCCTATTGCCAGCGTCACTAAGCGATCATTTTTCTGATCGCTGTATTAGTGTCGCTGTTCCCGCTAGGTAGCTATTTTTTTTTATTGCGATTTTTTTTTTTACTAAAGACATGTGGCTAAATAAATTTTGGCCTAAATGTTTGACTAAAATTTAGTTTATTTGATTTTTTTTTAACAAAAAGTAAAAAATAGTGTTTTTTTTTCAAAAATGTCGCTCTATTTTTGTATATAGCGCAAAAAATAAAAATCGCAGAGGTGATCAAATACCACCAAAAGAAAGCTCTATTTGTGGGAAGAAAAGGACGCAAATTTTGTTTGGGAGCCACGTCGCACGACCGCGCAATTGTCTGTTAAAGCGACGCAGTGCCGAATCGCAAAAACACCTTGGGTCATTTACCAGCGTATTGGTCCAGGTCTTAAGTGGTTAAAGAACGTTGAGAAGTGGGGGGAGGGGGGTGTTCTGCTGTCGGAAATGACATCTTACATTAAATTGAGAAGCAAGGGGTGCTGAATTCTTGCCTCTTCTCCCATGCAGCCAGCGAGTTGAGAAGCGGGGGTTAGGGGGCGAAAATTACTTCTTACCAGGCAGGGCCTATAGTTATTTGGGGGGCCCTTCGCAGCTTTGCGGGGGCCCTAAGCGGCTTGCATAGTGAGCCTATAGGGCGGATCAGCCATGCCAACCATTGTGCTACTGAGTGCATATGTGTAATCAACTGTTTTGCTGAGCATACTCTCCTTTTAATGTATAATGACTTAAGTTGGATTATTTAAATCAACTTAATAACACATCTACATTAATTAAATAAATTTCACATAAAAAGGTCTTAAATAGAATGACCAACCAATTATTATGCCCACAAACATGAACCTTCAAACATCTGTTCTTGAACTGTATATATACACAACCTGCAACTCTCCATCTGCTCTGGCTCTCGGATTTTCAAATCACTCCATCTCTTGCGCAACTGCTCCCTGGAGCTCTGCACCCCGAATTTTGCATGGATAGCCCTCCGTACCTTATCTATGATCTGGGCCTTTAGTTTATTGGGGTTTTTGTAAGGCCCTTTTTTGCCGTCGTAGTCCTCCTTTTTTAAAATAGCCACCATCTCAACCATCTCTTCAAAGCTCATGTTGGTGGCTTTGTACCTCCTGCTCCTCCTGTTGAGTGCCTGGCCTGTCTCCTGCCTGGTTGCAGCTTAAGCCCCGTACACACGACCGAGGTTCTCGCTGGAATGCAGCAAGAACCTCGCTGGGAACCTCGGTCGTGTGTACGCAGAGCGCTCGCCCCGCCCGTCGGGAATGGAGATAGCAACTTCATATGACACCCCTCCCCCCAATAACAGGGCTATACATGTCTTTTGTTAAAACAGTAAAAATCCCTCAAACAGTCCATAATTTGAATCCATTGTCATTTATGATGTTTGTCACCAGCGACTCACCAAATGAATATGGTGTACAGTGTATCCCATATTCATTCACATGGGGGACAGGATCATATTCCAATAAGTCACCCCCTGCAGACCCCCACAAAGCACCTCCCCCATGCTGAGGGCATGTAGCCTGGTATGGTTCAGGGGGCGGGGACACTCGCTTGTCTCCCAGTTTCCTGGCCTGCCAGGCTGCATGCACGGATAAGGGTCTGGTATTGGTTTTGGGGGGGGGGCCCACATTGTTTTTTTTATTTTTTATTTTGGCATAGAGTTCCCCTCATGATCCATACCAGACCCAAAGGTTCTTTTATGGATGTGTTAGTTTTTTTAGTCTGCTCTCAGTGGGGAATCCATCTGGCAGAATATGAGTTATGATTGTTGTCACGGAAGGTCCCCGCACTCAGACCGAATGCTTCCGTCATATACCGCTTCTATCAATCTGGACATAGGTATCAGATTTTCCAGCTGCCTTTAACACACAACGAGACGAGACTTGTATGTGTCCCAAGTATGGACCGCTTTAATGATACATTCTGCTGGTTTATCTCTAGTTACAGGCTGTAACAGGAACAATTAAACTCTCCACCCCCCCCTCTCACAGCGGGGGGCTTTAATACAGATTTTCACACACACAATAGAGTCCCTTTAATCCACATCTTTAGACAGATGGACTGTCTCTGACAGAAAGGCATTTACACCTGATAATTAAAAGGCTTTAAACAGGGTTATCACACAATGGAAAGGTCTTAGGAGCAGACCTGAATTAACACCTCTACAGACTTACACAAGCCAGCCCCACTTAGCATTTCAATAGCCTGAGCTAAGCATTGAAGGGTCACTGTCCTATTGACCTAGTCAGTTCAACATAAACCACTTGTAATATTCCAGTATCTCCTGCAATGTACTGTCAGTAATGTCCCATCTCATGTAATACATTAAGTATGATTTATTGGCCACCCTGTGCCCCTTTGGCACAGGGTGGACTTAGACCCAGGAGTTATTTGAGACGCTGACACAGGAGTACCTCTCATCCTTCCAAATCCTCTGGTTGTCACGGGTCACTCCGTTACATCTCTGTAGCACTACCCCCGAAGGAGCTGCTGGATATTTTCGGGTGGTATGTTACCTCTATTTCTTCGCCATCCAGGGTGATGGTTCAATGTCCACAATTTACACTTCCTTTTTAAAGATTTATTTGCTGAACTTGGTAAAAGAATAACATATGTGGTTGAAGGGGTGGAAGGGTAACAGGTAAATGTGCCTACCTAATGTATCAAGGCCTTTGGGTAAAGACTGCGCTCTCAATAAGCATTTTAACCACTTGCACACCGCGCCATAGCCATTTTACTGCTACAGCGCGGTGGGATAACTCCGGGAGGACGTCCCTGGGACGTCCTCCCAGAATCCTTCACTCACGCGCCCCCTAGGGCGCGCTCCTGAAATCATCTAGAAGACCCGGCACATCACGGATCGTGGTAAATTGCCGCTGATCGCGGCCGCTTACCACGTGATAGCTCCGTCAAATGACGGAGCGATCACTCGTAAACAAACCGGCGTCATGTGCTGACGCTGGTTCTTCCCTCTCCTCTCTGTACCGTCCGGTACAGTGTGCGAGGAGAGGGGGAGAGCGGGTGGCAGCAGCAGCGCTGTGGCTGGATCTGTGACAAATGCAGTCACAGATCCAGCCATCCATCCATCCCTGAGCAATACCCTGCGCAATACTCTGCAATACCCCAATACCCTGCGCAATACTCTGCAATACCCCAATACACTGTGCAATACTCTGCAATACCCCAATACTCTGCAATACCCCAATACCATGTGCAATACTCTGCAATACCCCAATACTCTGCGCAATACTCTTCAATACATTGCGCAATACTCTGCAATACCCCAATAC